>JAEIFZ010000001.1:26280000-26830000 GCA_018904035.1 Zaprionus ornatus
AAAAGCTTTCCGCGCGATGGGTGCCGCGATTGCTCACACACGACCATAAGCGCAACCGTGTGACCATTTCAAAGGAGTGTTTGGCGATGTTCAACCGCAATCCAAACGAATTTTTGCGCCGTTTCGTTACCGTAGACGAAACATGGATCCACCACACCACACCAGAGACCAAAGAACAATCAAGACAGTGGGTTTCTCCGGGTGAACGTGCACCAAAGAAGGCCAAGGTGGGTCTGTCGGCCAACAAGGTCATGGCCACAGTTTTTTGGGATGCACAAGGTATCATTCACATCGATTACCTTGAAAAGGGTAAAACGATCACCGGCGAATATTATTCAGAGCTTTTGGACAGATTCGATATTGATTTGAAGCAGAAACGACCGCATTTGGCGAAAAAAAAGTGCTGTTCCATCAGGACAATGCACGGGTGCACACGTGTGTAGTCAGCATGGCAAAATTTCATAAATTGGGCTACGAACTGCTACCCCATCCAGCATATTCTCCAGATTTAGCCCCCTGTGACTATTTTTTGTTTCCAAACATGAAGAAATGGCTCGGCGGTAAGAGATTCGGGTCAAATGAAGAGGTCATCACAGAAACAAACGACTATTTTGAGGGCCTTGAGAAAACCTATTATTTGGAAGGAATAAAAAAATTGGAAAAACGCTGGACTAAATGTATAGAGCTAAAAGGAGATTATGTTGAGAAATAAAACGCTTCTTTGACGATAAAAATATATTTTATTCAAAAAGTCACGGACTTATCAAACGACCCTCGTATATTTCCCCCTTCATTATTATCTTTGCTTAAGACCAAATTATGTGTCTGCGCTTTTAATACCCATGCATAATAATCTCTTACATTTGTGTAATATAAAATGTTTATGAATAGAGTGTCTGATATACTATTATTTCTAAAATGTTATCCACTAACATACATTCTCCCTTTCTCCTTCCTGATTTTCAATCTATCATTTATTCCACTAGAATATATACAAACAAAGGTCCAACTTTTCTAGATCTCTTCGAGCGCCGCCATCGCCTACATGCATCAGCCTGCACATTGGTCAATTTGCGCACTCACACACACACATAGTCTCACTCGCACACACACTAAGGCAGCAAAACAACCCACATGGCATAGGGAAATAGGCTCGTGTCCGTTTCGTCCTGTTCGACAGTCAGTTGAGCAGGCAGGCAGTCAGGCAGGGAGGGCGGACAGGGCGGGAGGGTGTGGTCAATGGCAAATTACATTTTGAGTGTATTGAAGTGTTTGCCGTCACTTTGGGGTGGAATTGCCGAGAATTCGTGACGCATTTAGGCGAATCGACAGGACGACAAACAAAATGGACGCTGTCAATGGAACGGGAAAAAACGCAGCCACATATGACGTTAACTGTGAACTATTTTATTGTGGTGCTTCTATCGGTAACTATCGATATATGCATATAATATATATGGAATGTGTATGTAGGGAAATGAGTTTAAGTCTCTTGTTGGGATATACATTTCTCTCCATGTGAATATGTATGTATATCTATAATTAAGGCAATTTCTACTGCCTTATATACTTTGAGACAACTATCGATATATACTTATGTGTTTTACTATCGAGGGCAATTGATGTCGTTGTGATTTGTTGATCTCTCTTCCTTCTTTATATGCACATCTTTGTACGTAGTAAATATGCCTACACATGTTGTAAATATGTATATGTATGTAAATATGTATATGTATGTTATTTATGTTCATATTGATAACTATTGATGTAAATACTTTACTATTGATTATTTTACTATTTTACTATTAATATGAATAAATGTTTTGATAGATATTATAATTTAGTGCTCTATACATATACATATCTATCTGCATATCGATATGTATCGATACATAAGAATGAATCTATCGATTTAAATTGATGTCGCTTACTGCGAATTTTTGCTATCTTCGAAGACAAGACAATGTCTTAAGCACTAGCCTGCTATCTTCCCCTGCCTCCCTCCCTAAAACCCTCTCTTTCTCTCCCACTCTTCCTTTCTCTCTCACTCCCTCTCTCTCTCAGAGTTTCTACTTGATGTGACTGAATTGTATGCCTGTACTAGGCATGAGTGTATGACTGTGTGAGTGTGTGTGTGTGTGGGTGTGCGCATGTACCACACACAATACACATGTGTTGCCTCTCTCTGCCAGTGTGTGTGTGTGTGTGTGCTTGTGTGTGTGTGTATACTACAAAAATGTAATTTTCATACTCAACTGTACTGCGCCGGAATTCGAGTGGCAAACCGAAAACATTTCGAGCAAAAAGTATTCAAACTGACTGCTGCGCGAATACTTTGCGAATGCTTTGCGAATACTCTACAAATGCCGCCTGCCGTCTGCCCTCGCTGGGTGGTTGGGCCAGTAAAAAAAGAAGGAGGCAGCAGCAGGAGAAGAAAAATAAACGCAAAAAAGTTTAGCGATTCAAGCGGACCACGGACCATGGACCAAGTGGCTGCCTGAGCGAAACAAGTGAATGCGACTTCGACTGTGATTGTGTGTGTATGTGTGCCACTGTACATACATATGTGTGTGTGTGTGTGTGTGTGGTTGTGCCTGCTGCCAGTCTCAAATCAGTTGGAACGAGCTGTCGAAAGCGGGAAAAAAAACTGCAAATCGAAACGCTGCAGGAGCAGAGGGCATCCATCCAAGCTTAGGTCCGATAGCAGTGGCCACGAGAGGGTGGGGGGTGCGGTGTCTGGGGTCCACGGGGGCAGCTTGTGCGCTGGTCTTACGCCAAGTGATTTATATTTTTGATATGCAAAACATCTCGTACACATCGTCTCAGGGGCGTGGACAAGACCGTCGCATTTGCATACAGAAAGAGGCAGCGAGTGACAGAGGCAGCGACATGGAGTGAAAGAGAGAGAGAAAGAGAGAGCAGGCGAGTTAAGGAGGAAGAGAGATGTCGCTGGATTTGTGCAAAAATCGGGAATTTGCAAACGCTCCGACATCGCCAAATGACAAATATGCAAAGGACATAAGCATAAGCAATGTGGAAGGACGACAACCACAGGAAGGCAGGCAGGCAACAGCCCTAGCATCAGCATCAGCAGCAGAAGCACAGCCTCAGTCACCGTCACAGTCAGCAGCGCCAGCTTGGGGATAGCGGAAGGGAAGGGGAGGACTGCGGCTTTTGTGTGCCGGATGTGGTCGTTAGATTAATACGCTTTGGAAGCTTGCCAGTACATAAAATCTATGTATGAACGATCCGGCTACATAGCCTGCATATATGTGGGGTCTGCCTCTCGCTGTCTCTGTCTTCTTCCCTCTCTCTCTTTCTCTCTGTGTCTCCTATTGCTTGGCTCTTGGCTTCTCGAGCACATATTCCCGTGACAATACCCCTTTTGCGGGAGGGAGAAGGTAGCTGAGGCGTGCGGCCAGCTTGAGGTTTTAGCCTTCGCTTAATGCGTGTGTGTATGTGTGTGTGTATGTGTGTGTGTGTGTGTGTGGGTGTGTATATGCTCATGTGTGTGCAGCTCAGCTTGGCCAAAGCTCGAGATTGAGCATATCAAGGCCAATGGTGGCAGCAGCTGATTGAAAGTCGACCCCTTGATGCTCTTCTCTACTCCATATTGTTAATGCCCGTCTGTTACACTCTATAACTCTTTCTTTTATACAGTTACGAATTGAGGAATTTATAAGGGGAACTGAATCCTCAAGCTCAGCTTGCTAAGTTGAAATACAAAAATCTCTTTGATGAAACTCGATTCGTTTTATTAAAGTAGCCTGAATCATTTATTTATTCTTATATATGTAAAATGCTAAGTACAAATCCTAGAGTATCATGTTTATACAAAACATATAGCAAATCTTAACATTAATTGATGCCCTAAACAGTCTCAAGCATTCAATGAAATGCAAAATATAAAATCTGCATAGGTCGATTGGTTACTACATCAATCACATCTCTTCTTATCATGTCAACTCTTTGCATCATTATACTATATAAGTATAAAAATCCCACAATGTATACTATACTCGTATACTATACACAGTTTCAATCGAACCTCTTCTTGGTTATCTTAGAACTGTTCACTGATCGCAAGAAATAAAACTCCTTCAAATATTTTCCACTCTTTCACAGTTCTTCAGTCTTTTGTTGGTCTTGAACTTTGACAACGTTTATAGTTCACCTTCAGCCCCCACTTTCTGCAAAGTTCCAATCCAATTCAGAGTGCCATATCATGTATTCGGAAAGTATTCCCAAAAGTATTCAGAGTTTCTATCAATATATTTCAGCATTAGATGCATAAATGTTTGATTGATAATCTCTGCACGAGATTGTTTCGCTAGTCGTTTATTTGCAAGTCGCGGGGCTGCAACGGGCAAGGGAAGCGGGCAGTGGGGGAGGGACGGTTAACAACCCCAGCTGGGCAGCAGTAGTTCAATATCCTGAGACGGGAGTTTTATTGGATTTGAATTGGAGATTGCCCAACTATGTCTATTGATGGCTTCGGCGAATTTGCAGTCGTGCTCATTTGCATATGCCGTTGTCGCGCTTTCAGCTTGAGGGTGGACACAAACACACACACACATACACAGATAAACACACGGCCAGGCAGGGGAGGTGGAGTAGGGAGCACGGGGGTGAGCGGGCGAGGAGGACATAACGAGCGATAATGCTAATGCCTTTATGGCGCACATATAAAATGTCCTTTTTGCGAACATTGTTGCGCTGATGATGCAGCCGGATGAGCATGGCAGGGGAGCGGACTGGGGGGAGGGGGGCAAAGTGGGCTGAAGGTAGACGAAAAAAGGCGCTGCTGCTGCTGCTGCTGCTGCTGCTGTGGAGCTGTGTGGCCCAGAAGAGGGTGGTTTGTTTGTGAGTGAGTGAGTGTGTGTGTTTGGTCCTTGGCTGCCATTATATGGCCATAACATACAACAAAACGACAAACGGGCTACGCTTGGGTGGTGTAGATAGGTGGGTGGGGTGGGGTGGTGTGGCTGCGTTAGCTGGGTGGGCTTCGGTCTGGACTGGCAAACATTTGCGAAATGAAAATCAGCCACCACTCGCCCGCGTGTGACCAGTGCGACCACCACCACCAGCGACGACGTTCCACACTCACACACTCTCACACACCCGCAGAGCCTTGCGAATTATGCAGCACATAGAGGACGCCATGTGTCCCCGGCTAACATCCTTCTCCCTCGCCCACCTTGCAGCCCTTTCTGGCTCGTTGGCGAAAACCAACCCGGGCACGTTCTGTGCTTTATCACGAACGTAAACATTTTGGCCATATGTAAAAGGCGAGGGTGGCTCGTCGTATATATCTGTGTGTATGTGTGTGACCAGAGGCAGCGCGAGTCCGGGCGGACTAGCCGATTGTGTGTGTATCCAGCTTCACATGCATGCGAGGCTTATGTACACACATGTGTGCGTGTGTCTGCGAGTGTGTGTGTCTGCTAGGGGTTGGAGCCGGCCATTGAACCACCCTCGCCCACGCCAATCGATGCGACAATCTGCACATGAGGAGGGATCGACCGCACATTGATGAGAGGAGCCTAAGAACATCGATCAATGGATTTGATTCGTTTAAGGTTCAGGTTCTGGTCTTTACTGAGTTTTATGGCACTTTTTATTGGTTTTTATAGCAACGATCGAGTATTGCCTACTTTTGTGCGCAGCTCCTAATTAGGGGAGAGGGAGGTTCACATATATTGCCAGATATGGGAGCTTCTTAGTTACAAAAGCATTGAAACAGCTTGGGGATCTTTTTTCTAGACTGTATCTGAAAAGATTGCGAAGAACTCATCGAATAAAACCAAGATTTGACTGTCCAGTTTGATTTGTAGGCAGTTTAATAGGTTTAGCACCAAACGCCACCTGTGGTCCGTTGTAGTTTCGCCTGTTCGCTAACAGATGGCGCCAGTAACTGATTGGACACGCGCACACGTCAAATGCCAATTGGAAGCCTCGAATTGGTCGACTTTGGGGTGGATTGTGTGGACACACACACACACACGCACACACATGTGAGATACACACATGTGTAGATACACATGCAAGTGCAGATACAAGGAGTATTAGGCAATATTGAGAAAATTTCAGATGATTTAAGCTATTTTGATTTGTAAAGTGTCAGTCGTCTATCGGTAATAATTGATCACCTTCTGGAATGGGCAGTTATGATAGTATATAGTTGTATATACATATATACATAGTTATTATTGACAGATATTCTAACAGTATTTAGAAGGCTATCCAGTATTCAATTCATTCAATTTAAAATTAATAATAATTCAAAAATAGTTGAAAAATAGTAAGAATTACTATATATTTATTTTAATTTTGTAATTTTGTAATTTTAATTTTGGGATATTTAAGATTGTTCTACAGAGAATTGGGGAACACCCCAGATCATGGTTTACTATGTCAAAGTTATTGAACTTCTACTCTACAGAGTTTCAAGAAACGTACGCAAAGTCATAGAACCATAATCGATAAATAAATTCGATAGATCCCTCGCAGTACAACGATCACAGAACTAACTGTACATTTTTGCGGGCTCCTTGAAACGGACAGCGCAGTAAGCAAAGAAAGACCAAGGCGGAAAGCGAAGAAGTGGGGAAGGGGGGAGAGATACAGAGGGAGAAGCAGCGGAATGCGAAACAAAACAAAACAACAAACAACCCGACAGCCCTTGCAGTTGGCGTCGCAGTCGCAGTCGCCGTTGACGTTCGCTTCGCAGTCGCAGTCGCAGTCGCCGTTGTTGGCGTTAGGGTCGCCTGCCTTGGATGCCCAAACATAACGGAGCCACTTGCGGGGCACATCCGAGATGAGATCCCAATGTACGCTCTGCTCCTGTCTCTGAGGCTCAAGATGCCATAAATAAAATGCTCGAGCTGTGAGCTGAGAGCACAATGGAGCGAGTGTGTGTGAGTGCGTGTGAATCAGGGCACAAGTGTGAATGTGTGTCTGTGTGTGTGTGCGTGTGGGTGTGGGTGTGTGTGTTATTACTCCCCCGCGAACAGTGGACGCTGCTGCAACGGGAACGGGAAAAGAACTTGAGATTCAAGTGACAATGATAAACATCCTGCAGCAGTTGGTCGCGTCCATCAACGCTGGCGCTACAAACCGAACCAAACCGAACCGAACCGAACCGACCCGAGACGAGACCGAAGCGAAAATCGTAACCCAAACACAATCCGATAGATCTGAGTAAAGAAAGCGACATCGTCTTCAAGTGTCTTCATCGTTGTTTTATACAAAAAAAGGAAACCCGAGGCAATTATACGTGCAGTTCCCCTTTCCCCCTTCCCCATGGGTTGTCAATGAAATCGGAGGCACATTTCTTATGTTGTACATTCGAAATCTTTCAATTATTGTATATCATATGGTAAGTTGGTTACGTTGTCTAGTCGCTGATAGTTATGTTTTGGTCTCAGCTGTACTTGACTGCAGTTTTCTTCGACGGGTGCTTGCGGAGGCAGAGTTATGCAACTACATATAGCACATATATATTAAAAGAAACGTTTTTCTTTCAATAAAATTGAGTACAAATTGATATCATAATTTGATTTAATATATATCAATAATATTGTATAAATATAAATGATATATAAATTGTAACGAATTGATACATTAATTTGATTAATCAATAACATAGTATATATAATATAAATGTTATATTAAACAAGTTATAATTTCAAAAAAAATCCACAGAGCTCAGATTAGTTTTCTCTACTTATAGATGGTAGTTCCTTTGATCTGTGCAGGTTTAACACAACGAACTTCAGATTCCCTTAGTTTCAATAAGAACTAAGTATAGTTTCGTGAGCAAATCTTTTCACCTCTACAGGATAATATTCATCATCTTTATATCTCAAATATTCATAGTATAATATTCATAATTTCCCATAGTATTTCCTTATCCCATCCTAATCTGTTGCCCGCGCAACCTTGAATATTTCCGGCATTAAAAGACCGCCCCTATAAACAACTTGAATCGGATGTTCGCTCGCTAAGCACAAAAATTAACATCTCCCCCTCTCTGTGGCGTGGGGAGGGGTATCTGGTAAGGATTTAGGGCTGCAGGAGAGGGCAGCGCGTCAACCCAACGTGGGTTCATCACACATCACAGTGACATTTATTGAGCACAGATCAATATCGAAGGCATCGATAGTCGGTCACAGTTGGCGGCATTCGGTGCTGATGAACCGCTGTGGCAAATCGCTTGACAAGTGCTCTGATTAGGCCGTCAATGCTGGCCAATTTGCATGCTAGATGTAAGACAATACATGCCACTGATTGTGGCACTTACACGCAGTGGGCCGCGGCGTGTGGCACCAATTAGCGGCGCTGTTGCAGCCATGACGCATGTAGACTATGTCGATTTCGGTTTCGATGAGGTTGCATCCACAGGCGAGTGCAACGTCATAAGGGCAGCAGGGGCAACAATGCTGTGGTACGTGTTGCCGCTGTCAGAATGGCAATGAGAACGAGACCGGGACTGAGACTGAGACTGAGACTGGGAACCAGGATCAGCCAAGCTGGACCACCCAATGCAGGTCGATGTTGAGCAAATTTTGACAGCTCGGAACGGGAGACGGGGGTGGGAGCACATTGAAACCAATACGTCAAACGTGAGATTACATAAAAAACCACAAAGTATGCCAAACAATGGCAGCACACACACACACGCACACACACACATCAGTAAATCAGAGAAACAAACACTTTGGTCTGACCCTTCGGCTTGGGCATTGTCCCGAAGCAAAGACTCGTAAAAAACATATGCAGACACGGCGAGCCAGCATGGAATCGGCCTATCGGTATATTAAGGATATAAGGATATTGCCAGCATTTGCCTCGACGCACGTACGAACAATCCTCCTCCTGTTGTTGCTCTTGTTGCCGCATACCCAAAACTGGACAAAGCGACTCGACTGCTCTGACGGCTCTGCCGGCTCTGCTGGCCACCCATCAACAGTGGCAGTGGGAATGGGTTAGAGCCCCCCTCCGCAGGCTGTTCAGTACATGATCTCATCGAGGGCAGCTGCAACAGCCTCTGCCAATGTTTTCTCAATCATTTTGCGAGTTTCGATTGAAAAGCAGCTGAAGCAACTCGGAAAGTATCGCAAGGCAAATGGAAAGACTTTATTGACCTTGCTAAAAGATTGAGATTATGTTTAAAGTGAATTTTCAATGAACATAATAAATATATAATAAAGAACAAAATAGTATAGAATATATGGAAAGTAGAATGTACATACAATATAACAGAATATATACGAGTAGAATAAAATATAGAAATAGCAGATCAACAAATAAGAATGAAATAATATAGAATGTATAGATATAATTATATAATAATATATATATAATAAATAAGTAGAGATATAATACAATGGAATACGTAAAAATAATATGTAATAACACGATATGAAATTGATGTGCGAATTGAACTAAGTCAGTAATATTGTAGTTGATTGATACCTATCATATTCGTTAAGTTCAATAAACATTTCGCACAGCTTGATAAGACTTAAAGCTGTTTTAAGTTGGCAGAATAAAGGGATTTTTTTGTATATTATATCGTGTTTCCAATAAAAGGCTTGTTAAAGAACTTAACATAATAAATATATAATATATAATAAAATATTATAGAATATATGGAAAGTAGAATGTACATATAATATAACAGAATATATAGAATAAAATAAAGAAATAGCAGATCAACAAATAAGAATGAAATAATATAGAATGAATAGATATAATTATATAATAATATATATATAATAAATAAGTAGAGATATAATACAATGGAATATGTAAAAATAATATGTAATAACACGATATGAAATTGATGTGCGAATTGAACTAAGTCAGTAATAGTTGATTGATACCTATCATATTCGTTAAGTTCAATAAACATTTCGCATAGCTTGATAAGACTTACAGCTGTTTAAAGTTGGTAGAATATTTTTTTGTATATTATATCTTGTTGCCAATAAAAAGTTTGTTAAAGAACTTAACTGTAAAGCAAAATACTGATAATAACATCATAAATATCATAGACTTCTTTCTTTCAAAACCTTCTACTCTCACGGCAGCAAACCCATCATCAAGCCTGAGGTATCTTGTAGAAATAGTTCAGCCAACATGACAACATCCCGACTGAGGTGAAACAAAACGATGATAAGAAAGTGGAAAAGTTAATATGATCCAAAAATAGCTGGCAAAACAGAAGAGCTTGGCCCAGCCGGCATTATCTAATCGAGTGTATTCCTAATAACACCTTTGTATCTATCTGTCTGTCTGTCTGCCAGCCTGCCTGTCTGTCTGTCTGTCTCTCTGCCTCCTCTTGAGCACACAAATGAGCCGATGGCAAACAAAAGTAAAGAGAGAGAGAGGGAGGGAGGGAGGTAGAAAGAGCAAAAAACAATAGAGAAATTTGTACAGCATTTTGACTATTTGCACAATTGGCAACCTGGTGCCGCAAAGCATCGTGCGTGGCTCGTCGGGGTCCGTAAACGGGGCTCGAGATTTGCCACTAGACGAGGGCTGCCAATTTTTTGCAATTCAATAAAAATAAATCTGAACCGCAAACAAATGTTGCCAATGTTTCATCGGACAATCGCCACAACGCAACTCGAGAGCCAGAGGGGGTGGGGTTAGTGGCAGGGAACGGGCATTGTCCGAAATTTGAATATGGATTAGATAAATCGTGCGTGCGGCATGCGGCTGCGGCAACAATTTGGCAATTTTGCATACGCAAAAACCTCACGCCTCGCCGACTAAGGGAGGAACGAAGGACGAAGGGACGGACGGATGGACAGATCAATGGACTGACGGACCGTGCGGATGGCATGGAGATTTGGACAGCGGCGTTTTGAGCGGGCAGTAAATTGATTTTATCGCCGAACCGAATGCGTTGGCTGCCAATAAAACAATTTGCCAGCCCGTTGTTGTCCTTTGTTCGGCAAACACAAACACACAGAGAGACTATGACTGACTCTACGTGTATGTTTGTGTGTGTGTGCGCCTGAAGTCAAATTCATTAGTCCTGCAGGTATCCCAGCAGCCCACAACAAAAAGGGACGCATCACTGACTGCAAATGGCAACGCTTAGCTGGCACTTTTTGCATTGTTTACCAAAGAATCCCGCTAGGAAACTGAATACTCAGTTTAGAAAGATCTATTAAAGTCAACTCTTTGCTGGTATTATTATATGCCAACAGTTGAGATACTCTGAAGTCAGTTCTTCGCCAGATTATGTTAAGTGGAAGAAAAATAATGCAAATAGACCTTTCAAATAATTCAGATTGTGCCAGATTATAATATGTTGCATATATATATTGTTCATTCTTAGCCAGATTATATCAATATGGTTTGCGCCGTGTCAATATTACAAATTCCAAGGAAGAAACGCTACCTTGGGCAAGATTTTATACCCTTGCAGTCTTTTATATCCTCAGATCGTTGCAATACTATTTATATATAATGCTGCAGAATTGAATGGGATTGTGTATATTCAATACTTTGTCTCACTTTGATTGGCACTGATAAGTTGAGTTATTTCTAAAATCAAAACCTCTTCTTTATACAAAAACCTTCATATCGGCCGATTGTTCCTATGGCAGCTTTAAAGTTTATATTAGGTGTGCAACTAAGGTCCCGTTGTTTGTCAGTAGATGACTCTAGAAGTAAGTGATGATTGATTTTGACATATCCAAAGCGTCATAAACCAAGCTTAGAGATATGGTAAACAAAACACTTCGACATATAG
Organism: Zaprionus ornatus; assembly: GCA_018904035.1. NCBI lineage: Eukaryota > Metazoa > Arthropoda > Insecta > Diptera > Drosophilidae > Zaprionus > Zaprionus ornatus. The sequence goes on from JAEIFZ010000001.1 coordinate 26,291,771, forward strand.
GGGATTTTGTTTTTGCATTATATGTTTCTAGTTATGAGAAACTTATTTGCGGACCTAATATTATAATGTTCAAATTCTTATGAAATTTTAGGTATATGCATATTATTTTCATAGAAAAAGTCAGCTGTAGTAAATTTGGTTACAATTCCTTAACAAATAACATAAATCGGTCTATTGTTTGTATGGCAGTTATACAATATATCGGTCCAATCTGGCTACTTCCGAATTATTTAGAGCGTACAGCACTAAGTAACATGTATGCCAAGTTGTATTAAAAAGCTGTAAAACTGGGAAAATAGTTTGCGTTTCAATAGACGAACACACGGATAGACGGACAGGGCTATTTCGATTCCGCTGTTGATGGATTATATTTTATATATACAATACTTTACTGGGTCAAAGATGTCTCCTACGAACTCCTGCATATGCCCTCTGCAATGGTACTAAAAAGTTTAAGTATTATATATTCCTTATATTTATTTGGTTTCATATTTGTATTTAATTTTTATACCCTTGGACCATTGAAAATGGTCAAAAAAGGGTATACTAACTTTGTGCAAATGTATGTAACGGGCAGAAGGTGGCGTCGGAGACCCCATAAAGTATATATATTTATCATTCAACTCCTTAAAACCAGCAAACATAGAGTCTGCTCATTGATAGAAAGTTTTCTTTGTGCACGTTTAATGAATGCTTTTGATTTATAATAATTGAACCTTACTCTTATTCCCTACATTTTCCATTTATTATACATTTGTCAATACTATTTCTCTTTACTTGTAATATCGATGAACATTAGCTGCAATACGAGTATGTTAGAGTATTGTTAGTAAACATTATCAAACGAGTGCGGCGGAAATGTTATAATTTTCAGCTGCATTGAAACACATGGGGAAAACTAAAATTATGTAAAAATTGGAAGAAGAATGAGGCGCAGGCGCAGGGGAAAGAGTGGGGGTAACAGCAACGTCATTGCATATCCGTTCTCCGTTGAACTTGACTTTGTGACTAAAATAGACAAGATACTCGTACATGAACGTATATTTGTGGGACTAGGACCAGGAGCTAACGGAGACTGTGCGCGAACAGGGGCGGGGCGGGGGAGGATGAGACTAGCAAGGCGAGGGGGGCTGCATAACCGTTTCAGTACGTCATATACACTGACACACGCATGCGAGTGACTAAAATAAACATACGCATCCGTTGGATACGAGTTCTGCTTGTGTTGCCTCTGGTTGCATTGGCGTGGACGGTGACCGTGGAGCGACACTCACGGGTCGCGAGTGAGTGCGTAATGCATGTGCGTGTGTATGTGTGTATGTGTGTGTATGTGAGGCACTTATACAACCGCGAGCTCAGCCTGCGCCTGGCGATGCAGCCGAGCGATGCGCGTCCTGCTTCTGATGTCCAAAAAGTATCTTGTGCAACGTTTTCCGTTACATCGCAGCACACATGTGTGCCACACTATATGTGTGTGTGTGTATGTGTATGCTGATTCTGCTGCGTGGGCAAGACGATGCTGCACCCATGTGGCGAGTGCGTCTGACATTGACATGGTTGCTCGTCTGTTTACTTAATGTCACTTCGAATTTTCTGTGTGCGCTTCATTTATCCCACCGTCCGTCCATGCACGTCCACGTCCAGCCGCCCCTCCCCTTCCTTTCTCCACACTACACACTCGCTACAGTCGCCCCAGCTCAGTCGCCCTCATCAACTAGGGGAGAGGGTGGCTATTTTTAGTGTCCGTTTCGATTTGTGTTACTGTACTTTGTGTCCGCTGCCAGCTCCATCTCCCTTCGCTAGATGCCCGACGAAGATGGCGATGCAGATAGGAATACAGATTAAGATGGAGGTGGAGTTGCAGATGGAGTTGAAGACTGAGATACAGATACCCATGCAACTGTGTCGGGGTAAAGGTAAATTGCATAAAACAAAGCGTCTTCATGACATGGAACATCATCATGGTGAATTTTTGAATTCTTAAAGTAGAAAGTATGAAACTAACTAAAAATGTAAGTTTTATACTAACCAGCTTAGCTGAGTATTAAAAATTAAATTAATTTGCAATACCTTAAGTTCTATTGTAGAAGCTCGTTAGGTTATTAAGTTCTAATAAAGGAATCCACATCCCATAAGTTTGATCTGTTGCTCTTGTATTAGGTTAGCTTAAACTAGGATAGGTTAGATGAGGTTAGGTTAGGTTAAGCTAGGTAAGGTTAGCTTAAATAAGGTAAGGTTATATTAGATTAGATTTGGTTAGGTTAAGTTATGTTTGGTTACGTTAGGTTCTCTTAAATTAGGTTAGGTTTGGTTAGGTTAGGTGAGGCGAGATTAGTTTAGATTGAGATAGGTTAGGTGAGGTTAGGTTCGATTACGATAGATTAGGTATGGTTAGCTTAAGTAAGGTTAGGCTAGGCTAGGTTAGGCTAATATGGTTAGGTAAGGTTGGGTTAGGTTAGGTTAGGTTAGGTTAGATTACGATAGGTTAAGTGAGGTTAGCTTAGGTTAGGTAAGGTTAGATGACCTTAGGTTAGGTCAGGTTTCATTCTTAAACAACTTTTTTAAGCAGTTGCGCTTGAATTTTCCCAGTTTCTCTGGGTCTGAGCTCACCTTCAACAAGCTTGTTCTGTTTGGCTTATTTCTTGAACTCTTACTCTGTGTTTCTAGTACGACCTATGTACGATCATCCCAGGTTAGTTGAGAAGATGTAGTTCTTCACCTTTACATATAGCAAGCTAAGCAGGGCACGTACGGGATGTACCTATGTAACTGTGCCAGTGTCAGTGTGAGTACATCACTTGTGTACATATGTATACATGTAGCTATGTATATGTATGTGTTCATGTTCCTGTACGATCTGTGGAACTGGGGGTTGTTTGGCACCGTTTCGGCCATGTGCCACATGTGTGTGTCCATTTGGATGCCGCGTTGTGGCAGTCATTGCCCCCTTCCTGCTCTCACACTCTCCCCTTCCGCTGTTCCCCTCCAGCACCCACTGCACTCTTCGTTGATTGCTCTTTTGGGCTCAAGTTGGCGACTCGGCTGGGTTTAATTCTCGAGTGGAGCCAGTGAGGCCTGCATCCGCTTGCTAATGATGCCCCGCTCCGTAGTAGTAAGCTGCAACTGTATCTGTATCTCTATCTGTATCTGTAAATGTATATGTATCCGTAACTGCAACTGCATTTGGATGCTGTACGCTCACTCCAAGTGCCTCCGCACTTTGATTTATTTGGGCGTTTCGCCATTCCCACGACAGCAACCAGAAGACATCGTAACGCGGACAATCTACAATATATGCATATACACACACACTAACACACACAGTCAGGCATACTCGCGTCCAGATGCATGTGCACTTCCTGTAAGCTGCACACTGCGATCCTGCGGGGCGCTACCCGCGAATATTGAATAACCAGCAGCCCGAGTGGGACAGTTCCTCTTCTTCTTCCTCCACTTCCTCCGCTTCCTCTTGCGCCTCCTCTTGTTGTTGTTCTTAAATATGCATAAACTGCGCCTCGTCCGAAATGGTGCAGTAAAAGGGCTGCAAAAAAGCATTAACCCCTAATAAACCGGAACTAATAGAAAAAACTATGCAACACACACACGCACACACACAGACAGTGACACAAAAAGGTCGTAGACAATTTTTTATAGGCATTTGACATGGATCACACGGGCATTTTTTATGAATGCTCTCCTGTGTCTATCTCCCTCTTTCTCCCTCTTTGCTCATCTTCCGTTCCTTTTCATTAGTTGACTATAATTTATTAATTTACATGCGTCCTTTGCATACGCGAATGCCACAAGGGTTACCGGGTTACGGGCTCAGGGTTATGGGTTATGGGTTATGGGTTACGCGGCCAGAGGGACCAGAAGAACCCGCGGCCCCGGGGGTAGGGGGTTGAGTTGCGCTGGCCGCTTGCTGATCGTTGTCGGCGCCACCAGCGGCCGCATCTTCAGGGTAACTTTTATTGGCAGACCTCGATGATGTGCTCGATGACCCCCGACTCAAATACCGCGACATGCTCAACCAATTTCGCACCCCTGGAGAGGTAGCTAGCTAGGTACATAGATCACATAAAAACAGAGGAACAAAAAAGACAATCACTGCCAGAGAGGGGTTGAGGGGCCGGGCCCACTGAGATTGCATTGTTTATCTATGCATGGACTATTCAAATGTATCCTGTGTCTCTCTCTCCCGCTTTCCCAGTCGTCATTCCATGCCGGTTTTGCCCTTTCCTGACCAATTTAAAATAAATCGCTGCCAGCTTGTGATATACAGTGAGAAAGTGGAAAAGTTTTTAAATGAAATTGTATCGAACAGTGTAATAGGATATTTATAAAAGAAGCAGTTTGAAAACTGTACAAAAAGGTTTATATTGAGATTTTACAACTTTCCCAAGAAAGTTTCTCTGAAAAAAAACTCAAGTCTTTGTAAAATTCCATAACATATTAAAAGTTTTAAAAAAAAGGGCATGAAGTAGATACATTTTTCATTTGAAATTAACGAATTTATTTGATGTAACGTATTTAAAACAGGTATATATACATTTGCACGGAGTTAGTATGCCATCAATGGTCGAAGGGTATAAAAAACTTTGATTTTCAAAGTTTACTGCATTTATCGATAACTTAACAAATACAACTTAAACCTGATTGGTTTTTTTGGTTTCTTCAAAATAATTTAAATTTTTTCATATGGATATATGTTAAATTTGTAACGTTTCAAATTCACTCGACTACATTTACTCAAACTTAAGTTCTTGAAATACAAAAGTATTATGTATTTATAGTATTGTAATTTTCCTGTGGATGTTCATAAGGACCGCATTGAATATGTACAAAAGAACTTTCTAATATTTGCCTTACGTGGCATTAACTGGGATGTAAATGTAAGACTCCCTGCCTATATTATGATAGTAGGCTTAAGTTAATTAATCTTCTATCTCTATCTAACCGTAGAACCATGTGGTGTAGTCTTTATCCAAAATCTTATACAAGGTGATATTGATAGTGTTGACCTTCTCTGTCTCTTGTAGAATTAGTAGTAATTTTTCTTCACTAGCGTTTAGTAGATCGAGCCTTTCAGGGTATTGTGTTCGGACTACAATAAACTGTACTGTATCATTTCTAACACTAACTCTTTAGCCTCTTTAAAACGTTTAGTTCTGTCTCAATTAGTCATTAAACTAACTGTTCTCGAAACACCTTTATTAAATTTATACTCTATCCATTTCGTTCTACTAAGCATTTGCGGCATTGCGGCATTGCCACTCGTCTGATTTTGGGCATGTACTTTTAACAAAATTAAAAATTTTTAACAATTTTTAACCTTATTTAAAACTAAGAGTCCCCATCAGATTGGGTTTTTCTGGCTTTTCCCCAGTCCTCACAACAAATGTTTTAATTTAAATTTAAATGGAAATTTAAATATTGTATATGCCTTAATTTAATTTTAAATTCCTATTGTAAAATGTTTCTATTTTAATTGTAATCAGTCGTCTGTCCGTAGTCGACTTTAAATAAATAAATAAATAAAAAATATTTCTCAATTTCTTTGTAATTTGCTTTTCCTTTCAGTTTCATTAGATGATTTCATTGCCTTCCCAGCTTACACTATAATCATCTCCATCTGCGACTTAAGGCAGCACAATTTGGTATCCTTTCTGGCAATTGGCTTGCAATGCACAAATCGATTGACTCGACGGGGATTTCATTAACTGCCGCCGCGTTGTCCAGTTTGCTGTTTTTTTTTGTTATTATTTTTCCAGTTTTCCGGGCGCAATTAAGGTGTAGATCCGGACAAGGATGCTCTGCGGTTGTAGTTTTTGATTTCGCCGGCAATAATAATTAGTAGCGCGCAAAGGTGCGCCGACAAAGGACAATGGCCAGTGGATACCTGAGTCCGACGAGCTAAGCAATTTGGCTCATCAACGCTCTTCAATCCTCATTCAGCAGCGGCCGCAAAATCCAATGAAAACACGCAGATTAGTGATGGGCCCGGGAAGAATCGTTTTGAATTGGGAAAAGGCTAGGGAACAGTCACAGTGCCTGCAGGAAGTCCACTGACCGCAGTCACGACACACACACACGGAAATGAATCGACTGCCAAGTGCAATCGCCTTGGATCGATGACCCTAAACTGACTGACCGCCTGCTGTGACCGACTCGCTTAACGGTACCAGATGCGCAAGGGAGGACCCTATACTCTCTAGCAGGTAGTCAGGTAGCCCGCTAGGCGTTGTCCTAGCTGGCCCTGACCCTGAGCCTGTGATGTGTTTGTAAACACGTTGAAAATGGAATAATAGATCAAAGCCAGATACGATAGACGCGTTCGGCCTACACAAGCATCCTTCCTCGTCCTGTGCACCGACTGCACTTGCTGCCCAGAGAGAGAGAGAGAGAGAGAGAGGCAGTGGTACCCTGATTAACATTATCGGGCTGTGAGAATTACCGGAAATCGTTGTCCCACTCCTGCTCCCGCTGCCACTGACTGACTGCCCTTGTCCATTTTCATAATTTCCATGGCATTTGGGAAATTTGTAACACACATGTTGCTCTTGCTGTTGCTGTTGCTGCAGCGTCCGCATGGCGTTTCCTTTCAATCAGTGTGCCACAAGGTGCACACCCACAAGAGATACCAGATCATTCAGCCAGTGCCAAGAACTCTCCCACGCCTCAAATCGGACAAGCGAATCACTTGTTCAGACCGAACTAAATGCAATTTAACACCTCGAACAAGCTTTGAATGAGGTTTCGTCGTGGGTACTCCATGGGTATTCGAAGGTATAATCTAATCTAGATTACTCCCTGTGAAAAGTTGAATACTGCATTGAATCACTATCTTTATGCTTCCGTTGCTTAATCCTTAACACATATACAAGATCTGCTGGTGATCTATGCCACAATTCAGTTTGCACAATGCCACCTATCCTATCCGCCCAAGATCATATGACTTGCCCATTAGTTTCCACCTTCGAATTGGAATTCCTGCCAAGAAACTCAACTAATTACACGGATATCCAACAATGGCAATGACCTCTAAACAACCTCCCCCTGCTGTGCCGATTTCTAATAAAGACGACGGGTGAAAGAAGAAATGAGACCGGGGGCGGTGGAGTGTAGTGAGTATCCACCTACTCGATATGGACGGCAACCTTCTGAGGTATCTGCTTTCTTATTTCTTTCCCATTTCTCTGCATGGACAAAAGCAACAAAAAATTTGATAAAAAAAGAGAAGAAAAGGAAACTTAAGACGCTACGAACGTTTTTATAGCGGTACCAACATCCTGCCCCATCCTAGCAAAATGGACCCGCGCCGGACGACGCATGTAGAGAGCAACAAAACGAAGAAGAAGAAGAAGAAGACGTGGGATGATCGCATCACTTTAGAAGGAACAAATGCCTAGCGGTTTTTTACAAATACAACACAATGGCCGTTACCGTATAGAGAGTATCTCCCTCTCCCTCTCTCTCTCTCTCTCTCTCTCTCTTAAACTCTCTTTCTCTCTCTTTGATATCTATTCATTTTCGCACGCCGCATGTTCCCCTAAAAAACGCACACACAAAAAATAAGAAGAAGGAAAAGGGCAGACGAGTGCGGGAGCTGAAGACGATACGCACACAATGATCATCATTCCCTGTGCTGATCATCATGATGATGATGATAATGATGATGATGATCGGTTTTCTATAGCTTATCTGCTTACACTGCCGCTTCGCATGGTTGCGCATTGGAAATGTGATTGATTTTAATTGGGGACGAGCTGATGTTTGCCCCGAAGATGATGAGATTCCCTGGCACTTCAAACATTCCGTTGCCCCTTGGATAACATCAGGGGACATCTCGAGAGAGCAAGAGTGAGAGAGAGAGAGAGAGAGAGAGAGGGGAGGGAGGTAGAGAGAGCATCCGTTGTCCTGTTGTCCTGCAGAATTGCAAGACTGTCGTAATGTGTGCAAAATCCATTAGATATGTGAGATCTGCTCGATGGGATTAGGCACACTGAAGCAGGCAGCCGGCAGACAACCAGACAAGGAGACGCCCCAGACGTATACTGACAGACAGACTGTGCAACTGACAGATAGCTGCAGATAGCAACGGCATGTGCAGCCTGCAAGAATTTGCAACACGCAACTCATTAGGCAGCTGAGATAACCATCACGAGGAATCTAGTGCAACATCAATAGATGCTGCGTACTACAGGCTCATGTATGTACTATATATGGTGTATATACTACATAAAAATATAGTTAATACTATACTGTATTGGAATACGTATAGTACCTAAATAGTAAATATGCAATCTCAAATAAAGGTGAATTGGATGTGTTTATTCAAGCTACACAGAGCATTACCTGTTCGCCCATTAAAATTATCACTAAAATATCTTCTATAATGATTATATATTATATTAATAAATGTGGAACAACCCAGAAATGCGTATTCAATCATTTTTTTTTTTTTTTTTTCCTTGGGTAGGAAAAGAGCGTTATCAACTTCTTAGGTTAGATATGTTTGCGTGCTATAATGAAACAATTTTGATGGCCCCAGTTCATATTGTCTCTGAGATCAAGGTGTTCATACTAACGGACGTCTCAGAGGCTCAACACTGTGTTGGAGCCATCAAAAACTTGATCGATCTCCAATTGAAATAAATTTCAATATGAAATTCGATCACATTAACAATGTATATATTATAATAAATATATTATAAAAATAATTACTCACTGACTCAAGCATAAATCCAACAAAACTTTAGTTATAGATTTTATTATATAATATATGTTATAATAAATATATTATAATAATAAATACTCACTGACTTAAGCATAAATCCAACAAAACTTTAGTTATAGATTTTATTATATTCATTTCTGCTTTATTGCTGCACCACACACATCAAGTTAGCTGCTTCAATTGAGTCGTTTAGATTGTTTATAAGATTTTCGACTTTGATTCTCATTCATTTACATGCTGTATTGGCGCATGAACGAACGAGTATTCAAATGCATTCATTCATTCGCATGAACTCATTCTTCCTCTGCCAATGCATAATGTGGAGGACAGGTCAGCTGGGAGAGCTCTCCTAATTATAATTATTGATCATGGAATGAGAATTAGAAATCGCTTTTCCAGTTGCAAGAGAGAGAGAGAGAGAGAGATAGAGAGAGAGAAAGAGTGGGGGAACGGGTCATCATGTGACTGCTGTGAAATGCACGACTCAACAGTTGCCGCATGCTGCAAGCCACTTGCCCCCGTGGTTTGCCTCCGTTGCCGCCGTGAGCAATGAAGATTTCCATGGATTTTGGCCAGAAAGTTCAAATTGCTTGAACTTTTTTCTGGTGTTCCAAATAGACCAGACCAGACCAGAGACCAGACCAGAGTAGCGCGTCCCAGCTGGACTGCAGGTTGTCCCTTTTTTGGCCAGCATGACCAAGTGCGTCCGTCTGTGCGATGGCCCGTCCCGAAGGTGACCAAGGGCCAGACGATGATGCCACGGCTGCTCCCGCGCTCTTCCTCTTTGACTCTATCTCTCTCTCTCTTTTTTGCTCTCTCTCTCTCTTTCTCTGTCTTTCGCCCTGCAGGCGGGTGCTTTTGCCTCCGTCCTCCTAATCAAAAGTCAAAATCTTTGCTTGCTCTGGCCACAAAACGTGATGCAGTAGGCAACGCTGACGATGACTTGTTGCCGTTGCCTGCCGCTGCATGCCCCATGCCGCATGGCATTTAGGTATAGCTGACGGTATAGCTTGGACAATCAACCAAGTGACTAACTACCAGACTGCCAGACGAATAGACATACAGACAGACAGACAGACAGACAGAGGCAGCCGGACAGACAGTCGAACTGGCAACTGAGGAGCGTCTAGTCGGACCGCGGCCATTAGCCAAATGGCACAATTGCTTTTATTGGCGCTGCAGAAGCCGCTAACGTTGCTCCCGCTGCTGCGGCTGCTGCTGCTGCTGTTGCGGCCGCTCCCGTTGACAACTCGAGAATTATGAACATTTATTTGGGCTTGTCTGCTGCACCTCCTCCCACAGTGGATCGCCAGCCAACACCCGCCTCCCCCGCTGCCCGCTCTCAAACAAGTTGTCCGCCTTCGGCTTTGCCGTCGTCGTCGTCGTCGTCTTCATCTTTGTCGCACTGGTGCGAGATTTCGCACAATGCAACACAGTGGCAACAACAACACAGAGCCTAGCCTAGCCCACCTGACCAGCAATCGGAGAGTCCAACTGTGCCTGACAGTCTTTGCCAAGACATAATACTCATTAAATCTGCACTCCAGGCACCTTGGCAGCCTTCAAATAGTTTCATTAGTATTATAAGTATATCCCTACATTGCCAAGTCAAGGATTCATTCTCAGCCGACAGAGTAAGAGCAAGTAAAGAAGGCTAAAGTCGAGTGAAGTGCTGTGCTAATACGGACACTGTTCAGTGGAGACCTCCTTTAGGCGGACAATCGTTTAAGTGTATTTTGTTGAACACTTTTGTTAATCTTAATCAACGGACAGTATTATGATAAATACAATAATAATTTAGAACTTTATCTGAAATGAAAACAACAAATATAAATAAACCAAAAACATATCTGTGATTCTTTTTGCCTTAATCATTGTACGGTACCAAATCCAAACAGTAAGCGTTCGGTAAAGACAGTGTTCACTGCACTCAGTGCATTTATACCCTTCGACTATTGAAACGGCTGTACGAGTACGAGCAGAAGGAGGCGTGGCGGACCCCGTAAGGTAGTTATATTCTTGCTCAGGATCACTAGACGAATCAATTGAACCATGTCCGTCTGTTCGTCTGTCTGTTTGTCTGTCTGTATGAGCGCCTTAATCTCAGAAACTATAAAAGCTAGGGCTATTAAATTCTGTGACCACGTTCGAGGATATTGTCTCAAAGCCTCTTTCCGTCTCTATTAATCAGTTATAACAATTTAGAAGCCACAATATATACTTAACAATTAAAGTTGTTTATCACACATGACAAATACCTTAGTATGGGTATTTCATTTCATTACTTTCAGACTATAAATAAGTAAGATTTGATGCGAATTTAACTCCTTTAAACGTAAACCATAAATAGACCTTATTTACGCTAGCATACCTATGTTAAGTTCAAATCTAGTATCAGACCCCCAGAATATTATTCAACTTAAGATTACTATTAACCAGAACAAATATAGATATATACCATATATATTTATTAAGATTTACAGATTTATTTCTAACAAATCTAATTTTTGAGTCGTCGAAATCAACATAAATCGTGCATAGCAAAGTTCTGAATGTATGCAAGTAATATACACCCTGTAATATTTATACAGTAAACTTATAAGTACCCTAACTTTGTTGTTAATAAACAGATTTACAAACGTAAGAAGGCATTCTTGCTAATAAATTTACCGATAGAGTGAGTCTATCTCCATTTCTAACAAATAAGACAGTCTAAAATATGCTCCACATGGAGAACTTATGTGAATTAAGTAGAAAACGGCTTTCTTCATCGATATATACTGCATACACCCGCTCAATGCCAAGCTCAAGCAAAAGAGCGACAGGGGTGCAAGGGGGCTGGCAGAGAGAAAGAGAGAGGGAGAGGGAAGCACAGCGCTCTGCTCTTCAGCAAAGTGGGTCAAAGCACTAAATGGCACTACGCGAATTGTGAAGAGTCGCGCAAGAGTTACACACAAGTTTGTCATAATCGAGACACACACTCACGCACACACACACACGTACATATATCTACACACAGATACAAACACACACACAAGCACACACCTGTTGCTGAAATAGTGTGCCACATTTTGGTGAATCTTCAGTTGGGTTCAATGCCGAATGCCGAATGCCGCGGCGCATGAGGCTTGCCACAAGCGGTTTGCCGCCTGCTGCAGACAGGTTGAGGCATGCCGCATGCCACATGCAAATGTGTCAATAGCTTCAAACTGGACATTTATTGCATTTTGTTTGCCATTTAGTTAAGTCGAGTATCGAACTGCAGCTCGAGCGCGAGTATCGAGTACCGAACATGGCTCGGAGCATCGATTGCGATCCGCCTAGCTCTGTATGTTTCTTTTAGCTTTTCGCTGTTGTTGCTTTTGTTTTCTTGGCTTTGGTTTTGGCTTTGGCTTGGGCTCTGCTGCTTGACTTTGGCCGCTCACTCGACGCTTGTGGCATGGCCCATGACCGGAGTCGCCGCGAGGCTGGGAAAACTGGCAACTTGCAGCTCGAACTCGTGAGTGAATCTGGCATACAATATTTTGACAATTCAAAGGATTCTTCAGCAGCAGCAGCAGCACCAGCGGCAGTGCTCACCTTTTGCAGCTGTAGATCGCCCCAGTCTCTGCCTGCCCCTGCCCCTGCTCCTGTCCCTCGCCCACCTGATCACCCCCGCCTGCAAAGTGCGCTCATCGTGCGCTATGAGTTGTGAAACCGATTTCGGCATGGCCTCACTCCAGCTTCAACTCCGTCTCCGTCTCCGTCTCCGACTCCTTCTCCGTCTCCTTCTCCGAGTGCTGGCGAGAGGTTGTCGATTTGTTGCACAGATTTGCGCACTCGTCGCAGCGCGCGGTGACTGGCACAAAAAATCCTTCGCGCTGCATTTGGACTTTTTCTCTCTCTATTTTTGTTTTCTATTCTTTTTGGCTTTTTTTACCATCCATTTTGAAGAATTTGAAAACAATTTGGCAACTTGGAACCGTCTCTTGCCTTGGCACAATAACGTCGGCATCGGCAGCTTCAGCAGCATCATCATTATGATGTTGTCAGCGTCATTATGGCATATTTGCACACGCCAGACAAACAAGTACATATACATACACACATACACATAGGTATGTATATATGTAGTTTAGTGTATATATGGATGATTCTTGCTTCGACAGCACCTCAACTCATTTACATGTGGCGCGCTCTTGAATCGGCTGCGGCTCAGATCATTCGCAGCTTCACTTAGCCAACATCGCGGGCAGTCATGATTATATCGTAGTTGCTGTTGTTGTTGTTGTTGCTGTTGTTGTTGTGACTTCAACCGCCTAAAACACTCATCATCATGTCGGACAAACAACCTTGTTGCCGTTTGCCATTCGCCGTGGCCGGTGCGCCAGCCTGCCTCAGTTGCAGCCTCAGCCTGTTTGTTGTTGCTGCTGTTGTTGCTATTGCTGTTGTTGCTGTTGCTGTTGCTGCTTGGGCTGTTCGGGCTGTTGGCTTGTCGGCTGCCCGCCACCCGAGGCTGTCATTGCTTCCTCGTGGCGCTAATGTGGCCGCCACGGCGACTGCTGCTGCTGCTTGTGCTGCTGCCGCGGCTGCTCGATTAAAGCTTGGCGCGGCTGCCGCTTATGACAGCAGATGCACGCTCGCCCGACATGCAACGACAGCCTCTTGCCAGAAACAACAATGCGACGCCAGGTTGCCCTTACGCAACGCCGAACGTGGTACTCTCCACTGTTAGTTAGCAGTCGTGCTTTTACTAACAGTTCTTCGACATGTTAGAAGGCTGTTAACGTTGGAGCGTGCATTGCGTGCCTCTGCTTAAAGTGCAGTGTAACTGCTTGGTTGCTGTAAGCAAGTCCAGGCTATGTTAAGTTAATAGCAGCATGCTTAAATGCACTTAACAGCCTATGTTAAGCAGCTGTTAGTGCTCTTACTGCGCTAGTTTCAGCTTAATATGTTGCTGATACTGCGACAACCTTGCAATTATAACATATGAACATAACATATGTTACATATGAATTACGAATAAACTATTAATACACAATTAATTCCTAATATACGATAATACAATGAATGTTATTCTGTGATAACAGTGACAAAGAACTTAAAGAATAAGAAACCAAAGTGGAACTACGTTTTAGATAAATAATGCTTATATACAGTGATAATTCTTACTCCAAATATACCATAATGTGAACAAATGTATATTATATATGGTTTATAAAATGTACCAAATTACTGTAATTTACTTCCCGTGTACGCGACTGCAGGGTATCTGTCGACCTGGCAGCTGCAACGGGTGAGTGCGCGAAATATCTCGACATGAATACAATCTTTTAATGATCGTGTGTAATTTTCAAACATGTCGGGACGGTGAAGTCATGCCATGCCGCAGTTGCAGTTGCAGTCAGCAGTCGGCAGTCAACTGCGCAGTCGACGTCGCAGTCGCTCTCGCTGTCTGCCCCGTTACAGTCGCCAACGACGTCCGTCACCTGACCCGAGCTCGACTCGCTGGCAATCACTCACTGCGGGCCAGATGAGAGCGGACAGCGAGCCAAAGGCAAAAGGAGAGTGCAGAGAGGGGCGTTGGGAAGGAGAATGGGGGACGAGACAAAGGCGTAGCTGATGCTTGGGGGGCTGAGGCAGACTTTCGGTTGCATTGCACCTTGAATCTTTGTGCAGCGCCACCGCATCACTCACCCACTAACTGAGGACCAAATGCAACGTGGCCTGGTCGCATTTCGCAAGCCCAGCAACAACAACAGCAGCAGCAACAACAGCAGCAGCTCTACCAAAAACAACAACAACAACGTTGTTACTCGTTCACATGCCACTCAAGAAGTCGTGGCACTGAATTCCCCAGTAGTACGTCGCATGCCCCACGTACTTTGCATTGCAACTGCAACTGTGCCGAAAGGGGGCAGGGGCAGTGGCAGAGGACAGGGGGCAGGGGTTGCCTTAACGGGGGCCATGCGAGATGGATTTGAACGTTTTGGGCAATTACAATAGCTCAATTTGTTTGGCACTGCGCTCTGGCAATCGTTTTGCCTCGCTCGCCTTGTCAATTGCCACCAGCAAGGGAGGCAGGGAGGTGGGCAGGTGGCAGGTGGGAGGGGGCTACCCACTGTTGTTGCACAGTTATACTCGTATGTTATGTCTTTGGTAAATACGAGTTCTGTTCTACTTGCGCGTACTTTTCGTTTTCAATTAGCCACCACGTCGAGAGAAAGGCACAAAGAGAATGGCCCGAAGAGGCAGCAACGAAGCTGAAGACACAGAAGACTGACGAGACTGACGACAACTGACGATGCATGATCGATCAGGGCTGCAGCTGAGGGTTGCGAAACACTTGGCAAGTGCTTCTAGTGGGTGAGGCAGTCCATCAGTGATTTGCATACTCTATATAATCACGATAGCACAATTCATTGCTGTTATATATTCATTATTATAGTTAAGGTATTTGCTTAAGAGTACTCTACGTACGTACACCCTGTTCTGTATAAGAAGTACCCTGCATATCGATTATACATAATACTCTACATAGTCAACACAATTATCACAATAATGTAAAGTTCATATAAGAAGTACCCATCACACTCATCACAGTTTAATAATGTATAACTTAATAAGAATGTGCTTTCTTCCTTTCATATTCTTATAGAATTATCTCTAAATATCATCTTATCTCTATGGTATCTCAAAGTATTCCACAATGAAAAATATTCACTATTGCTTTCTAAAATACATACCAAAACCAAATCCTTGAAGAATTGAATGGTATTGTGTGTATATTATGACTCACTTTGACACTCCACTTATCATGAGAACAGGTCTTCATACAAAAAACCTTCATTACGCCCAATTGTTCCTATGCCAGTTACATGTTATAGTGATCCGATTTTGAAATTTTATATTCGTATTATAAATATAGAAAAAGTCCGATGTAGTAAATTTGGTTGCAACATCTTATCAAATAACAAAATTCGGCAGATAGTTTGTATGGCACCTATACTAAATATCGGTCCAATCCGGCTCGTACCGACTTATTTACAGCATGCAGTAATAAGAAACATGTATACAAAGTTTTATTAAGATTGCTCCATAACGGAGAGACCAGTTTATGTTGCAACAGGCGGACACACGGACAGACGGACAGACGGACAGCGCTAGTTCGATTCCTTTGCTGATGCAGATTCAAAATATACTTTATGAGGTCGAAGAAGTCTTCTTAGGTGC
Organism: Zaprionus ornatus; assembly: GCA_018904035.1. Lineage (NCBI taxonomy): Eukaryota > Metazoa > Arthropoda > Insecta > Diptera > Drosophilidae > Zaprionus > Zaprionus ornatus. Next base: position 26,307,720 of record JAEIFZ010000001.1, read on the forward strand.
GTTGCAAGCTCATGTCCAACATTAATACACCCCCTGCGAGATTATTATGATCATTATATTTTCCTTACTGTTCCTTTAACCTCAACTTATATCAAATATTTCTAATAATACCTTAATAACTTCACTTAGTATCGATCTTCTATCCCCATATATCTTAATACCTTACAGACTCTCCACTTTCTTTCTTTCAGTTCTCATGCCCAGCGCCTCTTCCAGCTCAGAGTTTATTGGCAAACTGAGACCTTCTACTTGCAGCAGTTGTATCTGTGGCTGTTTACCCAAATCGATTGCTATATTTGTATCTATTTTCATTGTACCTCTATCTGTATCTGTATCTGTATCTGTATCTGTATCTCTGTTAATGTCGGGTGTTTAGCATTTTCAATTTACATATTACACGGCAGTCGAAACAAGATTTGTGGCCATTGGCCGAGTCGGGAAGAAGCAAAGCAATTTATTGTGACACGAGGTAATTGCCTGGGGCAGCAGTTGCTAGTGATGCCCATTGGCCGACTGCCTCCCCTTGCCACTGCCCCCACTCTATCTCCCCCTCTTTTTAGGCTACTTAGTAAGCTATAGTTCTGCTCAGGGAAGTCTTCTGCCTCATAACGATTGATGCGCTTGAAAGCGAGTGGCGGTCAGTCAAATGTTGCCATGAGAGGCATGAGATGAAGTGGGGAGGTGGGAATAAGAGTAGACCGATCGATCTGGGCACTTTTTAGCTAGCCACCGCCAGCGGCACGAAGATGCCACGAAGAACGAACGGGCGAACTTATTTGGTGTAACAATTATTTCGTGATTTAATTTCGACCTTTAGCGACCAATTTAATCGATCCACACACACACACACACACGTACTGAAAGCTCCATTGTTGGACAACGTAGCTGGGAGTGGGCAGCCAGCAGCAGCAGCAGTGGCAGCAGTGGCAGAGGCAGCAGCTACAACTGTACATTCGCTGTGCCGCTGCTGCTGTTGGTGCTGCTGCTGCTGCTGCATTGTTTCGCCGCGCTCAGCCAGTGGCTCCTCAATCGTGCGCGATATTCTCCGCCAAGCCTACAGCCGCAGGGCATAGTGAGCCGAGGCAAGTTGCAAGTTGCAGCAGGCGAAGGCGGGAGAAGGCGGGCGGGCACTCGACAATCGGCAGCGATTGCCCAGCGTTCGCCAGGGGGCAGCTGCCTAGACACAAAGTTCCCATGCCCGGCCGAGAGTTGGTCCAGACTCGCAACAGCAACAACAGCAACAACAACAGGCGACCGCGACAATGTCCCCAGAAGCGTTTCGAGCGAAAATTTAAATTTCGCACCGCGGCAACATCATCATGAGCCCAGCAACAGCAGCAACGGCAGCAACAGCAACATCATCATCTGCTTTGGCCAAGTCTTTGTTTTGCGGCCTGCTGCTGCTGCTGCTGGCAATAGTTGCTGCTGCTACTGCCGTTTGGGCCAGGTCAGGTTCGTCTGCGAGGCAGACTGGGCTGGTGCATGGGCAGGGGCAGTAGCAGGACAAGGGAAAGGGGCTGGCTTGGTCAGCCCGACACGATTGCCGCGTCGCTAATAATTGCCATCGATTTGGATCGGCTTGGACTGCTCGCAATTTGTGAAATTGCATAAATCAGCTTTTATTTATTTATACATTTGTTGAGTTGCAAGTTGGCTGTTGCAAGTTGGCTGTTGGCTGTTGCAAGTGTTGCTGCTGCTTCGCTGTCGTGTCGCTTCCTGTGCCAATTCGGTTGCGCTTTCCCATCGCGCATTCCCTTTCGGCTTCCTCTCACTTCCACCTTCTCTCCCTCTCTACTGCTCTTCTCTCCTCTTCCCTCGACGTCTTTCTCTCGCGCCAATTGATTACTTATTTTCCCAAAATAAATATGCATTGTAAATTGCGCTGTAAAACTCATTTGCGGGCTGCGCTGCCAGCTTTAACGTCAGCAGCGACTCTGACTTCGACTTCGACTGCGCTGCATTTGCGGTTATCGAACGACGCATCGCGTCGACAGCTCAGCCAATGCCAATGCCAGCTCGCTGACGCTGGCCCTGTTATCGTTAATCGATCGGTTTGTGTGCACGCTACATTGTAGTGGTAGCAAATGTGTAAGTTATCGATAGTTGACATGCAGAGTTATAGCGTATCCGATTTGAGCAACAAAAAAAAAACGTATGCAAAATTTGAAAAATCGATGAGCTCATTATCGATTAATCAGCATTTATAAGATTTTTCAATTTATTGCCATTCGCTTGATTTTGCAATCGATAATTATCGAAAAGTCGATAAATGATAATGAAAAGTATAGCATTGATCAATTATATCGATAAGTTTAACAATAATTAATGATAATGAAAAGTATAGCATTGATCAACTATATTGATAAGTATAAAGACAATAAATTATATCGATAAGTGTAACAACAATAAATGATATCGATAAGTATAAAACTTATAAAGTATATCGATAACTATAACATCGATAAATTCTATCGATAAGTACAACATCGATGTTCATTACCGATAAGTATAACATTTATAACTGTTCTCCATACCTTGCATCTTCCACGTGCGATACTTTTTATCGATACCCCTCTCGATCGATAAATCAATCAAGCAGCTCTTATGTCTCATTTGCTTCACTTAAGATAATTCGCGGCTTTCCAGTCGAGTGGGTAACTCCTAAGCTTCTTCTTCTTCTTCCCCAGAATTGCTGGGAAAATGCGTGATACCAAATGCCAATACAATTTGCTTGGCAGCGAGGGGCGCCACGAAGAGGGATCCAGAGGGGAGAAGGGAAGGGGTAGGTCAAGTGCGAGGAGCGAAGCTCGTAGGCGATTTATGAACGTGTAGTCGGAAGTGATTAGAGTCCGTGTGCGTCCAACCGCTGTCGTTGACTGTGACTGGGACTGTGACTGTCTGTGTGTCTGTGTCTGTGTGTGTGACTGTGTGCGATTGACACGTTCCATGTGCGCGATTTGGACCGAAAGTTCAGTTGATTGCAACTTGCGGCGAACAGACGCGATTTTCATTCATTCATTCCTGGCCTAGCACCGACAGCGGGCAGCGGCGTCGCCTTGGAAAATTCCCCCCGAAAATCCGCCAAATGCTTCAGTGCAGCCAGATCCAAGCAACGTTTGCACTGTGCGCGGAATCGGAATCGTGTCTGCCAGCGAAATTGAATGAGTTGTGCGCGTGAGCCACGATCAGTGGACGGTGGAGGAGACTGCGTAGAGCAGATGCGGATTAGAGGAGCAGGCAGAGCTGGCAGAGCTAGGGGTATTCAGGTGCCTCGAGGCTGGCCACAGTTGTAGGTGCTGCTTGCTGCTTGGTCCCAGCCCCCCATCCCGCTCTCTGTGGCGCAGCTCGTTGTTGCTCAGCTCGCGCTCTGCTTTTGGTAATGAAGAATTATTGTGAATCATTGTAAATGTCTCTAATTATGGTTCATTAATCAATAAAATTGTTTAGACCGACTCCCGCTGCAGTAACCTACCTCCTTCCCCCACTCTCTCTCGCTCTCTCTCCTGCTGCCTTCCCCCTGGAAAATAATGTTCAAAGTTGAGCACGCCGCAAGTGCCTCGCTGCGATATATCGACATGTGTTTGGCGTGTACGGCGAGATCGTGATATTTGTAGTGGACACACGTTTGTCTCAGCCAAAGACAGCTACACCTGCCCCGCCTCCCGCACTGCGACGGGAAGGAAAGAGAGGGAGAGAGAGGGAGAGAGAGATGGAGCGAAAAGTAATGTAACTAAAGCAAAACTAAACTAAGCCTGAAATTGCGCGCTTCAGTTCCGCTGAACTTTCTTATCGCTCTTTTAATGGCCTAATATGAGTTCTCCATTCTGTCACTGTGTGTGTGTGTGCGTGTGTGTGTCTGTGTGTCGTCGTTAAAGCATTGACAATAGCTGCGACCAGCTTTTGATAATGTGGCCAAGTCGACGACGACGACGACGACGCGCCGCGTCCAGGGCTTAGTTGCTCCGTTTGCGCTCCGCTGGCTGAATGAAAGTGCGCGCCACATCGCCGGTTCCAGTGGTTACAGACCCGGCCTCAGCTCGAAGATCGACGCGACACACACACACACACGTACACGCACACACGTACATCTGTCCAAAAGTGTACGTCATGCACATTTAGACGTCGCCGACGCCTTCGCCTCCCCCGCCTGGGCCAAGCTGATGAGACGAGAACCTTCTCAATGCTGTTGCCGCTAGGGTTGCAACGCTCTTGGCGCTTTACCGGCGTGAAATTGGTTTAACCCACTGGTCACAATTGCACGCACACTCACACACACACACACTCACATATGTAGTTTGGAGCGCATTAACATTAACATTAACTGAGCCGCAAAAGCGACAAGGGCAGCCGACCAGCGCCTTTAGACCCGAACCCAGACCCAGACCCAGACCCAGACCCAAAGCAAGTACTGTCCTCCACTGGGTTCGTTATCTTTGTCTCGGTATCTGTACATGTGTTTGTTTTTCCTGTGTGTGTGTGTGCGGCATACCGGGCTATGTCCAAGCTCATATGACATACAAGTTAATTTAAGTGGAGTCTAAAAGTCGTTGCACTTGGCCCGACAATCATTCCAGATACCACTCACACACTCACAATGTTGCCGTGAATACACTCGCAGTTGTAACACACTTAGTACCCATCCCGGCCAGCCCCAGCCTAGACCGCATGCCCATTGCGATTATGAGTTAATTGAGCTACATTAGAGACGAACCCGTGGTGACTTTAAGATAGAACCGCCTGATAAGCTGCAGACTGCTCAGTGCGAGACCTTTGCGAGCAAGTGGCAACATTTGAATTACAGTTACATAAGCTGAAGGCTTCTGGCTTAAGAATATATAGGAGTTATGGTAGTGTTGAGGTTTTAACTACTATTAACTTTAATTTCGAATTGTATTGCAGCTTTTTCGAGTTTCCTCAATAAACTTCAATATTTAAACCCAAGGTAGATGCGATCACTCACAATTCCTCATTAATTAAATAGTACCCAATATAAGGAGTGTAGACTTGTTATGGTTTTGTTGTTTTAGGAACTTAAATTGCTGTAACATACAACTCTCATATATATATATATATATACAATATATGCGAGTTTTATATCTTCATATTTGACCAAATGCTTCTATGGATACCATACGAGTCAAACTAAAAGTCTATAATTGATTTTAAGAATCAATAAAGGTTCTTATAGGTTAATCTATTTCAAGACAATCGTTCCTATCATAGCTACATATGCTTATACCCTTGCAGAGGGTATATGGATTTTTGAGTTTGGAACGCATCTTAGGAGACATCTCTGCCCCATAAAGTATATATATTCTGAATCAGCACCAGCAGAGGAATCGAACTAGCCCTGTCCGTCTGTCCTTGTGTCTGTGTGTCCGTCTGTTGAAACGCAAACTAGGCACTCAGTCTAAGAGGTATCTCAGTGAAACTTGGTATTCATGCTTCTTATTGCTGAACGCTCAAAATAAGTCGAAATGTGCCGGATTGGACCGAAATATCAAGTAGCTGACATACAAACTATCGGACGATCTTTGTTATTTGTTAAGATATTATAACCATATTTGCTATTGTATATAGGACTTTTTCTATACATAATATGCATATACAAATTAGTTAAAATCGAACCACTATAACATACAGCTGCCATATGAACAATCGCCCGGAATGCAGACCTGTTCTGATTTTAGAAACAACTGAACTTATGAGTGCCAATCAAAGTGAGACATAATATTGAATATGCACAATACCAAAATCAATCGATAGATCTATGATAGCCATGCAATATATTTGCACGATTCGATATTAGAAGAAGTTGAAAGTATGTTTATTAAGCTTCATCAGAAGGACATTAATATATAGCCTTAGCAATATTAAATAATAATATATAATACTATATAATAATATATATATAATATAATAATAATAATATAAAATATGTAAAATACTAAACTAAAATACCACAAAATACTCTGTAATTAGAAACGTTTCCAAGTGCTTAAGTGTTTCAAAGGCTTTCGTATTGGATACATTATCCTGGTGCTGCATACCTGTCTCGCTTAGCCAAGCGGCTTATCGGCCCGTGGGCATCTGCTGTACGATTCAGACCGCCCTTCCCCTCCTTATAACTGTCCCCGTAGAGGCGGTTAGATGCGCCTGGCCGGCGTTTAATTTCATTTCGCCTGCCTGCGTCTTGCAAAGATTTCCAAGTGATTTTTTAATAATCGTTGCTGTTGTTGTTGCTGTTGTTACTGCTGCTTGTTGTTGTTGTTTTTGTCATCATCATCAGGCGATTAAACGAGCCAACAGCAGCAACACCAACTATAGCAAGAACAACAACAATAACAACAACAACATCAGCAGCAACTCAAATAACAATGGAAACTTCAACGGCAGCGTCACCCACAACAACAGCAACAACAACAACAGCCGCCACAACGACACAACGACAACAATAAAACTAACAATAATAATAATAAGAAATATTTCTAAACAGTTAGTTACATTAAGAGCCGCAATGAAAACAGTAACTCACTTGTAAAGAAATAATTTGACTCGCACTTGGACTTTAATTTGCCACGAAAATGCCGCATGCCGCTCTGGCTGCCTCGCTGCTCGCTGCTTGCCGCTTGCCGCTTGCTGCACTCGTTTTGTGGCACATGAAGTTGTGTGTCTATAGGGCATAACGCGCTGCTTTTCCCCCGGCAACAATTGCCCCCGAATGGAAGGGGAAGGAAAGGGGATTGGGCTCTCCAATGTGGAGCCACATGAGAGCGTCTTCGTTTGTCTTTGCGAGGTTCCGATCTTTTGATGATAATCAGCAGCAGCAGCAGCAGTGGCAGCAGCGACGGTGGCAGCGGTGGCAGCTTCTGCTGCTGCTGCTGTCCCGCCGTTTGTGGGCAGCAAGCGTGGAAACAGTTTGGGAAATCACATGCGACATTTGCTCAGTTGCAGCCGGCGACCAGGCTGCTACTCCCTGCCCGCTGCCTGCCCAGCCAGGAAGGTGGTAATCTTCAGCTGCAGCAGCAGCAGCTACTACACATTGCCATGCACGATTCGGGCACCCAGCCTCGGCTTCCTTCTCTCTCCCTCTCTCTTTCTCTCTCCCTCGCACTCCCACGGTCGTTTATTCATTGGCCCCGTTACATGGCAGCCATTTGGCGACAGTTTCGCCTCCGTTGGCGACAATTTGCTTAAAAAATAAATCACGAAAAGCCAGCAAGCATTGGCCAGCAGTAACCACAGACCGACCAGGAAGACCAGAAAGACCAGGGAGACCAAGTGAGGAAGCGAGCGAGTTGCACCACAATAAAGTGCCCAGCGATATTAATAATGCCCAGCGAGAAGGTGCCATGCTAAGGCAAAGGGATCGCATTGGCAACTTTGCTGATGATGATGATGAGGATGATTCGCCTGAAGGCGCGCTAACGTTAGCTGGGGCTAGAGCTGGACGCACTGTGGTTCGATAACAGTTATCGGTGGGTGAAAATGTGTGTTAGTGCAGTGCTGGACGAATGTAGTTGAGCTAAATGAAAGTAAATTTAGGATATAAATTCAGCTTGTGTTATCGATAACAATGGGAATCCGAGATAGGTATGTGTATATCGAGAGTTTTTGTACATCGAATATAAATAAGTTCTGACGGCTACTATAATTCACATAATAAAATTCACAATACAATGAATATTATTGTACATAATATAGATTTGTACTTAAGTTATCGATTAATTAAAATGTAACAAAAGTGTTGCACACTATTAAGTCTTTTAATTGTTGTACATATTGCACAGTATTTGTGTTATCAATAAGTAAAAATAGTTTTATCGTAAATATAACAATCGGTCGATAAATACGAGTAATGTTCAAATATATCGATAATATATTTCCGATAGAAATTAAGTATTTGAAGTACTACTTCAATTAAACCTGATTTGCAATTACAGAAGTGAAATGACACATGTGAATTGATAACATGTTATCGATAACCATGTTTTAGAGAATCCACATTTGTTTGCATAGCCACAACGGTAGCTTGATGCTGCCCTAGAACGGGAGCTGGGCTCTTCCACGGAACATAGGCATGAGGCATTAGAGATTAGAGAAATGGAAAGGGAATGAGGATGTGGTGGCTATGCTGACTGTATGCTTACTCCGGTGGCTGCGCTTGCGCTTGCGAAATTGTCAAATGATTTACATGCGACATATGTATGCTAAACTCACGAATCTAACTGAGGCACGATTAGGACACAAGCGCGAAATTCGCCACGCGGTACAACGTGCTCGTGTTGCACACACACACACACACACACACACACACACAGACAAAGAGAGGCAAGCAGGCACACACTCATTCGCGGCATTGGGCATCCATGTACAATCACCGAGGTAATCGTAATCGTGGTTATGACAAATTTCAATGCAACTTGCAGCGGAAGCAGGGCAAGAGGGGGTAGGTGGCCTGATAGCGAATGTGGGTGCCCAGCGATCCTCAAAAAGCAAATGGCAAAATGCTCTGCTTAGGCGTCGCGTCGCTGTCTCTGTCTCTGTCGCCGTCAACGCCGACGTCGCCATCAAAGTAATTGGAACTTTTCTCACTTTCACGCGCACAAATTATACGCGACGCGAACATTTTGGAGTCTGCCCGAAATAATCTACGAACTTTCTTATTTTTTGTTCGGTTTTCTGTGTTTTACATTTTTCCCTTTTTATTTTGCGCTGCTCGCTGCTCGCTGCTCACTTCTGTTGTTGTTGTTGTTGTTGTTGTTGTTGTTGTTACTGTGATTGCTTTCTGTGACACGGCAGCTCATCTCATTGCTTCGTGTTTGGCTAGTCATGACTTCCGCTCAGTCTGATTCGCTCTCTCTTTCTCTCTCTCGCCTGGCACAAATGCAGTTGCAACGTACGTTGCCCCATTATGTGGCATGTGTGGTGCACATTCGGCTGCAATGTTCTGCTGCCCACACACAGCAACTCGCGGAACCGCACAACGTCGTAACGCGTTGCATCCACCAAATGAGCCGCCATGGCGCAAGCCTTGGTCCGATCCCAAGTGTCGATTGATCAGTTCAGCGATGATCCATCGATTCATCGTCGAGGAATTGCCACTGTCATGCTCAGTCACAGTCGCAGTTGCAGCTGACAAGGCATGTGCTTCTATTGCTTCTAGCGAGCTCGTTTAATTGGAGCGATCCAAGCGACCAGTGATCAGAGGATCAGTCGCATCGCACTATGCCCATCATGGGTCACTTTTGGCTGAGTCTGTCTCGGTTTTATGATCATGATGATTAGCCGAAGGGCGATGTGGTACACATGATTAGCGGTTATTAAAGATCAGTTTCAAAGATCACTCAAGTCTCTTTAGACAGACCTGCGATGTATTTCTCTTCAGTATGATCGCTGAGTGGGCAACGTGATATTGCATTTTAGAGATCAACAAATGGGTTAACTGGACTAGGTAGTTTATTTTCCTTGATCTTCTAGTGATCTGCAGTAGCTCTGCGTTAACTAACCTAATAACAAATAGCTATATAGATATAGGGTTGTCCAATTGGACAATCCTGTTCTAGGGTAGTTAATTTTCATTGAACTTTCAGCGATCTCTTAGTAAACTAACTAAATTGAACTCATCTTTTTTCGCAAATAGCTCTATAGAGTTAAGTTTCTGCCATAATTTATCTGGGCAATATCATACTAAGGTAGTTTTTTTTTTTATTGATCTCCTGGCGATCTGTGATAACTCAGAGTTAACTTATTACATTGAACTTATCCTTTTTCGCAAACAGCTCTATAGACCTAGGATTCTACCTTAGTTTATTGGGCAATGTTAATTGCAAATTGCACAATCCTATTCCAAAGTGATTCATTTTCATTGATCTTCTAATGGTCTACAGAAACTCTGAGTTAACTAACTTAATAACAAAAAGCTATACAGACCTAGGATTCCATCATAGTTTATCATGTATCTGGGCAATCTCAAACTAATGCAGTTCATTTTTATTGATCTTCTTGCGATCTGCAGTAGATCTCTTTAGTATATTTATTTCTATCTTGTTTCAATCACTATTCCCTCACTTTACACAATTCTTGCCTGGAAACCACTCAGCTACCCACATCATGTGTCAAAAGCGCCCCTTCAGATGAGCACAAGTGTCCGGCGTAAATATTTCATGGGTAGCACGGGCTACTTATCGCCTAGCTCAAATGGGCTTTTCACCTTTTTCAAACTGGCCAAATTAAAAGTTTCCGTGTCTTTAAAGTCTTTCAATGAGTTGCTACAGGGATGAGGCACCCAAGACAAAAAGTACTCTGGCCTAGTCATGTGTTCGTGCGTGTGTATAGTAGTGTGTGTGTGTGTGTGCATGTGTGTGTGTGTGAGCTGCCTGCATAGCCGCCCACCCCCAGAAGGCCTTTTCAATTTGCTTGCGTTTTAGCAAAAACTTTTCAATTTTTTGTTTTGACAAAAGTCGCCTGAGCAGGCACTGAAAGTGGGTGGGGTCGGTATAGGCAGGCAGCGTGTGTAAGTAGGTTGTGGGTGTGGGTGTGAGTGTGGCCGACGAGTGAAAAGAATGCATGAAGGCTTATCAGTTGGACATGCTGTATTTTAATTGTGGGCACTCGAGTGTGAACCCGGGCCAGCTCAGAGACAACAACTTTTCTGTCGTTTGCCTGGTGAAAAAAAGAGAGAAAAACTTGGCCAAAGATGGGCCAAGCGGGTGGGCAACGACGCCCTCAGGTACACGAACCCGCACAAATGGCCTGCAGAGCAGTCCGTGCTGCCCCTTTGCCTTCTCCCACCTCCCACCACCCACCGCACCCCCATCGCCGGGAAGAGCAACCGGCAACCGGAGAGCGCCCAGTTCCGGCAAAGTTTTGTTTTCGAATTTTTTGGTTATCGCCATCGTGTGTAGTGTTGATAAGCATCGCCCGGCACCAGCACACGCATTTTTCAACAATAAACGGGAACAGCAACGACAGGGGGCACGGGAGTGGGGCAACTGATACCGCAAAACTTGGCTTTGTTCTTTGGTCTGCCCTGTGCCGGCCAAGCGAAACCCACAAGTTGCCCTTATTGAGGCCACTTTTAAATTGTGCCAAAGTTTAATTGCCAAAGAAGACGTGTCCCATCGAGAACTGGGTCAGTCAGCCAGACAAGTTCCACTGACTTCAGTCACAGTTAACATATGTGAAGTACTTGTATTCTTTGAGATTGTTAGAACAAGCTGTAGAGCAGCTTAAATGATTAGTAAATATAAATAGATAAAAAGAGATATAGAACCAATATTGAAAGGGAAAGGGATAAGTGATTGGGAGTTTCGACTTTAGCTGTTAGATAAGCTGCAAGCCTTGAATCTAGTACTGAGCTTACTTTAAATTCTAGAGACAGACTAAGTAATTATAAATGTATGATATATATAACTTATCATAGAAAAACCCGAGGCTAATTTCTAAGAACTCAATTCAAAGGACTTTTGTAAATCGAAGTTTGGCATGACACTAAATACACGTAGCTTCAATTGGATGACTTAGTAGTAAGTTAGTTGGCGCTAGTCTGCAAATCCCAGAAGTATCTTAAGTTGAGAATATCTGAAACTAAGATACCCTTTCGACCTATGTTTTGGTGTAGTTTAATTTACTAAATTCATACACATTCACTTTCAAATTATTCTAGACAGATGGCGCTCGCTTGCCCCCCTTGTTTGCTGACACAAAAACTTGTCGTTATGATTGTTGTAGTTGTTTCTTAAATCACTTCTGTGTTGATTGTCCGATTAAGTTGAAATTTGGAGAATACGTAGATATATTTATCAGCCTAATATATGTCAAAGTAAAAAACTTGTATCTTTTAAACGCTGCTTACAAATCGACTTTAAACATAAAATTATTGATTTGCGGGGGCTGTGGGCGTGACAATCCACTTTTGAAATAAACTTGATCAGCGTATAGTTACAGAAATCTTTGTGCCAAATTAGATATATCAAGCTTTTAAAATAGCTGAGATCTGTGTGTTCATACAGACAGACAGACAGATAGACATAACAAATTGCAATACTCTAATTCGCAGTTTGATTGAGCACACTGAGGATGAGAAACCCAGATGGACCTATAGATAGTTCCACCTCGCTAAGTATCGCACATATACGATGGCACAGGCAGGCGAGCTCCCTCTGGTTAGTTGGAGAAGATCTCTTAATTTCAACATTTGCAGTTCCTTAAGTTCTCCTTCATTTTCTTGCCTGTGCCTCTTCTTCTCGCCGCCGTGGCATCTGTCATAACGCGCGCTTGTGCATTGCATTAACCCCTTAACGCCAGGTAGCCTTTGTCAGGGAGATTTCGATCTGAATATACTCGGAAATCTGTGCTTCGATCGACTGCTTGCCGAAGCGAAGCCTCAGTTCGGTTGCAGCGTTGGACGCTCCCCCGAAATGCTGCCCACCCACTCACATTTGCATGCTGCAATTGCCAAGCCCTGCTGCAAGCACACGCTGGTCAGCGGATTCACTATAAGTGAGTGTGTGTGTGTCTGTATGTGTGTGTGTGTGTGTGTGTGTGCATCTCTGGCTAGCCCATACGGAGTTTTATTGATGGCTTTTAACAGCCAAGCCAGCGTCGTTTAAATAATGAGCCATGGAGTCGAGGTCTCTCCCCAGTGTGCCACACACGCACACACACAAGCACACACACACACAGGCACACACACACCTCCGCAGTTGTAGTCTCAGTCGTCGTCGTCGCCGCTGAGGTTGCGCCTGCTGTCACAGCAAGTCATCGATGGATGCGGCCCAGTTCTCCTCGTCGTGGTCGTCCCTACTCTTCCCTCCTTCCTTCCTTGTGTCCGTCGCTCATCTGATCTAAGCCAGCTGGCAGCGTGCAGGGCTCGTCACTTGGTTGGGCAATGGCCAATGGGCATTACCTAATGATGTGGCACCGCCAGCGGCATGACTAATTAGAAATCTCAGCCGTGTTTGCCACAATGCAAAGTGCCAAGTCACTGGACGCTACACCCCCATGCTTCCCGCTCCCTAGCTGTCGCTCTTCTCTCTTGTCCAGAGCTTCCTCTGTGAGGCTCACTTTCAATTTCTCTACGAATTATGTGCGATTTCGCGCACTTTGACCTCGACTCGTGAATGCGAAGGCAGCCGCCGCACGTTGCCGATGTCGTTGTCGTTGTCGTTGTCGTTGTCATCGCTGCTCAAGCGAGAAATTGCAAAGGCAGCTGTTCACACACACACACACACACACTGGCGTACACATACACAGATGCAAAGCAGTCTGCACTTGAAATTGACCAAAAGATGAGACGGCGATCGTCAAATGGCAACTCGACTCTGACATTAGTTGTTTGGGGTATGCCAGACTATGAAGTACTCAGTGAGAGAGGGAGAAAAAGACTATGATCATAAGATCATAAAAATTGTATATTTATATGTTGAAAGAAAGAGAGAGAGATCAAGGCTATGATCATAAGATCGTATATATAACATATCAATATATGAATTTATATAATGGTCCCATAGAGAGGAGACTTAGGAATGTAGCACTTTAAAGATGTGCCAATTTTCACAGAGTTTCTCTGAATATAGCCAAAAGAAATAGTAATTTATTATAGACTATATCAAGTATTCAATCATTAATTGCAAAGAATATTCAGCTAGTTACAATACCCATGAGTGCATTGAATGAAAAAGAGACTTTACTTAACTTTACCCAATAAAAGGCACTTAAACTGTATACAGTATATACTCATATTACACACTCCTTTTTAAAGTTACCTTCAACTTATGCTAATCTTTCAGACACATATAATACCCCACGGAACTCAACTGGTATAGGGTATGCGACTTTCAGAGTTCTTTTCTCAGCTCAGCTCAGCTCAACTCGCCTTCGTCTTGGCTCAGTTCGATTCGATTCCATGGCGACTCACGCATATTGGTGCCATATGATTAGTTCGACGTTGTCGATGCATGACAACCCAACTGAAAATAGTACAGCGCCAGTTTCATTTCAAACCAAATCATCCCGCAGCTCCCTACCCTTCCTTTCCCTTCCCTTTTCCCGTCTCCATATTTGACTTCATCGTCGTCGTCTCCAATCGTCGCTGATGTCGCTCTCGCTGTCTCGTCTCGGGCTTGCCGGCAATAACAACAATATGATCATCATCTGTGCTCTGCCTGTGGTGCCATTGATGACCACAGAAACCGGGGCGTGGCTGGCATGCCCCTCAATTCGCCCAACTTGGGCATGGGCGCGCGCACACCCAAAAAAAAAATAAATATCAAGAAAAATTTTGAACAGAAAGCTAAAGCCAAAAGCAAAAGCAAAATCAAAATCAAGCTGCCCCGCCAAGACTCCCCTCCCACTGCCCCTTTCCTCCCACTCCCGCTTTCCCCGCCTGGTCGACTGCCCTCCCCAAAGACCAAGTGCGATCACTTACAAGTACAAAATTGTTCCAGCCTACGCTCAGTTGCACTCGGCTTTGTTCGTGTTGTTGCTGTTGTTACTGCTGTTGTTGCTGCTGTTGCTGTTGTTGTTGGGGACCCAAAATGATATCTGGGCGCTGATTTCTCATCCGCTCGCTCGCCTCGACTGCTTCGCGTGTGCGTGAGCCACAGGCTGAGCCACAGATGCAAAGAGATATCGCTGCGAATGGGAGCAAGACATATCGCAGGTACGCCTCAGCTCATTTGATATTCATTGATGTGGAGCAGCGAGTCCGATCTGTCCCTAGAGCTCCGGCCAGGGGCACGGCCACGTCGCATGCGGCATGCGGCATGCGGCACGTTGCCCGATTGCGTGTGCGTGTGTGTTGCAAGTGCGATGCGCGCGGAGGACTCGCTCAGTCCCAGCTCCAGCCCCAGCAATTACAATTACCTCACCCACTAAATGCCCACCTAACGCACATACAGGAAATGGCAAAGCAAAACCAACAAAAAAAGATAATTTTGCAAAATGATTACGATACAATTGCAACTACCGAGTGCAGTCGGTTCGGCACTCTGCCTACTCTAAGGTATTAGAAAATTAGTGTGTTTTCGAGGTGGCTAAGGATATCACAATGAAGGTATCTTAGATATTCAATGTTAGCTCTACATAGCACAGAGATACACAAATTTAGCTCTGATTGTCGAACTTTACCTTCAGAGTATCTAGCTCCTATATCGAATATAGGTTAAATAGGTTAGGTTAGATTAGGTTACCACAAAGTGTTACTAAATGTACAGTCAAAACCTTCAACTTCAGCTGAATATCAGAATGGAATTGCATAATACTCAGTACTTTTCGGAAATTGGATAGCTCTCTTAAAAAAGAAGTTGCTAGGAAAATAAAGGTAGCAGTACCTTCTATACCAAATCATACAAAACCCCTTTCCACTAGTCGTTTATAAACAACTTATTGAGACTACTTCATTTTTATACATGAAAATAACTATACTTTATATACTTAAAGAATACTCTATGCAGCTATCTACTTGTATATATTAAGATTAACTCCTATAGTTCTTAGAGTTATACTGGTGCAGATACTTTCATTTGAACTCACTTAGAACCCACACGACTTGAAAGAGTCATTCGAAATTTGTTACACACATTCGGAAGATGCACAACGTTTTGTGCATTAAACAGTTCGATCGATAGCTTAACATTCCTCAGAGTTATCTGATTTGTAGACAGATTGGAGGTATGGTTAATCATAACTAGCCGCAGAGTTCGCATCTCTCAAACCGTTTAGCGATGCTCGCTACAGCGAGGCTTGTTTCAGCCCTCAAAATGGGCCTGGCCAACGGCAGCTTGGGCTTGACTAAATGCTGGCCTGCAGTAGTAATTGTTGTTTGTCTTCGGCTTGCTTCGAGCTGTTGTTGTTGCTGTTGTTGTTGGTGTTGCTGTTGCTGTTGTTTTTGGTGTCATGCGCCACCTTAACAACATTTTTGCCAGTCCCATTTGTCATTTAGCCAGCCAAACATTCAGTCAACCAAGCAGCCAAGCAACCAAGGCAGTCGGGCAACCACTTCGTCCGTCAGTTCGTCAGTTCGTCATTCGCACAGTCGCTCAGTGAGGCAAACGAGCAATTCATTCATTCATTATGCTCAGATTTAGCCAGGCGAGTCATTCGATTCATAGGCACAGACTGCGTGGGCTGTCGCTGCTTAAGCTAAAGAGCAAACAAAACAAAAGCGACTCCTCAGTAATAATATCAAGAAAATAATGCTCAAATTTGCTCCGACTATCGCGGCACTTGTATGCTCTATGAAACGGGAGAGTAGAAGATAACTGGATAATGATAACTAGCTAAAACTATTGTAAGAAAACCAGAGATGAGATAAAAATAAAATTTAAAATAAAAACATTTCCTATCGATAGTATAACGATAGTATCGCATAGATTATTAATAACTATTCACATTGATTTTTATGATGCAAAGGAACAATATATAAGCTAAATAAAACCTCAAAGGAGCAGAAAAGTGTGACGACAGAACATGACAATCAGACTCGATTTCAAACTATCGACTAGGCAGTGCAGCGACTATCGATAGTCCACACTTAACTGTTGATCTCACACGCCATTCGCAATGGCCCATTGCATCGATAGAGCACACACATGACAATGCTCGAATTGTCTCTACGTCTACGTCGACTCCGCCTCATTGTTTCTCGATCGCAATGCGCCTGGGAGAGCCTCGCACACACACGCACACACACACACACACACACACACACACACAGCTGTAGAGAGTCTCGGGCAAATCGCATGCCTGGCCACAGATAAGTTCAGTTTTATGCTCTATGATGCACCTCAGATCGCAATCGGGAGATATCCAGAGATATTGCAATTAAGATAAACCCACAAACGCTGTAGCCGTAGACGACTATTTAGCCAGAGCAAAGCTCCGTACGGCCCCCTCTGGAGCCCTCTTCTAGCCCCTCTAGTTAACCCCTAACCGTTCTATTATATTTTCCCTGATGTTGTTGTTATTGTTGTTGTTGTTATTGTTGTTGGTCTTTGCGGCTGTCAACGTTGCCGTTGCGTCGCAGCCAAAGCAGTGCAGCCACTGCCGATGCCATCGTGACTCTGCGCCTGTGCCCAAGCCAATGCCAGTCTAGCCGTACCCCCTCCCACTTCCGTTCCCTCCCCCCATCGTGGGGGTTTCCAATTGGAGTCGCAAACTGCACATGCCATGCAAAGGCAGAAAGGCCAGCTTAAGTTTCTGAAATACCAAATAAAATACCAAAAAGATATTGCCAAAAAGTCAAACAGCGATCGTGCTCGACAGTGCGGACAACTCTGATTTCTAAAAGAATCTGAATTCTATAGAGTTCTATATGCGGATAGAGAACTCTCTTTGGACTCTGCTTTGCATTAAAAGAAACTAACGGAACTGTAAAGTTGGTAAACTATATAGGAAAGTTAGAACCAAATTTTCCGTTCTTCCTTTATTTCACTCCCCTTCTCTCTCTCTCATTACTCCCTCTGTCTTAATCCGTCTCCTTTTCTTTCTCATTCCCACCGCTAAGCTTTACATCTTTCACTATCTTTTTATCCCACTCTATCAAGAACTTTCTTCTTGTCCTTCCTTTTAAGCTGCACATCTGTTTCTATCTTTTTCTAATCGTCTCTCATTTTTCCCTTTCTCACTCTCTTGCACTTTCATTTAATTGTTCTTCATTCTTCTTTTTAGTTCTACTAATTCTCTCAGCTATTCAGCTCTCATTCTCTCTCAATTTCAACTTATTCTTGCATTCAACATTGTCTTAACATCTCTTTCTATTTCACTTCTTCCATCTCTCTTCCTCTACTCATCTTCTTATATTATTCCTTTCCCTTACTTTTCTCTCTCTCTCTCACTCTCCTTCCCTTTCATTCTTTTTCTGTATTTTTTTCTTCCCTCTTCTCTCTCTTTCTTTTCCTCTTTATCTTTCTCTTTCTCTTTCTCTTTCTCTTTCTCTTTCTCTTTCTCTTTCTCTTTCTCTTTCTCTTTCTCTTTCTCTTTCTCTTTCTCTTTCTCTTTCTCTTTCTCTTTCTCTTTCTCTTTCTCTTTCTCTTTCTCTTTCTCTTTCTCTTTCTCTTTCTCTTTCTCTTTCTCTTTCTCTATCTCTTTCTCTTTCTCTTTCTTTATTAGTCTTTAAATCTGTTTCGTGCTCTACCTCACTTTCTATTACCTCCTTTTCAAGCATGTCTCTTTCTCTCTCTCACCCTGTCTATCTTCTGTTTTCTCTGCCTCTCTTTCTCTCTTCTGCTTCTACCCCTCTTATACAATTCTTCTATCTATTGCTATCTTCTTCTACCTACATTCTTCTCTCTCTATCTTTCATTCTCTTTCTCTTTGTACCCCCCAACCCAATTCAAGCAACTCTCCCAACTGTACCGCACCGTGCTTCTTCGGCTGTTCTTCTTCTGCTGGTTCTGCTGGTTCTGCTGAATTCTGCTAGCGATCATAAAAAACTAGTGGAAATATATAAATAAATCGCACTTAATGTTGAAATTTTCAAGTTCACCCCCTGCTACGGATAAGGCTCTTGTGGCTGCTGTGGTGACGGGGACTGACAATGAGACTGAGACTGTGACTGAGAGTGAGAATGGAACTGCGTCGCTTGGTCAAACGCAGCACGGAGTGTTCTTGTTGTTGTTCTTATTGCTGCTGTCTGTTTGCTGCTGCGTGCAACCGAATCCGTTGTCACTGTCAAGCGATCTGTGATCTGGATACTCTGTCAGTGCCCAAGTCTAGAGATCGTACCGTCCCGTTCCCCACGTTGCTTTAAAAATAACAACACACGCCCGCGTCCCGTGATCGGCTAACGGGCCCGTTGTCCGTGCCGGGGCCGCCGCAAAGCTGGGCGGGCGCAACACACATATGTCTACCATATGTTTGTCCATGAGGCGACGCCAGTCAGCGGAACGGACGCAGTAGCAGCCGCAGCCGCAGCAGAAGTCGCTGCCACTGGCCGTGGGGCTGCTGCAAAGTTGATGCGCAGACAACTCCGGCTGGCGACTTTGACATTGTCGCCGCGACTGCTGCTGGGTCTGTGGCTGGGGCTGGGGCTGGGGCCGAGTTGGTCGCAGCGACTCCATCGATCAGGCGACCCCATCGCCACTCGACTTGTCGCGACTCGACTCGATGCGACTCGCTTCCATTTGTGGACACACTTGAGATTCCATTAATTCGAAAATATTTATTTTATTTTCCCATTTACCGAAAAATCACCCTGTTGTTGTTCTTGCTGCTCTTGTTCTCGTCGTTGTTGCTGTTGTTGTTGTTGTTGTTGCTGTTGTTGTTGCTGTTGTTGTCTTCGGTTTTGTTTTATGGCAATTGCCACTGTTTCCCATTGGCCTCCGCATCGGTTGTGCTCTTTGTTCTCCAAATTGTCACTTGGACATTGTCTTCGCGCGTAAGAGGAGACATTGTAGAAGAGGGGAGAGACACTGTTCATGCACACACATTCACACACATGTGTTTATTTGGCACTTGAGAATACGAATCGGAATACGAATCTTCATTAAAATTCCAATATGAATACAAATTCAAAGTTTCACACTGGGAAATAGTTAAAATAAACGAAAGTTGACGATGATAAGCTCTATATATTGTAGGTATATTGGTACAATATACCTACTAGTGTATTCTTATACTATACTTTGAAATACTACTGTGGTATAGTGTTACTATTGAATGTATACTTTAAAATTTATGTATCATATCATATATATCATAACTCTTAACAATTGAAACGTTTCAAACTCCTTTTTTAACCCTTCTTTAAACTATATATAACTGAAATCAGAAGAAATTGTTGCGATCATGTTGTAAAACAAACTTGATCTATTTAAGTCCAATAATAAGAGATATTGTCACTACTTTTGATAGGCCTAGTTTGCATAGTATCTGGGATCGAACGAAAATACGCAAGTTGTTATATGGACTCGGCCGTTGATGTTGAACAAGAATATATATAGGTATATAATGATTTGTGATATTGAGCATGCCTTTTTCTGTCTGTTAATATGATATTATAATGCATAATACAATGTATACTATATCTAAGAATCTATAATATTACAATGTACAAAATGTATAATGCAATATTTTGTGTAATAATAAATAATATTATAGTGCTTTTCTAAAGTATGGATACCTATTTTAACCTTTTTAAAGAGTTCCAATCCACCTTATCAAGATTTAAAAACACATAACTCAAGGCGAGAGATACAAGAGGAAAGTGCTTCAGGAACTCATCCATCTATATCGCTAGAGCGTTTTCAAAATAAAACTAACATCTGGCACAGTGCGGACTGACTTAACCCTAATGTCCTAACCTGCCACATCTTAAGTAGTTGAGAGCGAGGATCCTTAAGGAGCTGACCGCAGAATGTAAAAACACGGTGAGCAGAAGAGTGGAGATGAGAGGAGAGCGAAGTGGAAGGGGGATAGGGGCGCCCACAGGGTTTCCGATTACCTAGAGAGGACACTCGAGAGTGGTTCAAGTGGCGACACTTGTGGAATATGAAAATTCAATTAGGCATCAGTTCGCTTGATCTCCTGCCGCTCAACGTAGTGACAGGCGTGGGGAAAGGGGCGTGGCAAGTCCTTGGAATTGAAACCAAGTAATGGGAAAACTCTCTGTAGATCGGGAGAGTGAGTAGGTTACAAAATCAACGAAGACAGTGTGTGTATGAGTGTGTATGTGTGTGTGTATGTGTGTGTCTTGGTGTTGTCAACCTTCATGGCCATCGACTGTATAATCGATCAGTCGCGGTGGGCGCTGGGCGGCCCTGGCAGTGCCCGGCCAACGGGTCGAGCCCGAGTTTGTTGGGTCATCTAAACAAAGCCGCGACCCACCCCCTCCGCTCCACCCTCCCGCCTCGCTGTCCGTTGCGGGTCTAAATGTGGCACGGTCTTCGCGCGGTCTTGGGCTCAATGAATTTTGTTAAATCGATAAACTTTGTTTAGGCCGCGGCAACAACGAACGCGAACGGCGACAGGCAGCTCCTGCTGGCCCCTAAGAGCAACACCAACACCGCCACCAACACTGTGGCAGGCACTGAGAGGGCACCACCTTAGCCGCTACTAGCCTAACCACAGTCCGTGGCGGGGACAACCATGTGGGGGAGGAGCAGCCCAGCAAGCTTGGGATTCCATGGCTACGCGGCCCTGGCCAACGGATTGCGTCAATCAACAATTTGTCAACGAAACGAAATGGAATGGCATGGAATCGAGTGGAATGGAACACACACACACACACATACACACACAGAAAGGGGGGTAAGGGGCACGCTCGTTTAATCGATCAACGGCCAGAGCAGAGTTTGGCATTGAGAGCTCTTCAATTGGTGCCACGGGCCACGTTTGCTGGGTCGATGGGTTGCCGGGTCGCCCCAATGGGTAGCACGGGGGGAGGTGGCTCGGCGGGTCCGTTCACTGTTCGGTGTGTCAACCCGTGCAGCCCGCTATCGAAACTGTGACCCGCAATCGATCCAACAAGAGCGAAGCCCATTCACGCGACAATTAATAGCTGGGCAACGCCACGACGACGCCTGGCACCGCCGCCTCAACTCAGCTCAGCCCAGCTCAGGCTCCACAAGCAGCTACGACTTGCTCTCCACTGCCCCCGCTGCCGTCTGATAATGACCTGGCTAGCTGTGCCCCCGGGGGCGTGCTGTGCAAATTGGCTACTGCCACCAGATGAGGCAAGCACGCAGCGGCAGCTTTAATGCGCATGCAGCAGCAGCAGCAGCAGTAGCTGCCCCATGGCCAGAACTGCAACTGGATCGGGCGGGCAATCGATCGTTGGCCAATTTGTCGACACTTCTAATGCTGGACATGCGCCGCAGGATCTCGCACACACACACACACAGACACACACACAGGCAGATCATAACGACGGCTTCCTCTGCTGCAGTTGCTGCTGCTGCTGCTGCTGAGTTTCAGTTGCAGTTGCAGTTGCAGTTGCAGCGAAGTGCACTCAAAACTCAAGCAGCTTAGTTTTTTGTTTCCAGCTCTGCGGCATATGTCACACTGCCAGGCCCGATAACTGCCCCAGCCCCTCTGCCACACCCGCTGCCCGTCGCGCTCCCCCTCCCTTCTCCCCCCCCAAGCGGACTGAGGTAATTGTCGGTAATTCTGAAATTTTCGTTGCAGGCTTTGTTGCTGCTGCCTCTCACATCTCGCCGACTCTGCTGCATACATTATGCGATATCGCACAGCTATAGCATCATATATGCCTACCCCTTCTCCTCCCACCACACCCCCTTCTGGCATTTGCCCATTCAAAATGCCGGGGGTAATTACGAGTGCTCCTTTTTCGCGACGTTTGATCTTGCCGCATTCCGTAGCGTAAAACAAAGTGCGAAATATGCGGAATATACAAAATGAGAAGCAACAACAACAACAACATAGCGACGAAATAAGGCAACTGTTGCTCGCACACACACACACACACACGCACCCGCACACCTAGAAGTTGCAGCTACCTTCTCAGTGCGAGACAAGCCCCTACGAAATACACACTTATTATACGATATACGATCGTTTATTATGCCATATTCCACATTCGATATATACCATACATCATGCATTAGGCCAGCTGAAATGTCAATTAAATTATCGATAGCTATCGAAGGCATCCACTTGGGTTAGCTTAAGCTAATCGAACTGAAATGAGAAGTTGAAAGAGGAGAGCATAGACACTTGATTGAAGAAGTACCTGTAGTGATACCCATAGAAGTAGAGTGGTACAGTGTAGTGGGGTACAGAAAAGTATAGTAACACTATGAAATACAATATAGAACCAGAAACATAGGTTCTATTCCCGTGCTAGTTACTGATTATATTGTATATAATGGTGCAGAATTTAATCGTATTGTGTATATTCAATATTATGTCTCATCCCGATCGACACTGATAAGTTCAGTTATTTCTAAAATCAGAATTTGTCTTCATACAAAAACCTACATTTCGGCCGATTGTTTCTACGGTAGCTATATGTTGTAGTGGTCCGATTTTGATATATGCATATTATATAAATATTGTAGAAGAAGTCTGATATAGTAAATTTTTACATTATCTTAACAAATAACAGAATCGGCCGAATGTTTGCATGGCAGCTATACGATATATCGGTCCGATATGGCTCTTTCCGACTTATTTACAGCATGCAGCAATAAGAAGTATGTGTGTCAAGTTTCATTAAGATAGCTGCAAAACTGAGAGACGTTGCAACAGACGGATAGACGGACAGGGTTAGTTCGATTACTCTGTTGATGCTGATTCAAAATATATTTACTTTATTGGGTTGGATATGTCTCCTTAGCTGTGTTACAAACTGCTGGCCAAAACTAAAATACCCTCTGCAAGAGTACAAATATATACTTGTATATTGTATTAATAATTCTTGATCAGCTTCAAGAGCTGAGACTATAAAGCCGTGTTCGTCACGTACTCTAAGACTTTATGAGCTAAAGATATATTGTAATTTGGCGATAATATGGCAAGATTGTTTTAAGAGTTGATCACGCCCTCTACCGCCCCTAAAAAAGAGTAAAACAAAACTGCAAGAGTATTTTAAAGCAAGAACTTTATTTTGTAGTGTTAAGTAATAAAATGTTTTCTGAATGTGACTACGTTTGATTATAGAATGATAGGATTATATAATTAACAATTGAATATATATTATATTATTAGCATTTAGTAGATTAGAATTTATAGAATTTGTTGTGTTAAAGTCTATCACACTCGACCATGGCTTTCTTACGTTAATTATTTATATAGTTTTAAGTTAAGTATCTGGTTAGTTTTGTATTGTAGTTTTGATTATTAAAATTTCGTAACTGTTTGCCCTTAACTATGAATAAAATAAACCACAAGTCAACCCTATAAAAGAAAACAATCGAATAATAATTTGAATTGTTGGAAACTAATTACTTTCTAGCTATTATCGATATAAATTAATCGATAATTATAAACAACTTTATTTGAAGCAAACTTGAACTCGTTTTGTAAATGTATTTCAGAAAATCCTAACTAAGACTATCTAAAAAAGAGGTTTCAAACGACCAAATTGGTCAAGTAATATCGATATATTTATAACATAATAGAAGACCCCCTTCCCTTTCTCTTGCTGCTGATGTCTAATACAGACATATTTATGTAATTCCCATGCCCTCTCCCACCACTTTTCGCATGATGATGGACTTCACAGCTGATTCACAGATCAATTAGGCCAAGAAAGTGTTGCTTCAGTTCGCTGCCCGCTGCATTGCTGCTGCTGCTGCGACTGCCGGCGTTGTCAACGCTGGCGCGGCGACTGATAAGCGTGCTGCGGATGCCAAAGCTCGCGTGCACATAACCCCATCCGAACCGAAGGTGGACTTCGCATGTCGCTCTCGTTGCGGCGCTCTCGGCAGAGCCACAAGGGTAGCTCCAGCAGCTCAGCTACTGCGGCTGCTGTGGCAGTAGCAGAGGCAACGGCAGCGACGGCGACTGCGACTGAGGCAGCAGCATCAAAGCCCTCTCTCTCTCTCTCCTTGTGGCTCTCTCGCTTTCTCTCTCTAGAGTTGCTCAGCTGGGGCTACCTGGGTGTGAGAGCGCGAGTAACGGTGAACAGGTTGAGGGTGAGAGAGGGAGGAAAGGGGAGCGCGAGAGGGAGAGGGTTGTGGGGAGTTGCTGCGAATATGGCGAGAGCCGACGACGATGGCCAATCGATGGGGCGAACGCGCGTGTGCGACGCTCGTGTGAGTGCGTCTCACATATGTGGAGAGAGCTCGTGTGTCGTGTGTCATGTGTGCTTGTGATTGAGAGAGCATGTGAGTGCGAGTGCGTGTATGCGTGTGAGTGAGTGCGAGTGCACATAAGCAGAGGCGCCAATACATATGCTATAGCCAGGGGGACACACACGGCGCACATGAGGCGTGTGTGATGAGCGGGGAGGGGTGGCGGGTCGAACAAAACAATGGGTTAAGCTTTGGGGTTATCAGTGCTGCGGGGCAAGTGTCACATGTGCAAGAGAGGGAGACAAGGCAGAAGGGGTGAGGGAGATAGGGAAGGAGACAGAACTGCAAGTCGAACTGAAGTTATGTCTCAGTGGACACACACACACTCTCGCACACACACACACACACACACACACACACACATGTGCATCGCTAATGATCTCTATTTATCTCGCTTGCCCCCGCTCTCCCTCTCTCGCTCCCTCTCTGTCTCCCTCTCGCTCTCACTCACAATTAACAACAAGGCAGACCTTTGCAATAAAAACAATCCGCATTCACTTTTGGACTTCACACACTCACACACACTCACACACACTCACTCGCACACTCATGTGGGAACGTGCTGTGCTTCTCATATCAAAGCGCTGACATTAATGGGTTGCACTGCCAGGCAGCGCAGTCAACGCAGACCATTTGTGTGTGTGTGTGTGTGTGTGTGTGTGTGAGCAGCGCGCGTCCAGTTTGTGTCCGTAACTCGCAACTTGCAACCTTACAACATGCTGCATGCAACCAGACACAACCACCACCCGAACACACATCGCCCACCCACCGTAGCGACGCTTTGCAAACGCCAACGTCGCTGCCGGTGTCGACGTCGACGTCGCTCTCACTGTCGTCGTCGCCGTCGCCGTCGCTGCCATGATTAATGTGCATTAGCCGGTGTTGACCGCGGTGGGCGAGCGCATTAGACCTAACTATAGCATTCTCAGTTAGAACGTACCCAACACTCACCCACACTCACACTTATTGCACACCCATAATCGTGCATGGCTAACTGAGTGAATACACAACACACACCCACAAGCTGGAGGAGTATGTGATATAATTGCGCTTAAATGTATCTACATAAATTGCTAATTTGATTCGTGAATACATTCATGAATGTATTCATGAATATGGCCATGTGTATGATGTTGAGTGTGTTAATTTGAGACTTTTGCGAGTTAACCTGATAAGTAAGTGAATACTCTGAATATTTTGAGCGAAGTACCCACTTTCCGCAGTTCTCCACTCAATAACACTCACAACCACCTGAATTAACCCAACACAAAGACTCATGAATGCACTCATAATATGAATACCTCAAGCTAGGACTTCAATAGCATCCACAATCACTTGAATTATAACCTATGCTATGTATGAAGAGACTTGAATACACATGAATCATTTGAAATTTTCTTGAATACCCTTACAATTAGGTGAATACTTTGAATACCCTAATGCAGTACCTCAATAGTATCCACAATCAGGTGAGTTTCAATTCATTCAGCGAATAAAGACTCATGAATACACTTATGAGTACACTCATAAATGTACCAATGAATGTACACAGGAATATACCTATGAATACACTAATGAATACACTCATGAATACACTCATGAATACACTCATGAATACACTCATGAATACACTAACGACTACTTTTATACATACATGAATCATTCATACCTAGAAAAATACCCAAATAAATAAGTGAATACTTTGAATACCTCAGGCGAGTACTCATTGCATTCAATAATATCCACAACCACCTGAACTTCAACCCATCACAAAGACTCATTCACTAACTACGCCAAATGGCAGCGCAAAGCTTCGCAGCAGCAGCAGCCACAGCAGCAGCGCCGCCTGCTCCAAAGCGTCGTGTCGCAGCGACTAACAGCGAACAGCGGTGGCCAGAGGCGGCTACTGCCGGTCGCCAGTTGGCGCTGGCAGCGACGTTGCCGTCGCGAGTGGTTTGGTCGGTTGGCGCTCGGCGACTGCAGCAGAGCCCGACGCTGAGGCAGAAGCAGAGGCAGAGGCCAAGCGTGGCCTCTTCTTGAATGGAGGAAGATGGGCATAAACTAAGTTTAGTTTATTAGATGCACACGAGCTGCCGCGTGGTGAGGACGTGCCACAAGTTCCTGCAGAAAAGCTTAGCTCAGCTCAGTCCGGCAGAGGAACGCGCGCGCGCGAGTCACGTAAAACGTAACGGAAAAAGAAACGTAAAAACCGCAAAACGAAAACTGAAGAAAATTGCGAATTGTGAAAATGTCTGCAAGTGTTGAATGCTTTTTTTTTGTCCAACTCTTTGGGTAATAATGAATGAATGAATAATGAATATTCATATGAATAATTCTTGCTGATGTTGTTGTTGTCGTTGTTGACGACTATTTGCGCGGCAAAAGTCGCGCGCTGTCGCCGCTTAAGCTGCGCGCGCACGTTTTGTGTTTTTGTTGTTGTTTTGTCGCCCTTTTGTATTTGTTATTGTTGTTGTTGCGGTTTCATTCATAAGCTGACGCCGGTTGCGAGGGTTGTGCGAGTGAGAGCGAGTGAGCAAGAACGGACAATGGACAGCGACAGAGGCATAGGCAGTGGCAGAGGTAGCAACAGCGACGGCGACGTCAGCGACAGCTGAGCGAGTGTGCTTTGTGTCCTTTGGCTGCTACCTCCCTCCCCCCTCTCCCGCTCACTCCCCTCACACACATGTAAATGCCGTTATCAGTGCCGACGTCGACGTCGACGCCGCTGCCGACATGGTTGTGTGCACTGTGGCATGAAACAGTCGCCACACATCGAAGTTGGCTATTTTCATTTGTTTCAACTGTCGCGCGCTCCCTCTCTCTCTCACACACACTCTCGCTCTTGCTCGTGCTTAGTGTCGGTCTGTCGCGCGTCTCACTCGCACAATCTAGCTCGCTCTCGCAGTCGTATGTGTGTGTCCACCCCCACATACGCACACACATGCGGCCAACGGACCAACGAGTGGCAGCAAACCAAATAAACAAACCTTGCAGTCGCGACGGCGACAGAGACGCCGGCAGCAGCAGACCAGCAGCCCACTAGCCCAACAACCCACCACCACCTCACCATCACCACCACCTCATCACCACCAACAACAACAACACGAACAGGAGCAGCGACAATAACAATAACAACACAACCCACCACCGACGGCAAAGGGCTGAAGCTACATGCAGCAGCTTTTGGCAGCGACAGCGACGCCAACGCCAACGCTAGCGCCAGCCGCGCCGTTTGCGTTGGCGTCGCTTAGCCAAAATCAAATTTTGAGATTGGCATTAAAGTGCAAAACCCTGAAATAAAATTGAATTATCTGAACGTGTGCGTCCACAGTCGCTCGCAGGACATCGTCGGGTTCGGACATGCTCTCGTCTTCGTCATCGCCCTCGTCGCCGTCGCCGCTCTGCCTTGTCTAGGCTTGTCGACGACGTATTCTCGCATAAGCTTGGCCTCTCTGCCGCAGTCGCCAGTGCTTGTCTCTCTTACTCACTCACACACACACACAGAATCTCTCTCAGCACACATATCAAGTAATTTACTTACACACACACACAATCTCGCTTGCTCTCTCACGCACTGTTCGTCCACTCGTCAAGCTTTCGTTCGTTCGTACGTTTGCCGAACGTAGACGACGACGACGAAGAAGAAGTTCTCTCGCACTGCTGCCGCCCGTTGCCCATTCACTCGCCTCGGCCTCGACTGGCCTCGTGTGTTGCTGCTTGGTGTGTTGGTGTTGGTGTTGCTTTGCTTTACTTCGTACGTGCTTGTGTGCGTGCCGTCGCCGCCGCCGTCGCTGTGTGTGTTGGTGTTGGTGTGTCGTCACGGCGCTTTGTGCTTTGTTGGTTGGACAACGGCAACGACAACAGAGCGACAGCCGCAGCCGCAGCAGAGCCAGCGAAGACGCGCTCGCCGCTCGACGCCTCGCAGTAGTCGCGTACTTCCGCCGTTACCGTTAGCACCACACATCTCTCTCAACGACGAGGCTGCCACCGTCGCCGTCGCGGTGCACGCAGCAAGAGCAGTATCAGCAGCATCAACAAATAAACAGTTAGTTAGCCACAGGACAACAACAAATGATGACGCGTTGCTCAACACTGAATTGAATTTCATTTTAATTTCATTACCGATCGTCCACTCAACTGGTCCCGCGTCTTCCTCCCCCACCCCGACAACACACACACACACGCATATCGTTCACCCGGTCAACACACACTCACACACACACACACACCTGAACGGAAAGTGCAGCGTTTTATTATTTTTTTCAAGTGCTTTGTGGTGTCAAATGTTTAATTCCAATTGGACTCGAATTCGTTGCCAATTGGAAGACAGAGAACTCAACGAAAGAACGCACGATAAACCGAATAAACCGTTAAGTTTGTGAAGAAATGAATAAGGCGCTTCAAAACAATTTCGTCAGCTGCCAAACAGCCAGTAACAACAACTGCAACTGCAACAAAAACAAAAACAGCAACAGCAACTAGCAAATAAGAATCACAACAAAATCAACATCAGCAACAGCAACAACAACAACAGTTAAAGAAACTTGAGTGCATGCAAAGAGGCGCGCAGTGTGTGCGAGAGAGAGAGAGAGCGAGCGAGGGGAAGCAAGAAAGAAGCCGCGTTTTCTCGAGTGCAAATTTGTTTGTTTTTTTCTGTTTGTTTAGTTCAATAAAAAACGAGTAACAAATATATAATCGCTATAATCGAAATCTTCTATAATCGTTGCTAAATAGGTTGCCATCAAAATGACAACAACAACAACAATAAAGTTCACAAAACTGAAACTGCCGACTACAGGCCGCCAATTGGAAAACATTTAGAAAAAAAGCTAAAAGAGGCCGCCGATATTCAATAAAGAAGAAGAGAAATCAAGTTCACTAAGAAAATAATAAAAACAAAACAAAAATAAAGAAACCAAGCGGAAAAGTGCAATAAAAAGTAACAAATTAAAGTAAAGTAAAATTATTAAAATTATATAGTAAAATAAAACTTTACTGAAATCCCGCTAAAACATTTGTCAAGTGCAAAAAACAATAACAACAACAACAACAGAGTTAAACCGCTCGACGGATAAAAGCAAAGGAATCACAGACGCCGTAGCAGAAGGAGTCAAGGGAAGGAGACACAGACAGAGAGTAGGAGTTGCCCGCCCCATCCCCAGCATTGTCGCGGGGGCGAGCGCTCGCAAAAGTTTCGAAACACCTTTGGAAATTGAAACAAAAATGAGAATTAAAATGCCCGCGGTTCGAATTGCACAAGGTGAGTGGAAAAGCTAAAAATAGTAGCTAAAAGTAGCCAAAAAGTAACCAAGAAGTAGCCAAAAGTGAAAAGTGCAAAGCGTAGCTGCGAAAGGGTCAACAGACCTATTCGGAAAGAAGTTTTTGAATTAGAAATGAAAGAGATATGAGGGCAGGAGACACCTGTGGGTTAAGAACATCAAAAGTGCTGAGTTGTTTTTGTTTTTTATTTTATTTCGTCGACTTTGATTTATTTTTTATTTTTTTTTTTCGGTTTTAATTCTTCAAAAGTTATAATTTGTTCAATATTCTATATACAATATTTAAGTATTACTTTATGAAATGTAATTTTGATTCAGTTAATAAAAAATGGTCTTGAAAAGTTTCGAAGAAATTGAAAAAGTTTGTTAATTTCAAAAATGTAATACTTTTGCCATGTTTATCATGCTTTATAACCTTTGCAGCTTTTGTGCTATAAAGTACTCATTATGTAAAAATTGAGAAAATCTTTAATGTATTTCAAAATATAATTCAATAATAAAAACTGTCTCTAAAAACTTCAACACAAACAATTTATAGGGTTGTATCATTTAAAGTCGTAATTCTTATGTCATGGCATATATACATATATATATATAAATTATATACCCATGAGTATTCGATAGGTTGAAATTGAGAAGATCCTGAAATCGCTGAAAAACTTGAATTTCAAATAGTTCGACGCAAGTTCTTGTATAAATTTCAATGTATGCTTAAAGTAAGTGAGAATTTATTCATATGAGAATCAAAGGTAGAATTGATTCCAATTCCGTCAGCAATTTAAGGGTTGGCAGAGGGAATTGGGTTCATTGGATCGACTGGATGAATCAGCTGATTGGCGAACTCGAATTTGTAGATTAGCCTAGATAGTATGATGGAATTGCGTTGGGTTTTATGGTCGAGTATCGAATGCGATTGGCGTGTTTCCATTATAATAATACCAATAAATTAGATATATTGTAGTTTGTATATTTGCGTATGCAATGGGCATGCCCTGTATCGCATACGGTATATACGAGTAGTACATGCTATATGTATGTATATCGTATATACGATAGCATGTTGGCCAGTTTTGCCGTAGGCTAATGGGTGTCTCTATTTGGTTAACATTCTCCAGTTGTCGTTGTTATTGTTGCTATTGTTGTTGTTGTTGCTGTTCTATATCTAGTCGCACGAGTCGAGAACGGTTATCGCAACGATATCGCAATGCTCGGAAATCAGAGCCAGCCCGTTTAGGTGTGTTTGCAATGATTTCTCAGATTTTTTCGTTTCGTTTCATTTTGTTGTTGTTGTTTTTGCGTTGGCGGTTGTAAAGTTAAGGTACCCCCTCTCTCTCTCTCTGTCCCCAGCAGTCCAGCAATTTAGCCGCTTTATTACCTTTATTATTATTAATATTGTTATTATTATTATTGTTTCTATTATTATTTGTACGTTTTGTTTGTTGCCTTTGCCGCTGCAATATTTCCTTGCGTCCAGTGATGGAGGCAAATAGAATTTTTGCAGTGTACGTGGCCTGGTCACGGCTAGTTCAAAGGGAAATCAAAGCCGTATAACCATAAAGCACATACACAGACACATACACACACACCAACACTCACATGGATTCGCACTCGTATTTGGGCATTTCCGTATCATGACCATAAAATGCGACTGTGTTTCTCCTTGACGTTTCGCCAGTTTTGGCAGAGATTTCTCCAGCTGTTGTTGTTGCTGCTATTGCCCCTGTCCCACCCGCACCCTACTTAAGCAATGTTATCTGCTCTTATCTAGATAAGACGACGTCGTCCAGCCCTGAACTGCCCAATGACGCACTTGCCACGACGGCAATGCTGTCCATTTATTGTTGCTGGTACTGGTGCTAGTGCTGCTGCACCTGCCCCACCTGCCGTTGCTGCCCCACCCGAGATTCATCCACAACTCCCCTGCCGTACCCGGCCCCGTTCAGCTCTCGATGTCGTCAAACAGTTTTAATTGCTCGCAAAGTTGTTTGCCTTCTTGTTGTTGTTGCTCTTCTTTTTTTTCGGTTTATTTGTATTACGAATCAAAGGCAAAGCGAGTGCGGCAAGGGGTGGCAGGAGGTGGTGTGGGGCGAGGGGGGAAGTTGTAGTGGGTGCTGTCTCTGAGCACCCACAATTTTCCCAGTAAAAACTGATAAGAACTCGTTGTACTGTAGCTGCGACTAATTGCTGACGATCGCTTTGGGAGGACCCGCTTGGGTATTGCTTGTTCTTTTCTCTTCTTTTTCTTCTTCTTCTTCTGTTTTTTGGGAAACCGAAAACCTTTGAAAAGGCAATGCGTGTGTTTGCGCATGTGTGTGTGTGTGTGTGTGTTCTTCTCCTTATCGATAGCTGTTGTGCCCAAAATTGCTGTTGTACAGCCAGTCAACTCCCCCCCACTCCACACTTCCACAGAGTCCCCACCCAGTGTCAGCCTCATCAGGTGTGTCTCTGCTGTCCCTAGGCTGCCTACCTCCCAGTCCCTCTCCCCCTTCCGCGCCCCTGTCCCTTGCCCACTCTCTCTTCGGTCACATATCATACCATAATTAATTGCTACAATTTCATTATTATTTCGTCGTTTTGTCGCTTCTTTTTTCGACATTCGACATTCCATTTTCAGCATTTTCAGTTCGTGTTGATGTTGCTGTTGTTGGAATCTTTTTGATCTCCCAGTTTACAAGATTTCGTCATGCCGTCATGTCTCTTATCAGCGACTAATGAGTAATTTTCGAAAACAACGTGCATTGCCAAATGGTGTGGGGGGCGGGGGCAGAGGGTAATGAAGGAGAAGAAGAAGCCTCATTTTTTATCAGAACTAGACGAGCAATTCGATGGGAAATGACCAAAGGCGCTTTATGAGAGAAGTTCTAAAAGAAACATAATGAAAGTTTACCTGCATCCATTATAATTATCATTAGTCCTAAGTTAGGCTTAAATTGTGTTAAAGGGGAAAGACTTTACCTGCATCTACTATAATTTGTATCATTCTTAAGTTAGCTCTAAATTGTATTTAAGATCGCAAACCTAAGCTGAAAGTAGGGCAGGCAGTTCTATATAGAAGTGGGGATGATTTAGACAAAAACAACTTGATCTCTTTTATCTTTAATTCTCAGCAAGATATAATAATTAAACTCACAATAAAATATGCTAAAATAAACCAAAATCACTTAAGATATTTTCAAATGTTCCCAATTTGTTCGCCTAAGAATCCTTCCCAATTTACATAGAAGCTCTTGTGTTCCAGTCTTAGCTCAAATTCCCAAACTTTTCTTCAATTTCTTAACAATTTGAAGTGCAGTGTAAACTTTTTTAACGGACACCTCTCTCTAGTAGACACCAACT
This sequence comes from Zaprionus ornatus, assembly GCA_018904035.1. Lineage (NCBI taxonomy): Eukaryota > Metazoa > Arthropoda > Insecta > Diptera > Drosophilidae > Zaprionus > Zaprionus ornatus. Next base: position 26,341,093 of record JAEIFZ010000001.1, read on the forward strand.
TAGTTTTTCTACAAAATTGGTGTATTTCTTCGAACAGTTTTCTCTTGAGCGGACATTCGTTTTGGTCAGTGTCCGGCCAAGCGAGGTTTCACTGTATTTCATACACAGAACGAGTGTATTCACTTATTCGTTGGTTGTGCCAGGTGAATCTATTTGACAACCCATTTTCGAGTTAGTCAAACAAACTTTGCAGAGTATGGTGTGGGGCGAGAGGGTAGGGAGACCCTGCCTCAACCGCAGTTAGAGGTAGTTGGCAACCCTTCCACGTGCTCGTTCCGCATGAGTTCGAGCCGCAAGGCGCGTTGGTCAAGGAGCTAATCGAGCGGCAAACGCTTGGGTCGAACCAGGTCCGAGTTTGGCGCGCGCAGCTGTTGGCGGAAGAGGAACTCACCTGGACTCACCTGGCGAGCGGCACCTGCTGCCACGAGCCGATTTGCCAGCCTTTTTTAGCTTTTAATTTGATTATCGACCAAACAGTGACCGACACCGACCGACCGCGGGCGCGTCCTCATCCCTGTCCGCGTGTCCTCGTGTCCGTGTCCGCGTGGCATTGTTATCCAGCTGCTTGCCATGGCAACGCCTCAACTGAGCGTGCCCACATCGTGTGGATTGTTATAACAAATAACAGGCAAGTCCTCCTCCCACTCCTTCTCCTCCCAATCATCGCCTGCCTCCCGCTGCCTTCTTCTGCTCGCTTGTGTCGTCATGTGGATGTCAAACTTTTGTCCAGCTGCGGCTTAAACGGCTCAGCTGAGAATTTGGTAGGAACGATGAGGGAAAGGGACGGCAGGAGGAAGCAGGGACAGGGAGAGGGAGGCAGCAGCAGAAGGAGTAGGCAGTGAGAGGAGCAGGGGGAGGGGCTGCATTTGAAATGTGTTTGGAGCCTGCAGGACATCGGCGAAGGCAGCCCAAATAGATTGCAGTCAAAAGGGGTGGAGAAGGGGGGGGGGGCGGTAAGGGGGCTGGCCTGGCGCTGCGGGCGAGCCCAGCCTGATGGATATGCGACGTGTGTGTGTGTGTGCTATTTTGCTCTCTCTCTCTCTCACTGGTTGACAAGCTCGTCATCCTTGCGCCACTGGAGTCGAGGCAGGCTTCCTCTCTCCTCCTCAATCTCCTCAATCTCCCTCTCACTCTTCCTCTCTCTCGCTCTGCAACTGGCAGCATAATCAGCCACAACAGCGCGCAGCAAGTTGCTTCCGCTGCGGCGACTACGTCTACCCCTCGTCCTGCCCTCGTCCATCCCCTTTGCATGCCGTCTCCGTCTCGGTTACAATTGAACCAGCTCCGGCTCCTCACTAGGTGCATCCGCAGTCCGTCGCATCCGTGTCCGTTTTTTATTCGACACTGGGGACAGCGGGCGGTCGCAGCCAGTCGCAGCTTGGCCAGCCCAGACAGCAGCCCAGTCTCCACAGTCGGATGCGGATTCACATTCGTGCACACACTCACACACACACACACACACACACTCACTCGCAGTCACATTCACATTCGCAGTCACTGATTCACATACTGATTCCGGCCAGGCGCATGAATTGTTTTGCACTTTCTTTTGTTTTAAATACGCTTTTGGCTTTTGTTCGCTCCTCTCTCTCTCTCTCTCTCTCTCTCTCTCTCTTTCTCTTACTCGCTCGCACACTTAATTTTTCGTCAAAAATAAATGAAAATAAAGCAACAACAACAACAGCAACATAAAGCGAGTCAAACAAAGCGCAGCGCAGTTTGAAGAAAAAAAAAACTAGAAAAAAAAAACAGAAATAAAATAAAAACCCCCTTTCTAAAGACCTCACGCGTTTGTGTGTCTGTGTGTGTGTGAGTGTGTCTATGTGTGTTGGGCAATTTCCCAAAAAAAAAATAAACTGAAAACGGCTGCAACTGAGAATCCTTAAACAGGATGCAGCGTCTACGCGGCAGCTGCACAAGACTTTCAGCAGTTTTGGGAAAAGTTTACGAATCACGTATACCCCTCTGTCCCTCCCCTGGCGGGCATTATCCAACTACTTAGGCAAAGCATGACGAACCGGTTCAGCATGTGCAACGGAATCGACAGTCAAAGGAACTCACGCTTTGTTGCTTTCAACTGTGAACCGGTTCAAAAGGTGGTACGGACTTCAAATGAATCTGCAAATTGCACTAATTAAAATGCATTTCAATACATAATCGTTTAATTTGTTTTATGTAATTAATCAATTGTAAACGGGTTCAACGAGTGCTGAAGTTTCCGTTTCCAGGCCTTTTTAGGAACTAAACTGAAAACGCCTTCTTTAAATGACACAGTAAACTTTTGTTTAACTTGTCTGTTAAAAATCAATGTGATTCTGCAATTCCTCGCGGATTTGGAGTGGTTCAAAAAGTGGTTCAGTCGTATATCTCAATTGTTTGAGCAGCTATAAAGCTGAAATTTATAGCGTAGCTTATGCTCAACTACAACTAGCTAATAAATCTATAAAAGAGGTATTCCAATAGTCGACTCTGTCTATAGATAGCTCCTTGGCTTACATTGTTGGTCAAACGTTGCGTATACGCGATGCTTGACCAACTGCAGCTGTTGTTTGCTACTTTTGCTGGAAATGCCGCGAGAAAATGACGACAAAACGGAGGCACAGAGAAGACAAGTGGCAAGTGGCAAGTGGCAAGCGGCAAGCGGCAAACTTAATGAATCTTTTACTAGGTTTGTTTTGACGCGCATATTTTTATGACGCTGCCCGCGTTTCCGTCGCGACTTCGCACTTCGGCAAACTTTTCACTTTCAATGAGAGAGTGAGAGCGGGGGAGAGCGAAGGAGAGAGAGAGAGAGAGAGAGAGAGTGTGAGGAGGCAGCTAAGTTCAACTCGCTGCATTCAAAGTGTAAAGAGAACTTGGCACCTTTGTCCTTTGGCGAAGCAAGAAGTAGGAGGGGAAGGTGGCGGTGGCGGGGGTTGCCTGAAAATTTGCGTAGCCAGCGAGCAAAACAAACCGCAAAATGTAGCGAAACATTTGAGTGATTGCCGCGTTGCCCCCGAACCGAACTTGGCTGGCTGCGCTGCTCCCTGCTGCCCCTGTTGCCCCCGTTGCCCCTCTGCGTCCTTCACACTTCCTTCTTCTCAGGCGCACGCGCCTGGCATCCTTTTTTTTCTGTGCTTTCTTTGCCTATTTTGCAGTGTTTGCTTTGCCGTCGCATCCTACGTAGCACGTGCCACAAGTTGCCGCACTAAACGCGCAACTTGAGACTAGACCGGCTGCTGCTGCTGATGCCGCTTCCGGCCAGGAAATGCGCCAAAAAAAAGCGAGAAAAAGAAGCCGAAAGAATATTTTTGATGCTGTTTTGTCATTTGTTGCCTTGTCGCACGGGCCGCATAAATTAACCCGCCCAGCGCAAAGGGCAGAGAAAGGGGCGCCAGGATGGATGGAGGGCGGGAGGGGAGGGTACAGTTGGCAATTCGATTAGTTTGTCGGGGCCAAGCCTCGATTGAATGACTCGACTCGTGGCCACGAGAGTTGGCTCTGTGTGTCCAACGCCAACGCAATGTCAAAATTGTAGGCAAGGCAATGAAGTCAGTGGGGGTGGGGGAGGGTGAGGAGAAGAAGAAGGGGGGGGGAATACTGACTGCTTATCAGCGTGGCAGATGGAAACCAGAAGTGGACGCGACTGCGAGCTGCGTTACCTTCAGCGCGTTTTAATTGAGCAGCGCAATTATTATTTGCTCTCTCCCTCCCCCCCTCTGCCCACTCCCCTATCCCTCTTCTTCTCTCCCTGTCTCACTCTGTCAGCTCATTCACTCATTCATTCAGTTTATAAATAGCGCAACGAAGCGCAGATTGAAAACGCAACCCACGCAGAGGGCGCACCCAAAGAGAATCCAAAGAGATCGCAGACGCAGCTGAGGAACAGTTGCAAAGACTTCGACCACGACTTGGACATGCACCGGACCAAGGTGTGTATGTATGTGTGTGGTGTGTGGTGTCTGGTGTGTGTGTGTGTGTGTGTATGGTGTACTAAATGTAGTTGGGGTTGTGGGTTCAGTTCTAAGGCTATCTGCTGTCTCATTCTGCAGATGAATTCAATAAAAACTTCACAGCCAATGAACAGTTTTGGCATGTGACCAACCGAATGACTACGACAACAACAACAACAACAACAACTGAAACTAACTGCGACGCGTGCTGCACGCTGAAGATTGCCGCGTCTGTCGTGTGGGTGTGGGTGCGGCTACAGCGCAGCCCAGCCCAGCTGAGCTGACTTGGATAGTCGGAGCAGACGGAGCAGATGGAGCAGATGGATGGATGGATGCTTGTGCCGGGTCTGGCTGACTGGCTGGCTGGCTTGGCCGGGAATGGATTTTGGGTTGGTTTGGCTTGCCTGCCTGGCATAATTTAATTCAATGATTACCGATTTTAAAACGAAGCAGAAGAAGAAGAGGAGGAGGCGGAGGAGGAGGTAGACGATGCTGAATGACGCTGCCAATGCCCACAGAGCAACGACAACGAGATGAGAGCAAGGCAAGGCAAGGTAAGGTGAGGCAAGATGAGGCGAGGTGAGACGACGCGTGCGTCCGCAGCTCAAATAAATAAATCAATCATGGTGCAGGCAACAACAACAGCAACAACAACAACAGCGGCCCGCAACCCGCACCTGAGCGCAGACCCACCTTGAATCGCGCGTGTGTGTGTATCAGTGTGTATGTGTGTGAGGGCACTCCCCATTTCCGCTTGCCTCGCGATTAATATCGCAGATGGCACCACCAACAGTTCCCCTCTTCCCCACTGCCCTCTCCCCTCTATATGCACCCTTGTGCTCCCCTTGGCTTGTGCCTGTAATTATGTTTATTAAGATGCCATTGTCACATTGCAACTGACTCCAGTTGGCACCTTGCCCCCTCCCCCTGCCACGCTGCACATACCACAGTGATTGCAACTAGAATAGAGCTTCCTCCGGAGTGAATAGCAAGATGTTATTCGTTATTCACACTCAAATCGTGATTCGTTGCTTAGAGTGAAGTTTGATCGATGGAATGCAGCTTCGAATACACTGTGAGTGTATTCACAGCCAGTTGGCATTGGCTGAGTGCTCGAGTGCGTGTTGTTAGCCATGAATAACTGAATAACGCTCGATTCGCACGCACTCGAGTACTCGAAGTTGCCTCCAGGCCTCAGTTCAATGAAAGTCAATATCGAATACAGCGAATAATCGTGAATCAACATGAACTATGAATATACCATACAACTTTGGGTATTCAACAAAGAGTATGCATTTGATATAATACTCATGCTATAATCGTAATGGGTATATATGTCTAAAAAGGGACTCAGAGTGAACAGATCGAATAAATATATATAAATATACATATATATAATGTTATACTGCATAGCTTTGCAATATTTCTAGTATTATATAAGTTCTGTTTCTGCATTCTGTTTCCAGGCCTTGCTTACATTCATACTTGCTATAAACTTTATAGCAAACTAGTATATTCTAAAGTGGGCATAAGATCTTTGATTATCTTCGCATTACCAGATTTCCATTAGTGTACATGGCACATATTATATGTTATCTGCATACCTGTAGCTGAATATATATGTATATATAATATGCACACATATAAATATATATATGTATATATGTATATATATAATCTTCCAACTTCAAGTAACCATTCGCGCCAAGTAAATGCGAAGCTTAATCTCTAATTGACCTCAACTCTTTGAGCCTCCCTGCCCCTCTTCGCAAAATGAGAAAAACAAAATGAAGCACGAAAGCTATACACACACACTCACACACACACACACACACACACACACACACACACACACACGCAGAGAGAGTGCATAAATTGATACGCATTGAGATTTGAATGGGCACGCGCGACTTATAAATCGCTCGCTCGCCATTCGCTGTGCTCACACACACACACATGCGGGCTGGGCTCCCCAAGTGCGTGTCTGTCTGTGTGTGGAGTGTGCCCAGTCTCCAAGACGCGCTCTGATCTTTGTCAACGTCTTCGTCTTCGTCGTCGTCGTCATCGTCTGCTTCTTCTTATTGTTATTGCCTATTGTAGTTGTTGCTGTTGTAGTAATTGGCTTTGACGCCTCCCCTTTTCTATATATACATATATACAACATATATACGAATATATATATGTATATCTATATATATATTCATTCAGTTTTGAGTTGCCACGGCGAGTTTCCAGTTACAATGCGAGACTGATAACTTATTTACTCCGGGGGCTTTGGCTCTGACGACTCGCCTCGCTTCGCCGTTGGCTGCACTCGCTCTCTCGCTCTATCTCTCTCTCTCTCTCTGTCTCTCACTCTTGCCTGGCCCTGGCCCAGCCCCAACCACAGCTGGGTCTCTCTCACTCTTGCTCTCTCGTGCTCTCGTGCTTGTGCTCGTGTTCGTGCGAGGTAAGCCGAACGCGGCCGAGCTGTGTGTGGCCAAGCGCATTGAATGAATATCAGCATTGAGCACTGAGCAGGTTTTTTGGCCACAACCAAAGAGAGAGTGAGAGAGCGCGCGCAAGCAGGTAGAGAGAGCATCAGAGTAGAGGCAAGCAGAGAGAGAGAGCGGGGGAGGTGGCAGCAGTTGCTGTGGCTGTGCTTATCTGCTGCCGTGTTACGGTTTGTTATTGCCTCGCTGAAGCTTCACACCTGTCGGTCGGTCGATCGAGCGGCCTCCGCACACACACACACACACACACGCGCCTCGTCCAGCCTCATTGTGTGTGTGTGTGTGCTTGTGTGCTTGCTTTGTTGGCTTTTTGATTGGCCAGACCTTGATATCTCTCGACTGTACATGGGCCAAGCCCAGGCCGCAGCAGCGTCCAAATCAGCCAACGGCTGTCGCTGGGCTCGGCCAAGGCATCGTCATCGTCATCGTCATAGTGATCGTCATGATGATCATCATCATCATCATGATCATAATTATCGTAATCGACTGGGCCCGGCAGACTGCGCCTGCGCCTGCCCACATCGCGTTGCGGCGACATTTGCATTTCCCACTCTACGCACACACCCAGAGTCCGCTTTACTCGTATATATGTAAGCATGCCCGATATACAGCAGTATATATACCTCAAGCGATCGCCATTTTGTAAGACAGAAAGAGAGAGAGAAAGATCAGTTGAGCTCTTGAGAAAGTTGTCGCTGTGCACAGCTTGAGCTGACGCATTTATTGGCCGCCGTCTCAAGGGGTTAAACCTCTTTTTTTCTGGCGTCCAGCATGTGTCCAGTTAGGGGTTAGTCTGGTCGGGAGAGCGATACAACGGGACAATGCGACGCCATTTTGATTGAGATCATTTTGAGAGTTAAAATTGGATATAGCAGAAAGTACGATCAGCATTGAAAGAGAACATTATGAGGATGCAGGATTGTTGTTTACTACTTAGATATATATATATGTTTATATAGTGTGAAATAGAATAGGTAAAGTACTTATTATAAATTATATTATCTTTAATTATTGAAAAAAATATCAGTTATATCAGTTAAAGTTATAAGTTATTTGAATACATGTAATTACATCTATCTATAAATAACTTTAAAGAAAGAAGGAAAAGAAAAAAACGTTTAAAACTTCTGTATTTGCGTGATATCTCCTATGGTTACTTACATATTGTTATATCTATAGTTGGGTATCTAAGAAAAATACTAAAAAGGTTCGTTAATTCACTTTTTCTAATATTAAACACACAATCGACCTAAACACTTAAAAGTCATACGGAAAGTTGTAAAGAAGAGGCGAGATAATGATATATGATATAATCGTAGGTTTCAACCCAATAGATAGTAAACACAGTTAGTAATTTAACATATGTTAACAGTGAATATGTCCGCATTACACAACATTAAATACAAAGAAAGCAAATAAAGAGAACACTTGGAGTATTCAAAGTTATGACAAAATCTTGATATCATTTACCTGGTATGATATTGTAATACTCTTTATAATCTTATGATATTGTTAAAACTTAAATATATGATATTTTATGAGCTATACTTCTTCACCATTTTAATATTATATCATTGCAAAATGTAATGTCTCTTTACCGTTTGCGATTGTTCGAATCGTTGCTTCCCATTATATCGAATCGTAGCCATATTATCGCTATACTTATGTAGAACACACTCTGCAACTTTCCCTAGTTTTGTGCTGTTTTTAAATACGAATTCCGATTGTTTTTCGTTGAATACTTTAAAGCGAAGGCAGGCACTCAAAACACTGAATGAATACACTCGCTGTGTGTATTCACATTCACGGCTTGGCTTGGGGTTTTTCGCATTGTGCAGGAAACGCAGCTTGAATGGCTTCGCTGCCAAGTTCTGGGCCAAAAGTGTTGGCAATACCCGAAACATGACAGTGAAGGCGGGTAGGGGGGTGGCGGTGGGGCTGGGAGGGAAAGGAGTCTGCAGTACGTAGGACTTGGCCTCGCTCCAAACGGTTTAAAGTTAAGGCAAAGAGGGCAAAGGCCTCCACGCAATGGTTGAAAATTACCGTTGGCTACTTGAGCACACCTTTAGCTAAAGGAGGAGGCAGAGGGGGGGGGGAAGAGGTTTACACACATACACACTCAGGTCTGGTGTGCGTGTGTCAATCTGAAGGGTCTGGCATGTGTGCGTCTTTGCCGGCACATGCTAAGGGAATTTATGCAAGTAGCTGGAACTGAGTCGTAGCTGAAGTCGTATCCTTTGGGGGAAGGGGGCATAGCAGGGGGAGGGGGTGCAGGGCAAAGGGGCCAAGTCACTTTGCATCATCATTTAGCGCAGGCGAGCGAGCAGCTAAAGCGTCGCCATTGTTGGGCACAAGTTGCGCATAATTGAAACATAAAACGCTTGGACACCAATTCACAAAAGCCAACGACGAAGGCAAGCACAGCCGAGCGAGAGAGGGACAGAGAGAGAAAGAGAGGGAGAGAGAGAGAGAGTGGGGCAAGGCGACTGGGAGCCGCACTGGGAGCTGCGAACTGTGTGTGCATTGTGCGAGGCCAGAAGAAAAGAGACAATTGTGTGTAAGAAATATGCAAGCCAGCTGCGTGTGTGTGTGTGCAAGTAAGAGTATGTGTGTGTGTGTGAGTGAATGAGTGTACGCCATGTGCTGTGCGTGCCTGTGTATGTGTGTGTGTGATTTATGCTGCTGCTGAACGATTTGTTGTAAATTGAAGAGTGCCAAACCGCATTTTGAATATGCAAGCCGTGTGTGTGTAACTGTGTGTGTGTGACTGTGTGTGTGTGCTGCTCTGACTGCGTGTGAGCCCCTCTTTGGTCTGTAATAAGCCACAGTCAGCTACAATTTGCAAATTGAACAAGTCACAACAAAAATGCAGCACAATTCCACAGGAATTATGAGGGAGAGCGCAGGGAAAGAATGTAATATCGGGATTGTCGTTAGATAACTATGAGATATTGTATAAAATTCCCATAAAATATTATATATATCGTTTATGTCTTTGATATTCTCGAGAGTTCCATTGAAAAGTCTATTCAAATGAGTGTTTTTTTAAAAAATGTGTCCGTATGATCACTTATATCTCAGAGACTATATAAGCTAGAGCTGCCAAATTGGTTGATAATTAACCTTAGTATTGCACGTAAATAAGGCTTGCATTATAATTTGACCACACCCCTCGTAAAGCAAAAGAAATGCACATTATAATATATTTTTGCTAAATATCTTCAGCTTCTTCTCAATACTTGAATAAATTTAATTTGCAACTGCGCCAGAAATTCCCCAAAATGATCTAGCTGCACTTCAACAGTATTTACCCCCTTAACAACATCCCTTGTGCCCCCTTCAGTCCCCACCCGCCCCTGGCACTGTCTGCCAAGTCCAATGCCCGAAAATTATTTTCGCCCATAAACTTTGCCCGCTTTTCAATTATTTCAAGTTGCGCGCTCACATTTTATTCGCCACTTTTTGCCGCATCCGCATCCGCATCCTGCGGTTGCGATGCTCCACACCCACCCACACATGGGCCACAGTGACCACAGTGGTCTGCAGGCAGAGGATGATGGCAGAGGGAGAGAGGGGGGAGGATGCGTCAGCCGTTTGCGGGAGATGCATTGCGATTCCTTTTGACCTGCAGTTAAACTGCCGAAAAAAGGCAACAGACGAAGGCGAAGGCGAAGGCGAAAACAAAAACGAGCAGGCGACAGTGGGACAGACAGACAGACAGACAGACAAACTGACTGACTGAGTTTGGGCAAGGCATAGACACATGTACAACAGTTGTAGGGGGCAGAGGAAGGGCAGGGCGAGGGTAGCTTCAACATTTTCGCTACTTTCATTTGTTCACAATTTGCGTTCTGCCCTGCGGTAGAAGCTGCTGTTGCCGTTGTCGTTGTCGTTGCCGTTGTCGTTGCCTCTGCTTCACGTTGCCGTTGCGGTTAAGTTCTCCAAATTGCAGTCAACGTCTGCTACATGAGGCACACACACACACACACTCGCACACACACACAAACTGAGAGCTGTCTGGCGAGGACACTGCCCAATAAGTGGCAAAAACGGCGCGTGCTTTTTAGCCAGCACAGTGCAGCGAGGCAGCAAGGCAGCAACAGCGACAGAGGCGGCAACTCTGGGTGGTGTGGAGGCAACTCTGCTGTGGCGGCAGCGGAGGATACGTCCAAGGTCCACTCTCGAGTGCACATAACTTTAAAGTTGCCAGCTCGCTGCCAGCTGCCATTGGCATTGGCTGTCTTGCTCTCTGTGTGTGTGTACGTACGTGTGTGTGTGTGTGTGTGTGTGCGAATCACTCAGCCACAGCCGCATAAAGTTCATGCTGCAAAACAGTTGCCAGGACACTGTGGCAACTAGAGAGCGCAAATAGAATCGACAGGACTTCAACTTTTTATTGTGAACCCGAGGCGAAAAATGCCAAAGACCGTTGCTGCAGCTCGCCATGTGTGTGAGTGTGTGTGTATGTATGTATGTGTGTGTTTGTTTGTATGTGAGCTTGTATGGCTCGTACGTGTACTATCAACGTCATCGGCCAAGCTCAACTCCAGCACCAACTCGAACTGCGGCTCTCTGTCGACGCCGACGTCAGCAGCATCAACGTTTAAGTGCCGCATCCGGTCGTCGTCGTGCACCCTCTACCCCCCCAAACCCCCTCCATCTCACCTCCGAGCAAACTGGACTGCCGGGCATGGCCAGAGAGAGAGAGAGAAAGAGATAGAGAGAGATGGCATATGAGCTAGCTGCCCCTAGTCTCAGTCGCAGTCAGACTGCCCCCTTTCCACCCCCCTCCGCTCAGCCAGGCAAAATCAATAGCACCCCAATGTCGGCCCTGACTCGTTGCTCGTGTGTGTGCGTGGCGAGTGTGAATACTTTTTCGGGGTTGTGTCGGGTGAAATTCATTTTGGGTGCCTCGTTGGGGCAACACACATTGGACAAAACGCCAAATGGGCGTGTGCTGTGGTCAGTCCACACACACACACGCACACACACACATGGCGTATGCGTGATACAAGAAGGATATACGTGTCCAGCAGAAGACTCCGCCCTGTGAATACTGTGACTACTCTGCTTACCCTCTGGAAAATGAGTCATTTTGAGTTGTTGAAATTAGAACAGCAGTTAAAAGGGTTTCAATATGAATACACAAAACTATTCACTGCATATTCAAACTATAATAAAATAATTGAATTGAATATTTCAATTGATTCGTGTTTGCACACTTTCAAAATGAATACACAAACAATTCACAATATATTAACTATAATGCACAAAAGAAAAGTAAATAATTGAATTGATTCATTATTGCTCAGTTGCTTTGTCAAGTTAGTAACGACTCTTGATTGAAATGAGTTAAATGTTCCAAATCTAGTTCTATGAGTACTACTCACTATTCATTCTAATATTAGTTGAACAATTCAGAAGGATACTTTTGATAAAGCTACAAGGTTAGTATAGAAAAAGAACTGAAATTGATTGCAGTTTTAATGAATGCCATTGCAAGAGTGAGTATTCATGAGTACTCACTCTGCTGATACCACATCAACTATCATTCTCCTGACAAATGTGCCAGAGGTTTCATTTGCACACGCTGCCAACCGCATTTGTCGCTATTAATAGTTATGATGCCTCTTTGGCTCGGGGCTTTAAAGTATTCAGAAGGGAACTCACTTCGTATTCGATCCTCCGAGCATCGTCTATCGTCACCTGCACTGTGCACTGGCGAAGCCATTAAATTGCTCGCCAGCTAGTTGAATAGTTCAATTGGCAGGCAACTTAGTAGCGAGATTAGTTCCTTCTCCGGTGATTCTGCTGATTCTGCTGCTTCTGCTTCTTCTTGCTAATAGCCAAGCCATAAAACAATAAACAATCGGATCATGTAACCGGCGAGCAATGTAACCGAAACTGGGCGAGACAACTTTGACTTATTGCTGCGACAGATGCGATTACAAACGATTGCTCTAAGCACGCTGCGGTCAATGATGAATGAATGAATGAGCGAGTGAGCAAATGAGTGAATGAGTGAACGAGTGAACGAGTGAACGAATGAACGAATGAATGGATAGCACAGTCGAGTGTCGAGTCTCTTTCTCACCTTTTGTTTGTCGCACACATCGGAAGCGATGCCAGGCGCGATTTGGCGACGCTGCCCAGTTGCAAGTTGCTAGTTGCATGCAGTCTGCGCCCTGTGGCAGATTGCAGATTGAAGATTGCCCCAGACTCGAGAAACCATATCCGACTTTTGAGCTCATCGAACTTTTTGCGGTGCTGCTGCTGCTGCTGCTGCTGCAGTTGCTGCTGCTGTTGGTGTTGATGCATTGTCTGCACATCGCTCTGGCCTATTGCGGTTAACCGAAAGCTGTCTATAAATTATTAAAATTGTCTCATTATTCATATAGAATACAATAGATTTCATTTACGTTTCATTTTATTGCAACAACAACAGCAACATCGGCTGGGCGACTGAGGCAGCGAGGCAACACCGCAGAACCGGTCACAGATCGTTCAATTGCCTTTGTGTTTGCTCGTCTTCCGTCTGTCTGTCTGTCTGTCTCTCTGTCTGTCTCTCTGTCTGTCTTCCGTTTTTTGTCTTGTGTTGGAGACCAGCCTCATTTCTGTGGCTCGGCTTAGGTCACCCGGCCAGACCATCAGCTGCGACCAGGTCGCAATTGCGTGGGAGAATTTTAATGAAACTACGTGGCCGACACACCAGCTAGGAAACAGAGAGACAGACAGACAGACAGACGAGTCAGCAGGCGGACAGACATACGCACACACCTCAAATGCTAAAGAGCCCAACCCAACTCTGAAGTCGCTGTACAGTACATAAATATGTATATCCGCATTTAACAACCTAATTATAATTGGCAAATTTATCTTCTTGTTTCATTGCAGGTGAGTTAATCGACCAATCTATCTAGCGAAACTATCGATATCGGCGAGTGCTACAGCTCGATTCGAGTTAGTGAGTTAAGAATGGATAAGTAATTCTATATTCATTGCATATGTGGAACGGTTAATTTGCATTGTTTTACAATATCAGTTATCGATAAGTTATCGAAATAGGTTTTTTTGTTGGGCAAGCAGTGTGAACACAGCTTTATGGTTTTGTTACACGTTCTTCTAAAAAACCAATATTTATATATTATTAATAAATCGAGATTTATCGATCATTGATAAATCAATAATGATCGTTTACTGATCATCAACTAATGTGATGCCCTCACTAGTTACCTCAATAAACTTTATGTATGTATGTTAATATGGATTAATACACAGCTGATCTGCCTTCGATAACTTATCGATAGCGAAAAGTTCTCACAATAGCACAGCTCATACTGTGTGTACATCCTAAAGCCAATCTCAAATCCAAGCATGCATTTGTTAAACTAAACACAATTCGATAACATATCGATAAATCAAATCACCCAATAAAACATGAACTGCAACTGCTGTCCGAAGCGCAGTACAAGAAACAAACTAGCAACTGCTCTCGAGCTTGGCCAATTTTCCCAGCACATTTCTAGAGCTGCTTCTGCTCCCGCTGCTGCCTCGGCCTGTTCCCGTTGCCACATCGTGAACATTGCTCTGATTTCCCATACAGCGCCCGAATTGTGTCTAGACGAAGACGCCATGGCGAAGACGCCGCGGCCGCTTGGGTCGCTCACATGGCCGCCAGTGCCAGTCGCGCTGGCATTTCAATCAGATCAGGCTGTCGGGATCGGGTTGAGGAGGTGCACGAGGGGAAGGGAAGGAAAGGGTATGGGGCATGGGGAGGAGGGCACTTGAACAAGTTAAGTACATGGCCCATTACATGGGCCGACGCGTGTAATCGCAACTTGTTGTTGCAGTTGTTGGCCTTTTAATTATGCCAGCAGCATATTCAAAGAGCCTCTCGGTCAATCCTGTGGCCCCGCGGCCAGAAGCGGAGCTCGTTAGCCATGCCCGAAATGCCTCAAGCACGGCCGGTATGTTTGATAGCTGCTCCTCCTGCTCGTTACCCACTCAAATGGCCCATGATCTCTCACATCGTCGACCGCGATGACATCTCAATAGTTGCGGCTTTTGGCCTAACATGTCAAACCTCTGAGGGAGCATTGTCAATGTCCAAGCCGGGCATGTCAATTGTAGCTACTGCTGCTTCCCTGCTGGGAAACGACGCAGAAAATTTTCATTCCGTGTTTCGTTGCAGCAGTTGCAACTGTTGCTGCATGCAGCAGTCGCTTAATTAGCGAGCATTTGCCTAATTAGTAGCCAGACTGCCTGACTGACTGATGGATGGATGGATGGACGGATAGATGGATGGCTAGTCGGTGCTTGTCCTAGCCTGTCCTAGGCAGTTCTGTTTTCTTCAGGCCTGTCTGTGCCGTTGATTGGCCTGTAAGTTGAATGCAACTTGCTGTCGCTTAACCAAACCCCAACTCGGACTACGCCAATCTCTGCTTGCAACGCTGGCGACTTACACGGCTCAGCGTCGTGCGTTGCGCGCTAATGTTGCATGCAACCATCGACACAATTCACAAATCCCAACGACGCTGTACGCAAATTTTCCAACGTCGACGTCGACTAAGTAAAACAAATCGCCGTCGCTTCTGTCTGCCTGGCAAGCGTGGGTGGCAGCAGGGGAGGGAAGGAGGGGGAAGAACTCGAAGGGGTTGTCGGTGGATCGTGTTTGAAATTATTGCAAGGTGTCAATGCGTGGCACAGCTAACTGCCTGCGCCTGCCGCCACTTCTGCCACCTCTGGTGAGGCATTTCCTTCCGTGCGGCAGCTTAAGCAATCATTTGGAGCACTGTGGGACAAATAGACGATTTTGTGGAGACAATTTGTGAGACAGATTGCATTTGGTATGGCATACAAACTAATAGTGATGTGCCATAACGTGGATTATCGATTACCAGCTGCACTATTTTATTGATATTTTAAAATAATAATAAACCATTAAATTATACCATCGATAATTATGGTAAACAAGCTATCGATTGTAATTTATCACATTGTGACCACAAACTTGGATATGTTATCGACATGTGCGCGATTTTTCAGCTCGTTATCGATTGTTATTCAAACACAGTCAGCAAACATCGTTATCGTTTGTTAAGTAATTTTCCTGCTATCCATTTGAATCATCATTTAATATTATCGATTTTTATTTACGGGTTTTGGGGGTAGAAAAATTGTACTACAACAAACTTTTATGTGTATATCGATATATGACGGACTTTTAAGCTTGCAATCGATTGATTTTCATAAATAATGTACAAATCTTTCAAGTATCAATTTAAAATAACCAATCGATATCGTTATTTTATCAATATTTGTTTAATCAATGGAATTCTTTACTGTTTTCGAGTTTCAACCATCCCTTTCGACTATCGATTAATCTGAAAATCGACAAGTCGATACGATTTCCATTGTGCCAACACTAAGCGCCGCAATCCGATTGATATCCAGGCATGCCCCGAGACACAGACTCGAGTTAGAGCCGAGGTAAGTGGTAAGCGGGGAGTGGGCCAGGGGCAGGGCCAGCCTGATGTCATCTGCGGGCTGTGCGGCATGTTCGAGTTGCGGCAAGTGCGTGTAAATGCAAATGTTGTCAATGTGCAGCCGAAAATTGAATTCGAATTGGAGCTGGGACTGACTGAATAGCAACAGCGATGCGACCAGGACTGTGTGGGGGAAGAGGGGCGGAGAGCGAGGAGGCGGGGGTGTGTTGAAGGCTTTAGTTAAATGCGTGACGCGCTGCCAGCGACCGCAGTCGTCCATTCAGTGCGGCAGCTCGAATCCTTAATACAAATTGCAAAGTAACCGCGGACAGGGCCAGTCGAGTTGTTGTTGTTGTTGTCGTTGTTGTTGCTGCGGTCGACTAAGCCAAAAAGCAAATCAACTCGCTGTCTGTCTGACTAAAAAGGCGCTGGAGGTGGCAAGGGGCGGGAACAAGGGGAGAGGGGACAGGCAGGCATTGAATGAATTCAATTGGCGACCGCAGACGGCAGGCCGAGGGCCAAAACTAACACGACGCGCGTTGTTGACGTTGTTGCACTTTCAATGTTATGTGTGCGCACATTCGAGTGCCAGCCCGAAGTGTGGTATACCCTGTAAAGTGAGTGTAGCGAGTTATTGTAACAAATTGCTGTTGTACAGGGTATCCACGCGTCGTGTCAACTCTACAGCTTGTGCACGATTTCCATAGCCCGGCGTTTTGTTCTTGTTTGATTGTATAATGTAAGTCTTGTCCATGGGGACGGGGCGACGCACTAGGCTGATGCCAAAAGTATCTGCAAGATGCAGTTGCATCTGCACTTGTATCGCACATGTATCGCAGCTTTTAATCGTGCGCCCAGACGTCACATTTTATTTTGGCCGCATTGATATGCAAGTGGCGACTGGCGATGGTGTTGCCAGGGAGCGGGAGGGGGGCGCAGGCGGAGGGGAAGGCGAAGGCGACGGCGACGGCGACGACTGCAGGTGCCCGCAGATATGCAGATACTTTAGCTTTAGTAACTCTGCAACATGACTTTCAAACGTAATACAAACAGTTCATACATATGGATGGATGGCCGCGTCCCACTGTCTGCCCCTTTGTCTGTCCGTTTGTCTGTCGGTCTGTCTGTCTAGCAACTGGCACCTAGCCGAGTCCATTCGCCGCTTCGACAGTCGGTCGATCACGCAGAGCGCAGGCGAGCATTGAGGTCTGTTTTGGGCTCGACTTTGGTTTCGGATTTGGGACTGGCCAAGCGCGGCTGCCATGCGCATCTGCTCAAGTATCTGCCAGATACTTTTGCCCAACTCGACTCGCGACTCTTAGCTGCAGCTTCAGCTTGAGCTTCGGCTTTGGCTCTGCAGCTTCAACTTTCAACTTTACCAAGTTATTTTGTCTGTTTGGCTTTATTCGCTTGTCTATTTGGGTTAGTCGCTGTCATTTTACAGTTAGGCTGCCCCTTGGCTGACGTTGTTGTTGTTGTTGTTGCTGATGTTGTTGTTGTTGTTGTTGCCGGTCGCACGTCACTTGTCATTGTGTTTGCCTTTTGTTTGTTTGCCGTTGCAAATGATGAAATTGAATTAATGCGCCCAGCATTGAAGGCTTCAAGTGCAGCAGCCACAGCAGCATCAGCAGCAGCAGCAGGAGCTGAGCAAACACTGCAAACACCAGTGGAAACAGTGGAAACTCTGTGCACTGCACACCCCAAATCAAACACTCCCCAAAGCAGCATAAACCTTAATCGGTTTACCGTTGACTCAGCACTGAGTGGCAACTCTGGCTGTGACTGTGTCTGCCTGACTGTCGATCGCACAATCGAGCACTCGTTTCGGCACTCAAGTGTGTGCGATCGCAGCGTGTGCCGCTTTGTGGTGCAACTCGACAACCCTGGCCTCCTCGCATCCACTCCACTGTAGAGGGTGGTGAACTTTTGGACGTGACACTTGACGGCGGCGGGTTGAAGGTTCCCCACAGCATACTTTGCCCGTGTAAACACATGCCAAATCGAAAGGTGCCCACAAAAGTAACGGTGTGCAGTAGAGTTTCCCTGCTGCTGCCTTGAGCTACAAACGAAGCTTGTGGAAGTTGCAGCTTCTCTGGAGTTGCAAACTGTGTAGAGCTCTATCGGTTTTAGAATGTTTGCGTTATATTTTGGGAAGTACGTTAGGGTATTCCCTCCTTAAGGAACAGATTGTCTAGGGTTGCCAGACTGCCTTAGAACCTCTGCTTAGCTCTCTATTTCTGGGAAGTACTTAAGGGTACTTCCTCCTTGAGGTGTAGACTCTCTAAGGTAGCCAGACTGCCTTAGACCCTTTGCTTAGCATTCTGTCTTTCTGGGTAGTTGCTTTGCGTATTCCCTCCTTGAGGTGCAGACTATCTAAGGTAGCCAGACTGCCTTAGACTCTCCTCTCTTTCTGGGTAGTTGCTTTGGGTATCTCCTTTACGGAGTAGGTTATCTGCTTTTCTAGGGTTGTCACCTTTTCCACATATCAAGGCAGTCTGCCTTATATCAGTCGCTTAGTCCCACAATCCCCTTGCTTAGCTCTCTCTCTCATATCTCGCCCCCTCTCAAATGCTTAGCCTCTTACCCCTTCTCTCCCCTACTCTCTCCCTCCCTCTTCCCCTCCCACTCGTGCTCTGGCGACCTTCGGTAGCTGTCGCTGTCGCTGTCGCTGCTGCAGTGTGTGACCGCGGCCCATTTGCTGCGTTCCCATGACACCTGCCACACTCAGGTGCCGTTAGACGACACACACTCACACACACCCGCACACACACCCGCTCAACTATTCGGGCTGTGGCTGACATTCATCAATCAGCTGCGGCTGATGTTCACACACAGTTTAACTGGTTCGCTCGTTCGACTGAGGCCAGTGAGTGCCAGGGCGAGTACTCATTCATTTTATTCATATCTCAGTTGCAGTTGCCTCTGCTCTTGTTGCTGTTACTGTTGCTGTTGTTGTTGTTGCTGTTGCTGCACAATGGTTGTCAACGAGTCTGTTCCCTTTGCTGCCGTCCTCAGGTCTCAGGTCCGTCCCACAGAGTGTGGGAATCTGTTACCCTTTCTCTCTGTGTCGAAACAAACACACAAACACACAAAAATACGAGAAATAACTTTGCCGGATTGTGCCAGACAATGGCCCACAAACTGGGGCTGGCTCTGGCTCTCGCTCTGGCTCTGGCTGTGGCGACCAACCACAGTCGCAGTCGCTGGCGCTGTCGCCGTCGCCGTCGCAGTCACAGCTGAAGCCTGACTTGGACTTGCAAACACTTTCCAGTTACCAGCTTCAGATTCAGCTCCAGCTTCAGCTTCAGCTCCGTCTCCAGCTTCGTGTCAGGTGCATTCGCTATTGTCTTAGACGCGCCCCCGCAGCAGCGCAGTCAACGTCGCCGTCGACGTCGACGCCAACGGCAATGGCCCAAAAGGGTGAGCCAACATTTGGGTGAAGGTTGGCTGGGGCCAGCAAGGGGGGTAGGGAGAGAGAGAGCGAGAGAGAGCCGGTGAGGAGCAACAGCGGGAGCTGCAGTTGAACGTGTTGTTCGGATTATCCGTGAGATAATTTCTTTTCGTCTGTCTTGGCTCGTCGTCTGCTGCTTCTCCTTCTATTTCCTCTGCTGCCTCCTCTGCTTGCTCTTCTTCTTCTGCTGCTTCTTCTTCTTTCTACTCTTCTACTTCCCTGCCTAGCTGTTTTTTGTTGTTGTTTTTTTTGGCTCTATTGTGGCTACAAAACTGTCTTGTTCGCATTTGCTGCCTGTCAACGCTCGGACTGCGCTGCCTCCGCCCCTGTCTCCCTCTACCCTCCCCTCTCTCTCTGTCTCTGCACTTGCTCTTAATACGAGTATGCATGTGTGTGTGTGTGTGTCATGTGCAGGCCATTGCTATTATTCCTAATTTCGTTTTAAATCAGATCTCCCAGCAGCAGTAGTAGCAGCGACGTCGACGTCAACCCAAACGCCAACGCCGCCTACTAAGAAGCTCAACATTCCTACTGCCTGCTTAGTTAGCTGGCCTTAAACTCCCTCACCTCTCTCTCTCTCTCTCTCTCTCTCTTTCTCTGTTTATCGCTCTCTAGCGTTATCGCTTTTGGGCCAAGCGCCGGCAGCCGCAACTGAAGTTTTCGGCTAGCGGCTAAAAGGCCAAAAAGGGGTCCAAGCCAAAGCCAAAACCAGCGTGCCAGTGGCAGTGGCAGAGGCGGAGGCAGCGCCAAAGCTGGCGCAGATCAGGCCAGGGCAGGTTAGGGCCATTGTGTTGCTAGAGGATTTGCAGCAACAGCAGCAGCGCCAACAATTGCCTTCGTTTCGTTTTATTTTCTATTTGTTATGGCTTTTCTCTTAATTTGAGGTCGTGAGAATCATGGCTAATTAATTGACTCGCTGACTGACAGAAACATACACACACACACACACTCACACTCACACACAGCTTTGCATTGCTGGACCATTTGCCTGTGCCAACTGCAACAGTTGCAGCTCGGCGTGTCTCATTGCGAGAGAGAGAGAGAGACTTATTCTATAGAATTGATACATACATATATATAGATCAGTTCCATATATATACTATATAACAGTATAGATTTCATCTATATAATATGAAATATTGATATAAATGCTGACTAATCAGATTGATTGTGGATTATTCTTAACAATTTTAAAGCTAACATATTTTGTTTTGATGTGTTTATCCTTCGGAGCAATTCTCAATATATGACTATAGATATATAAATTTACAAAACTTACGAATATTACTGAATAGATAATTTTTAACAGTTACCACGATTGTTTTTAATTCTATACTTAATGCAATAAAAGTGTTTATCTTTTTGATTTTTAAGGACTTATTTTATTTTTATATTTTTATACCCTTGGACCATTGAAAATTATCAAAAAAGGGTATACTAACTTTGTTATTTTTTTGCTTTTCCTCTACAATTAATAGATTGATTATAATTTTAGAAAACTTGTAAATATATATACATTATATATATATATATGGATACCTTTAGTATCATATACTACAATATGTATAATATATAGTATATTTTTCATTTATTTATTTTCTAGAAATCTTCTCAACAATTTCTTTTAGAATTGAGCTTAATAAATTCTGTCTTTTAGTTGAACAAGAGTTAGGAACTTGTTTAATTACTTGCACTGGCAACTGTTGTTATTGTTATTGCTGTTGGTGTTGCTATTGTTGGTGTTGCATGTGTGTCAAATTATGTTAATATCAGTGGAAAATCCAATGGCAAAACAATTGGGCTAAAAATTGGTTGAGTTGAGTGAAATGAAGAAAGCGGCAAGTTGATGCTGTTGTTGTTGTTGCTGCTATTGCTGCTGCTGTTGTTGCCCTTTCGTGTTGCTGCTTCCGCATCGATTTTCACATTGGCCACTGCTGCTGCAAGTTGATGTTGCTGAGACTGTTGCTGCTGCTGCTGCTGCTGCTGCTGCTGTTGCTGTTGCTGTTGCTGTTGTTGTCTCTTCCTTAAGTTCATTACAATTTATTTTTATGTGTAATGCAATTATTGCTGTTGTTGTTGTTGCTGCTGTTGTTGCAGTTGCCGTTGCTTTTGTTTTTGTGTTTAATGTTTATTCGCGCTACTTGGCGGGGGCGTTTGCAGCAACAGCAACAGCAGCAGCAGCAGCAGGAGTGCTGTGAGAAAGGGGAGGTGGCAGGGGTCCACTGGGTTGGCGTTGGGTTATTCAGCGAGGTCTTTGTTACACTCTCGGACATGACAACGGAGGCACGACCACGACACGTTGCGAATTTGCCACGAACGTTTGGCTGTTGCTCTGGGGCAGGCAGAAGTGGCAGCAGCAGCAGCAGCAGCGGCAGCAGCAGCGCTTGGCTGGCGGGCAGTGGGCGGTGGGTTGACCTGCCGTTGCACCAAATACAAACACACACACTTGCACACACACACACACACAGTCACACATCTGGCGCTGCAGATCGCGCGATTTCTTAATATGAGAATATTCCCACCATTGTCTTGGCCTGCTCTGCTCTGCTCTGCTCTGCTCCACTCTGCTCTGGCCTGGCCTGGCCTGGCTCGGGACTCGGGCCTGGCCTGCCCTGGCGCTGGGGTGAGTGACTCGACGAGAAGTGACGGCGACAAACCGACGACGTCAATGTCCACTCCAGCCCATCCTCAGGCTCTGCTGCTGCTGCTGTTTGCTCCCACTGCCCAGCGGATTCGATTGCATGCGAGCTGGCCATGCCTCCACTCGTTGCCCCATTTAGCACTCGCGCTACCCACGAGCGCCGTTTTGAATGTGCCTGCCAGTTGCAGTTGCAGTTGCTGCCGATGTTGTTGCTGTTGCTGTTGCTGCTGCTGCTGCTGTTGGTGTGTGGTTTGGCGCTGCTTTAATTCCAGTTATGCGAACTTCACTTCTTTTGTTTTTGTACTCGTAAACATTGCAAATTCCCGAGCGCATTCACATGAATGCAGCAGCAACAACAGCAACAGCAACAACAGCAACTGCAACGGTGGCCCTTTTGCTTGGGGGCCTCCAGGGGTCATTACTGGTCACTGGCAGCTGCCACCTGGTGAACGGTTCCCGTTTCTCCAACTCGCGTGCAACTCCAGCAACTACAACAACAAGAGCAACAACTGCAACTGCAACAGCAGCAACACCAGCACAACACGTGGCCAACAGTCAACGGATCCGAGCGTCAGGTTGTTCTCACCATTTGCCGCTTGTCGCTTGGCTAATTTATTTGCATTCGCCTCTTTCTTTTGTACTTTTTTCCCTCTCCGCCTTTCTTAATTAATAATTTATGCTAACACCCTCTCTCTCTCTCTCTCCTTCTCTTTTTATTTGCAGGTGAGTCTAACGGTTAACGGGACCGCAATGTGCGTTTTGGGAGCAGGCATTAAGTAGCGAAGTCTCCCACCAGTTGCAATTATACGCCTAGTTGGGTCTATGCTAATAAACCGATCGCAGCAGCTTGGGGAAGGGATCCGTTTTACCTGATCGTCGATCAGTCGCTGCAAGTATAATAAAAGAAATATGCATAAACTGATCAAGGTACAGCTATTGCGATCATGCGATCTGTTCATACAAGGGAGGATCAATTCACTAGTGATCCAGACAGCGAGGACTGCGATCATCTAAATACAAGTTGAGGTCTACATAGTCTGGCGCTTTCGCTCTCTTTCTCGATCAGTTATCAGTCGGGAAATCGGCAGTTAAGTAGTATATGCATACATATACATATATACTTTATCTAAAGTTTTTCTGTCGCTTTAAGTTCAAACGCTTCTTCAATTCCTTACTTCTGATCATTTCTACGATCGCATTTGGCTGCGATCCTTCGATTCTTTCAAAATAATCCAAATTCACGCACACACGTACACTCACACACACACATACACATACACACTTGCAGTGCTACCTTATTGCATACAATGGACACCTGCAGATCGATCGAACAATTGATCAGTCGAGGATTAACATGGATTTTCCCACAATTTTCCAACAAAGTACCAACAAAATGCCCAACATTTGTTGCTCTTTGCCGGAACCAGTTTACAATTTCATTATCGCGTATTCCTCTCTCAATGTGTGTGTGTGTGTCTGTGCGAAATTGAGTGCCCCCCACTCCCCGAAAGAGACGATCGCTGCTTATCCCATTACACTAAGCGCATATGCAGCCGCCGAGGGGTCAGCGAGGATCGTCCCCTGCATGCACTGCAGGCACTTGTTGGGTCGCCTCATGTTTCACACAGTGAGGCACACGGACAAAGGCGCTCAGCGAGGACATTGTCCTGGTGCTGGTGCTGGTGCTACTTGAGGCTGCCCGCTGCAATACAGGTGCCTCCTTGCCTCCCTCGATCGTCTTCCTGCTCACGATTAGCTGCCGCCCGCGAAAAACTGCAACGAGTGAGAAGGAGAGTGCGAGAGAGAGTCGGAGCGAGAAGGAGAGAGCTATGTGCAAAAGGAAATTTCATGTGTCATGGGAAACGCGAGCAGGTGCTGCCGGTACTGCTGAGTCCGCGTCCTCTGCATATGGAGAACACTCGCTGCACTAGATCGCTCGGGGAGTAATTGAATTGATCGTGATTTGCCATTGTTGCCCCGCTGCGCTCTGTTTCTGCATCAGGATGAGGATGCAGATGCAGTCGAGCACCGATGTTGTTGTTGCCATTGCGATTTTCCTACCTGAAACGCAGCTAACGGGAGCTGCTCTCTCGCCAAAGGACAATGACAATGCGCATTTTCTGCTCATATTTGCAACGTGTCACCCGGTACCGGTCACCAGAAAGATGCTTGAGAACATTTCTCAACCCAGTGGCTCTTTCTTCTCTCTCTCTCTCTCTGTCCTCCCCTCCCCCCTTCTGCGCCCCTTCTGCTGTTTCTTTTTTTACTTTTATTGCCAGCGAATGTTTTTTGGTGCGTGAGAAAAAGGATTAAGGACTGTCGCCTGAAGGACGAACAAAGAAGCAGCCCAAAGAGGTGTGCAAATTTATGTGTGCGTGTGTGTGCGTGATAGGGGCA
Source organism: Zaprionus ornatus (assembly GCA_018904035.1). Lineage (NCBI taxonomy): Eukaryota > Metazoa > Arthropoda > Insecta > Diptera > Drosophilidae > Zaprionus > Zaprionus ornatus. Next base: position 26,365,491 of record JAEIFZ010000001.1, read on the forward strand.
GCTGAACTTATTGCCAAATGAGCGATTAATAAAATGAAATACATATTTACAGAGGGACTTTAAGAAGGTTCTGCACATGAAAGATATTCCTAAGGAGAGTGAAATTAAAATTATTAAGTTTTTTTTTTTTTTCTTTGTATTATTATTATTAAGTGAAGAATCCGTGCATCATAATATTGTATCTTAACATCACAGGGTGAGGAATATTCTAAAGAGTTACCAAACACTATAACAAAATAAGCGAAGTAGGAAATTATTAAGTAAAACTATTTTAAAAGTATAGAAAAAGGAGAGTTCTAGAAATATTGAATGCCTTCCAAGCACCTTTACTTTAAATTGAGTAATGAGAATTCTAGAAATTCTGCATACTTTGCCATATCTAAAGGGAGTTACTCCGTAAAGATCTGGTTAATGCAACTAAATTATTATAGATGGAAAATCTTTTTAAATCTCTGACTTCCCTCTCTCTCCCTGCACCCCTCTTGCTGGCTCTGCGTGGCATTCGATTGTTAATCAAGCAGAATCAATTGGCAAAATGTCAACTGGGGGGAGGGGGCGAGAGAGGGTCTGCACACTGCCACTGCCACTGGCACTGCCCACTCTCGACTGCAGCGCTGCCTGCACCGCGATAAGCATCGAGTTCTCACGAACTTTTATTGTCGTCTCGAGCAGGAAGCACAAGGCAGCAGGAGCTGCACTGGGAACTGCAGTTGCAGATGCAGTTGCAGCCACTTTATTGGGCGCCGCAGTCACGTGAGCTACGTGGGCTGCCCCCGGGATGGAGCAATTAATGCTCTGCCCCACTCTGTGTGACAATTTGATGAAAACTGAACAGTCTCTGCTTTGTGTTTGATCACAAATCGAGCGTGAAATATGAACGGGGGCACGCCCCGACTAGAGACCGTTTCCCAAAAGTGGAAATAGAAATAGTTGTTGTAGCTGGGCACCTTGAAGATCCAAATACAGTTGGGCCGCTGACCCAATTAGCCAACTGCGACGGCGACGACGACGGCAGATAAGCCGCCGCGATGAGTCGCAGTTGGCGTTGCGCAGTTGCTGTTGCTGTCAGTCTGTTTTCGAATTCAAGGCGCATGCGCAGCCCGTGGATAAAGATACATGCGGGACATGTGGAAATCCCCGAAACTCTAATTAAATTGTTAAATGAAATTAGCTAAATTTAAACCCCTCCCCCCTCTGCAGCCTGCCCCATTTTAACCCTTTTTCGTCATCGCCCGCATCGAGGCCTGCGTGACATAATCATAATGCAGAGCAGGGAAGCTGAACAGGGTGCCGAGCAGGCTGCACTGCATCGCGATTCGCTGCGCTGGTGATGCAGTTCGATAAATCGAATTGAATATCGAAAATTTTGATTAATGAGTTCAGGCAATTTAGTGTCAGCAATCTGATGCCGTTCCCATCGCGCATGCGGCAAGTTGCCCAGCATAGTTATGCAGGTCTATCGACTATCGATAACTGAGAAATGCTTAACATATACATATTTTTATTAGCTAAGTACATTTCCTAAGCAAAGGGTTCCGTTTTGTCTACATATTTCATGTTTTTTAGACATTTTGCTTTGATCAGCTGAATCGATAACTTATCGATAACTGAATTTGCCTAATTTATGGGTATGATCCACACAGCTGGCACGCTTAACCTTCAACTGGACCACCAGCACATGTTGCAGCCACTGCAGCCACGCCTCCACTTGCTTTGACGGCATCTGTGGACACTTCTTCGATTGCGATTGCCATCAGCTAAATAAAGAGGAGGAGAAGGAGCAGTTTACCCGATCGCAATTAATATTTATGATCGGCATCAAAACACAGTTCCTATACGTCTATCTCACTTTCTCCCACTCTTCCTCTCCCTCTTTTGTTGTGACTAGTTCGTCCTCAACCTCAAACTGGCCTCGCCCTCGTGCTCGTCATAAAGAGAACTCGCCGCTTCGTCTGCCTGTGGGCGTACGCATTGTTTGCTGGCTTGTCCTTAATGTCAGCGCCGTTGTCCTTTGGCCACTGGTCAGCGACAACAACAAAAACAACAAAAACAGTTTGTCCTGCTGTTTGTTTTGCTTCTCTTGTTTGTTTGGTTTATTGCGTGTAAATCACAGTTGGATGGAGGCACCTTAAGTGCAGTCCAATTCGTTTGCCATCACTGCAGGTAATAGGGAAACATTATCACGAGATAAATGTTAATTCCGAACATCTTCGAGTGCCGTAAAAGTGAAATTTGTTTGTTGTCTGCAGATACTGAAACTTCAGCAACAAATGTGTTCCATTTCACGTGTTTCAATTGTACTTTGTCAGATGTAACTGATTCGTAGCCGCAAACGTACATTTAATATGCAAACCTGAGTGTTTCATTCCGCTTGTTCCGGTGCCAAGCACAACTACTCATCGAGAATGCAGGCCACGTACAGTCGCCACATTGAGGCTGCGCCCCAAAGCTGAACTACGTAAGCCGATTCTGCTGCCAAGCGACCACGTCCAGCAGATGAAGAAGATGAAGATGTGTCACTTGAGTAATTGTTGCTCTACGCCGCAGTCGGCAACCCCCTCCTCCTCCGCACTCTCCCTGGCTCCCTCTTACTCTCTCCCTCCTCCCTTGTGCCTAGACTACTCCCTGACTTGGCTTATTTTTCCATTTCCATTTTCATTTTCATTCGAAAGTTTTGTTTGTGTTTTGGTACTTCTTCTTCTGCCTGCCGCCTCCTACGCTCGACTCAAGCACTGCCAAGGGGGGAGTGGGGGGCGTGGCTGGCTCGGACATGTGTGTGCGCAGCTTGTGTCGCTTTGTTGCCACGTCCAGTTGCACAATCTGCGTGTCAATGCGTCGCCTGATCCCATCACAGCGACGCTCCCAAGAGACCCAATCCGAGTGTGTGTGTGTGTGTGTATATGTGTGTGTGTGATCGTTTGGCATGTCCAAAACGCTGGACGCTGTCACAACGTGCAGCTATTTGGGCACTTTGTCTTCGTCTTCGAGGTCTCCTTCCTCCTCCCCCGCTCCCTCTCCCTCTCTCTCTCTCTCTATCTTTCTCCCTGGCGGTATCTGCGCTCGCATCTTTGTATCTTGTTGTATTTTGTACACTGTATCTGCATCTGTATCGGTGCGTGTTTTGTATCTGATTGTTTGGCTCGTCTTCGTCAGTTTTCGTCTCAGCTTCTTCACGGTGTCTCCGATCTTCGGTCTCCGGTCTTCGTCTACTTTCGCATACGTGATCCACAGTTGTCCGAGCTGAGACCTGTGTCCACGTCCAATGACAACATTTCATCATCATCATCATCATCATCATCATGATGATTGTCTTCATTATCGCGATCGTTTTCGGTGCCGCACATAAAGCAAAAGGAGCACCTTAACAATAATTGTCAAAAACGCATTTGACGAGGCCTCAATGGACGACAGACTCCCTCGCTCTGCCTGCCCTGCCCTGGCCTGGTCTGGTCTGGCCTCGGTTATTATGCATGATGAGACTCGGTTACGACTATGACACGTTTATTTCATTGTCGTTGTAGCCAAAGATCTTTGTTGCTGGGAATTAGCAAAGTAAGCAGCAACACACTCTCAGAGAGTGAGAGAGAGTGCGAGAGATGGGGAACAGAAACTGATTGATACGCTTCTTTATGACAGCCGCAGCTCGAATTAGTTTTCCTTGAGTCCCGCATGGGTCAAGCAGGTTGCGATTTGTAGAAAATCCAAAGAACTGACATTGAACAATGCACTTTATACGACAAAGAACGTTATTTCATTTCATATAATACGATTCAAAGGAAAAACCAAATAAATTTGTGAATAGTTTTCTGTTCCTATGTCTTATAGTATATTCTTGATAGATTTCAATATCCTAACTATGTCTTGGCTTCCATTACAATAAGAAATATATATTTTTATTAAATATCTAGACACTTTTGCTTTTAATTCTGAAGGTAATGTGAAAACTTCTGCTTCTAAATTGAAGAACCTCTTGCTGACTAACGTTTATTTGTTTCAATATATATCTATATATATTTTTTTTTTCCTATATATTTCCTCTAAATACATAAACTTTTACTTATAGTATGAATATATAATATATATTTCTTTACCATTCCTTTTTCGATTGTATTTTCTCAATATTTTAATACCTTTACAATGGAAATCTCCTTTAACTGGTTTTCAAGAGTTTCTCAAGTTCGGAAAACCGTTATCAGTCTGAGCTCCAGTTTCCTTCAGAATACTAAACCGTTACAATCCATCATATATCATTCTAATTAAGCTTGATTTTTTTCCCTAACTGTTTCTAGTTTTTCTTCGCATAGCTATCGAATTTCCATAGTCGTCCAGGTTTTTTTCCTCTTTTCGACTGTGTTCCCGTGATGTGCTTCGTTAAAGTGCGCAGTATCTACAGGATTCGTATCTTGAACACGCAACGGTAAACCAAACTTCCCGAACCAGAAGAATTATGCAAAAATCAAAGAAAAAAGTCTTGGTAACCGTCGCCAACTGGGAGGGGGTAACCCGTTCAAGGACTCATAAATTTTCTGTTAAAAACGAATGCATTCTGAGTTTTTTCTTTGCATCTTCCTCGGGATTTGCTCATTTAAACGAAAACTGCCGAAATAAAATTGAATATCAACCGAAAATTATCGTTGGGAGCGGAGCGAAGAAAAAAATGAAGAAAGAAGAAAGAACCGGAGACGACAATTGCCTGTCTTGGTGCAGGCTACCCTACTGTCAGGGTGTCTTGTCTTCGTTTTTTTATCGTGCAGCCAGTCAACTTACTGCATCTTGTGCCTGCTTTGCTTGGGGTGGGCTGAGGTTGGGTTGGGTAAGGTTTTTTTCTTATATCATTGTTGAATTGAATTAAAAAAGCGACGGTAATCAATGCGCAAGGAGGGAGAAGGACACGTAGACGGAGAAGGGGGGAAGGACGCACAGCCGGCGCGAGGGTCCTGATTCTGTTCACGGGATGCTGCCTAAATCAAATGCAAAATCTTGTCTGCTTCACATGTGACAACGGCTACCCCGACCCATACCAAGACCCAGACCCAGGCCTGCCCTGCCCTGGCTTGCGCTGCCGTGGTCCACCCCAAGCGCCGTGCAACGTTTCATATCTTGGGAAAATCTTGGCCACCACCCAAAAGAAACGCCGCGACTGACAGTTAGAAAACAACTCACAAAAAACACACACACACAAGAAGAACAAGAAGGAAAACAATAAGAACAAAAAACAACAACAACAATGAGGGAACAAGGACGGGCACACACACACACACGGACGCAGGACACGCACGAGGGGCATAAAAAATTAATAAAAAAAATTTGCATAGAAAAAAAATGCCGTTACACACACACACACACACGCAACACGGCCGGCCAGCGGGGAGGGGGCACTGCGCCTACCTGAGGCAGAAGAAGAAAAAATCGACGTCGATCCACAGCGCGGCACCCTCCGGGTCTGGGCACAATTTTTGCAGGGTTGCAAAATCTACGCGAAAAAAAGTAAAGAAAAGAAAACGAAACTGAAATCGTTGGGAAAACTTGAAGGAAGAAAACGCCGAGCAGGAAGCAGCAGAGGGAGGCGGAGGGAAGGGAAGAAAAAACGTCGATCGCTCGATCGGTAAATTGCATAAAAAATTGCAAGGCTGCAGGCAGAGATGCTCGACGCACAGTTCCTATTGCACAGTTCCTGCCCCCTTTTCCTTTCTTCTTCCTTCTGTGACATTTCCCCTCCTTCCCCCCTGCCCCTTCCCTGGCCATGCCTTGGCGCATTTCCATGCGTTGTCGTTGATTAAGCGCACAAAGGCGGCACACACGGGTTTTTTTTACAGCATTGTTGCTTGGCGAGCACTAGGGGAAGGGGACAGGCATAGGGACAGGGACAGGGACAGGACATTAGCAGCATCCTTTCTCGGCTCGGCGACTGCGCAGCCGTCGCTGCCAGGGTAAGGCGATTGCAAGAAATGCGCGCGCAAAAAAAACTCAGTTACCCCCCGAGAAAAGGATTAAGCTGTACAAGAAAAAAACAGTCGCACACACACAGACACACACACACACGGTCGAAGAGAAAAGGAAGAAATCTCAATTGAAAGAAAAACTATTACGGCATCCGCTGCCCATCTTGCATCTCACTCTCTCTCTCTCTCTCTCTCTCTCTTTGTCTCTCTGGCTGGCAGCATCTTCTATTCTTAGCTCAGTCAAAGGAGTTACAGCAGTGGCAGGGAAGGGAAGGGGGGCAGCAACGACCGCCACGCTTATTGCGCAGCTTCCTTATGGAGCAAAGGATCCGTGCTCTGATGCTGATGATGCTCCTGATCTCTTCTCGACTGCGCACATGCGCCTCTCTCGCGCTGTTGCGCAGAGGGCAACAAACCTTTGAATGGATGCGCAATGTATGATTATGAGCGACAGAGAGAGAGAGAGAGAGAGAGAGAGAGAGAGAGAGAGAGAGAGTAGGACTGATAGAGTTATAAAGGGGGATCTGGCAGAGAGGGAGATTCCTATTCATCTACTTTAAATTGCGATTTGAGAGAACTGAGTAACGTGCCATGTACTAGAATCGAACGAGATACAACATGAAGACCAACTATATAGAGTGAGAGAGGAATGTTGAGCAGTTGCTTGGAGAATGAATGTTCATAGTAGATATCTTAAGCTACAAAGCAGATATGCTTCGATGACATACTTATGTTAAGCCGCGTTTTATTTCTTCTCCTTCAGCTTATATTGACTATCACATGATTTGTTTAGTAAACCAAATAAATTTAACGACTCTCTATATACCTTTGTACATCCCAAAACAACTAACATAATCAAATAGAAAACTAAATCAATTGTTTAGTTGATGCTAAAAAACTTTAGAATTACCATATCAAATATTCGATCTAACACGATTTAACTTAACCTACCTTATCCCTTTTCAACACGTTGAAGACCTTGCTCCTTCCCTATTTGGTTAAGGATTATTAAGATATCAGATAACAACCAATAATTCAAAAAGACTCCTTTCCTCCTTTAAGGAGTTACCTACAAGAGATTTGCTAAGATCTTGAAATCGTGTTTATTATACTCGTTACGCATAGGGTTTGTCCAAATTTGGTGTTGATATGTGTTTTTATTGCACGCAGTTCCAGTTTGCTTTCGATTATGATTATGGTCACGCCTCCTTTCGCTCACATAAATTGTAATTGTAATGCAAATCAGTTCATAGTACACACAATGACTATCAAACGATATCTGCAAATTTGGTTACGATCGAGTCATTAACATTGAAGTTATTTGAGAAATCTTAATTTCAAAGCTGCTTCCGAATTAGCTTCCCACAGTACGCAACATATATGGATAGCGGAGTTACTTTTATCTTATGCAGAGCCGTAAACCTAAGCTTTAAAAGCCAGCAAATTATCAAAAAATATAGACAAGAATTTATATACTATATTTACCCTATGTGTTACTGCAACCTATGGTAAATGTATACATTAAAGATAAAACACAATGAAATTTGATGGAGAATCTCTAAAAGAGGGAAATTAGTTTCCCGTCTTGGAGCAGTTTAAGATGTGTTTTAAAAGTTATTATATAATCCTAATTTATATTATTGTAAATACTATATATATTATATATTTTATATATTATATATACATTATATATCATGTATTAGAATACATATTAAAATAATAACAGTTGTAACTTCTGAGATATTTGTCTTTGATTCGATTAACCCTTGCCCCACTCTCCTCTACACTCCCCTTCGCCCCCTTCCCCGTTCCCTGTTGCTTTGCTTTAGTTGCAGGCTGCGCTCAGCCTGTTGCCCGAAGATCTTCAGCTATTATTATCTCAGGCATGTTGTTGTTGTTGTTACTCTTGTTCGCGTTGTTGTTGCTGCTGCTGCTGCTGCTGCTGTTGGAACAGCTCAATTTGGTGGCAGGGCACGCATGTGCAACAAGGGGCGCGGGTGCGGGAGAGCGGGAGAGCACAACGTGGCAGGAGCGCCAACAAAAAAAAAGAAACCAAAACCAAAATGCTGCGCTGACGTTGACAGCGCAGCGCAGTCGACGCTGACAGCGCCGCTGGCCAAGGGAGCAGAGCTGGAGAGTCCAAAAGATGTTTTCATCCCCCTTTTTCTTAGCGACGTCCACTAGCTGCACGCACACATGAGCACACACACATGGCAATGTGTGAGTGTGTGTGTGTGTGAGTTGTGCGAGCGAGAGGAAGGGGAAGGGGAGAGGCAGAGGGAGAGAGAGCGCAAGCAGCAACTACCCCGCGTGTGTGTGACGTACACACGTTTTTTTTTGGTCGCTGCACGGACCGAGTGCGACCGCCGGCGAGCGACGCTGCGTCAGCGTCAGCGTCAGCAGCGACAGCACAGCCTCAGTCACAGCCACTGCACATAGACGAGCGTGTGAGCGAGAGGCAGAGGCAGCGACTGAGACTGAGACTGAGGCAGGACCGTCGACCGTCGGACCGAGACAGAGAGCGAGACCGAGAACGAGACCGGCAACGACCGTCACAGGAAGACTTTCGATTGTCAGTCCACGTGAAGCCTCTGTGGGGTCAACAACACACGCGCTCTGCCACGAATCAAGGACGCGCTCAAGATCCTCTTCTCAGTGTGGCTTGACGAGCAACTAAAGACGAGTACTACGAGAATCGAGTTCGAGTCCGAGTTCGAGTTCCAAGTGAATCAAATACTATTTTTTTTTTTGAAATCTCGCGGACCTCGCACAGCACGCAGGACAATTGGATTACCTACGATCGTGTGTGCGTCTTCGGTCCCGGTGCCTTGAGAAACCACAAGAAACGAAAACAACAACAAAAACAAAAAACAATTTTTTTTGAAAATCAGCAAATTTGTGATGTGCTAGAGAAACGATAAAAAGTTGAAAACTGACAATTTTTTTAATGCTAAAGTGAAGTTGAAAACACCAAGGAAAATGTACAACAAAATGTTATCGATCAGTGAGGATCATGGATTCCGTTCGCTGAGCCGTAAGTGTTGCCAAAAACCAATGTGGTGGGGTGGGGGAAGAACCCAGGGGGGCTCTTGGAGTCACTTCTTATCAACGACCTCGCTCTCTCTCTCTCTCTCTGTCGACGATCTACGCATCATTTCTTGGAATTCTCCTCACCTCAGCTTTCCGGTTGTTCTTCTGCTGTTTCGGTCTTTAATCATTTGCCGTCCCCTCCTCCCCCACATTCGAATTGGGAGGTGGGGAGCACATTCGTTTTTTCTTCTTCTCTCGCTTTTTCAAGCTGCCCTCTTTCAGTTGCTGTCTATATTTTTTTTTCTGTTATTTTGATAAGCGCCGCGTACCAAGAAGGCAACAACAATAACAACAACAACAACGGGAACAACAGCAACAACAATTGTAAGCCCAACGCACCCGCACCCACACAGACAATCTGAGATACATTCAGTGTACATATGCTTATATGGCAGACCTACCTTCCTATATCTATGGCAGCTATATAGATCGCGGCTATTTACATATGCCATGTCCGTTGTCGTTCTCGTTGCCCCTCCCCCTCCCCCTCCGACTTCTCCTACACCTACACCTCCTCTTCCAGTTCCCCCTCCGCCTTCTCATTCTCTTTGTCGTTGACTTTTCGGGGGAAATAAAACAAACTGCGCGCCGTCGCACCACAAAATGCAAACACAAATACAAATACAAATATTTTAGCAACAACAACAACAACAACAGGGGCGACCTGGAAAATATGTGAAAAGAAAATTAAAACATTACAACATGACAACAGCAACAACAACAACAACCTTATCAAGAACAACAACAACAGGCATAGGCCTCACTGGGCAAACAGTTGGCGGCCCTTTTTGAAACTGTGCAAGACGTGTCATCGTGTTATCGATAAAAGTTATCGAAGTACTGTTTTTGGGGGAGTCAACTTATCTAAGCTGCTTTGTGTAGAGCTGTTCTATCTAGCTGTGACTTCCAATTAGCCATGTCGATAATTTATCGATAACTAATTAATGCGACATTAATGACTTTCTTCAATTAACGTTAGCTTAACACTTGCCACATACTTATGCAGCCATTCTCATTTATTCACTTATCGATATGTTATCGATAACTGTGTGCTGGCGTTCAATCAAATTGTAACCGCAAGTTTATATTGCCTTGTGCCCATTTCCTTTTCACAAACTTATCAGCCGCGTGTCGTTGCTGTTGGCTGTACTCGCACACATACACACTCACACACACGCAACGCTCCCGCACACACAGGCACACTATGCACACACAGGCGGCGTGTGTGTGTCCAGCTTTTGGCTTGACACGGCGGCATTTTGCAGCTTTGCTCGCCGCAGAACATTGCTTAATTTGTTGTTGTTGTTGTTGCTGTTGTTATTGTTGCTAGGCATATATGGAGCACAAGTAGGTGTGTGTGTGTGTGCCAGTGTGTGTGTGTGTGTGTGAGTGTATGGGCACATTTAATGCTCGCTTCCAGGCCGACTATATTTGCATATGGCTCATTCACTCAACCTCAACCTGGCGGACTGTTTGTTTGTCCAGATACACACACACACACACTCACGCAGCAGTACACACATGCACTGAGTGTGTGTGCAGCCACATGCGGGTGTTATCAGCAGTCGGCGTTGGCTTTTGCCTGCGCCACCCTCATTGGAGCACGATACCAAGCCAGGGGCACCTGGCCAGGCATAGCCAGTCTGCCAGCCAGGAACGGCCAGCAGGGGGGTTGGTAGGGGGGGACAGGAGGGGCTGCAACGGCCACCAGGTAAAAACAACGTAGGCAAATAAAACCAAATTTGTATGCTAAAACACTTTGCGACAACGACGCTGGCGTTGATAACAGACCAAGAGAAAGAGACACCCACACCAGGCGCGCGTAGGGGAGGGGAGGCAAGGGGCGGAGGCGTGGCATGCAAGTGTGTGTGTGTGTTGTAGTTTCAGCTGCCACGCAACACCTTTTGCCCGCTGTTGTTGGTTATCCACGTACATAATTTGTTTAAACAAATTAAGCGACCGCGAGCGACGCGACTCAGTCGACGCTTCTTGCTGCCAGCTGCCTGACGTCGCTTTGTCACTGTCACTGTCCCAGTGTCGCTGTCTCTCTGTGTGTGTATTGGTAGTGGACACACACACACACACTCGCACACACACTCGCACACACATGTCTGTGTGCCTTATCGCAACAAAATTTCGAATTTGTTTAACCTTTTTTTTTTCCACATTTTTCGTTAACTTTTGAAATGAGCCAAAAAAGAACAACAACAACAACAACAACTAGAGGCAGCGCAAACAAAATGTGGCTCAGCAGTTTTTTTTTATTTTTTGTATTTTCTTTTCTTTTTTTTCCATATTTACACAGCATTTCTTTCTCCTCAACAACAGCAACAACAACAATAACAATAAGAACGATAAATGCGCCTTGTTTTTTCGGTACATAATTTATTTGTCTATAGACAACGAAGTGGAGCACTTGGTGTCATAATAATAATAACAATAATAATAATGTTAATATAATGATGATGATGTTAATGTTGTAGCTATTGTTGTTGTTGTTCTTCTGCTTCTTCTGCCTCACTTTGTGTTCCGCCTGAAGCTGAGCACATTTTCAAATTGAACTTGAGATGTTTTACTTATTTAATTGCCGAAGAAATTATTTATATTGATTGCATAAAATCATGTTTGATACTTAGCATATATTCATATATGTGCATGTATATATGTGTATGTATATATGTGTATATATACAATATACACACATAACTTTTAGTTTATCTGAAGTCTAGGAACCCCTTCGTTTCAAGCTGAAACTCGCCAGAAACCGCAGTCATAAAGCAAAACTTAAAGTAGCAACGACTTCAAGCCAGTTGTGCCTATATGTATTGGTGTATATGTATGTGTGTGTGTGTGTGTGTGTTGGTGCTGACCTTCCGCTGGCCGCACATCAAAGCTGCAGATGGCACATTTGCTCCTCCATTGTGTTTTGCGCGGCTTTTCGACAATTTTCCGTTGTTTTTCAGTCGCCATTTTTCATTTGACGACTGCCTGCACTCGGCTGAGTGTGTGCCAGTGTGTGCTAGTATACGAGTGTGTGTGTGTGTGTGTGTGGCACCTAAAAACAGTCGACCGTGTGGCGCTCTTGCCTGGTTTTTATGACCAGCCTTGCCCAGCCGAGCACCCAATCAGGCTGGCAACCCCCCTAACCAAGCACACCCCACACCCCGCACAGTGCCCTGCCACTGCCCCTGCCACTGCCACTGCTTCCTCAGCGAGCCACAAGCTCAGCCAACTCGACTGGCCCATAACCTTTTTGGCCATAAAGCGCGTCCTTTGCGCACATGTGTGTCTGTGTGTCTTTGTCTCTGTGTGTGTGTGTGGGAGTGGGGCATAAATTAGCACAATCAACGTATTGTTTTCTGCTTGTACCACGCCTTCAACAGCAACCAGGAGCGGAGTGCGGGCAAGTAGTGGCCCAAGAAGGGGGGCAGCAAGGGGGGAATAGCAACGTGCAGTCAATAACATGAAAATGTTATAAATAACAAAAATACGAGCCACCACAGAGACACACACACTCACACACAGGCACACATGTGTATCTGTATCTGTATCTGTATCTCTGTATCTCTGGCTGAAACTGTATCTGTATCTTTGCTTGAATTTCATATTTGTGCCTTGATAATTTGCGCAAAAGTCCTATTAATATGTTAATTCTTAATTGTCCTACTTTGCCCACTCACACACACACACACACACCCGCACACACACACACACACTTACACTTATGCGCATATTAATAGCCGCAGGATTGTTTCATTTCTCTCGTAGCTCGTAAATTTTCTTAAGCTGCCGCGCTCCACAAATCGACGCACTTCAATTTATTTGTTGTGCCTGCCTGGCGTGTGTGTGTGTGTGTGTGGGTGTGGGTGGGGAGTGTGTGGAATTAATTACACATATGCAGAGCTGTCGCTGCCTCGCGATGACATCACAAATTCAGCGCCATTTTTGATGAAATTCTAGCTTGATTTTTGGCGAGTCTTTTTCGACTGTCAGCTCAGCTGGTCTGGTCAGGAAGAGGGGGAGGGGACGGCGTAGGGGGCAGGGGTACGGCAGATATATATTGAGTGTATTGTTAGCACATTGGTTCTGGCTGCTTAGCTGTGCGCGTGTGTGTGTGTGTGCGTGTGTGTGTGTGTGTGTGTGAACCCTTTTGTTGTTCGTGTTGCGCGTTTGTCCTTTTTGCCCTTTCTGAGCTGATAATTCAATTTATGAGCTGACTTTATGAAATATTTGCCAAATACACGTTAACCCGCACACACACACACACACAGGCACACACACACCTACCTTCTGTTGACACTTGTCAGGCGACTGTCAGCGTCTGTCTGACATTTGACAGTTTCGGGCACTTTGAACACCCTTTCGAATTTACCTTTTGGCCAGCAACAGCAGCAGCAACAGCAGCAGCTGCTGCCGATGCTGCCCCCCCCTCTCTCTCCCTCTTCCTGGCACTGTTGGTGCAGCAACCCTGGCGCAATATTGCAGCCAACTTTGTGGAGCTGTCAATAAGTTTGTTGGTATTATTTGTATTTGCTTAGCTTTTCTCAGCGCTAATCTGCCACTCCCCCCTCCCTCTGCCTCTCCCTCAGCTAACTACGCCCCTGCACTGTTCCACTGAAGTTCCCCCATTCCCTCTCGCTCTCTCACTCCCTCGCCCTCTCACGCTAATCTAATCGCTTAGTCAAATAGCCGGCAACGCCTCCTGCCCCTGTTACTGTCCCTTTCCCTTTCCCTTTCTCTTTACCTTTCCCTCTCTCCCTCGCTGCTCTTCCCTTGCCTGACTCTGCCCCGCCTACGCGCCGAGCAGGTAAGCAGGCGGCTACCTGCGGACACTTTTCCCGCTGGCCAATCGCACGGCAGCAACTGGCAGCAGCAACAACAACTGGCAACACATGTTTAATTCATCGGGGCACAGAGTCAAACAGGCGGCTAATTGCGTCCTGCGTCGATTTCACGCCGATTGATCGCCAATCAATAAATAAAATACCCAAAAAAAGACAAAAAAATAGCCAAAAAAAAGCGAAAAGAGAGGGGAGAGTCAACGAGGGCAGGCATGTTTAGGAAATGGCATAAAAAGCGAAAACATATTGAAACAGAAAGCGACAACGAGGCGAGGAACACCCAAACAATCAGAAATATTAGAGAGAAAACGATATATGTAATAATGATATGAGATAAATAAATGCATGTCTGTGTGTGTGTGTGCGAGTGTGTGTGTGTGTGTGAGGGCAGCATGTAGTAGTCACCCCGTGGCAGGACAATCAATTGATAAAAAAGCATAGAGGGCGAGGCGACAAAGGAAAAAGGGACGTGGACCAAGTTGAGCAACGCTTCGGGGCGCATTAGTTGTGCGTGTCAACGTGTGTGTATGTGTGTGTGTGCGTGTGTGCGTGTGTGGGCAACCGCAAATTGTTGAAACTGGACAAGAACAACAACAACAACAGAAGTTGACAAGTGGCAACCGACAGCGCGTTGCTGCTTACTTTTTTATGGATGTTGCGACAGCTAATTGACACAGCCAGACAGGCAGGAGGTGGAGAAGGAGAAAGAGGAAGAGGAGGGGGAGGAGGAGGAAGAAGCTTAGTCAGCGGGTGTAATAAAGACGAAACAATTAGCTAAAGCCAAAGCTTAAAGTTATTGCACGGGAGGGAGAGATTAAGAGAGAGAGAGAAAACCATGGAGAAAAACATACTAAAGAAGCTAGAGTAAGAGATATAGTAAGAGATATATTGTAGTTAAAGATGTGGTAAAACATAATGTTATAGTTATACTAATAGATAATACACATAGTAAAGATATATAAATAAACGAGATTGAAAGTGAAGAAAGAATCATTTTATTTATTTTATTTTACTTCATACTAAGCTAATCATAAGAGGAAGGAAAAGAGACATGGTTAAAGTCAGAGTACGAAGAATGAGTAATAAAAGATCTGAGCAAAGTACTTGCCACAAGATATACAAGACAGACATGCTCAGTATTTTTGATATATCCAATACCTAACCGATAGTTAACCGATAGTTAACCTATAGTTAAGATGACAAACCTCTGCGCATAATAAAATATTACAATGCACAATATACATATTTTTATTTACAAAGTTTGCCAAATCATTAATAGAAAAAAACAGGAAAATCATAAATAGAAAAACGGGAAAATAGGAAAATGAGAAAACATTTTCTTGTTGTTGTTGCCACAAACTTTTGGTCACTTTTGATTGACCAATTTGTGCGGCATATTTCTGATTGATTCGTTTGCCATTGCCATATCCCTTGGCAATACACACACATGTTTGTGTGGGAGTGTGTGGAAGGGAGTTTGTGTGTGTGTGTGTGTGTGTGTGGGAGTGTGTTGCCGCCTGCGGCAGTGCTTCCTTCTTGTTGTTATTGCGGATTTTCATTTGTTTCGCCGCCTGTTTCTTTTTTCTTTTCTTTTTTTCCGTTCCATTCTCTTCGTCTCTGGTCAATCAAAAATCATCGATAAATTGACAAAAGTTGCCACGCCGCGGGGTAAATGTTTCCATTTATTGTTGCTGTTGTTGTTGTTGTTGTTGGCATTCTCGTTGTTGTTGTGGACTCGAATTAATTGCAGAGCTGGCGAATTTAGCACGAGGGGCTAGTGTGGAATTTATGTTCGCCTTTCTATCGCATGCAAATAGCACAGGGGCGTGAGCAGCAGCAGCAGCAGCAGCAGGGGGAGGGGGAGGGGTTGGCTTAGATTACAGCACTTTTGCCCGGCTGTGCGGTTTTTCGGGGTTGTGTTTTGTTGCTTTGGTTTTTCGGGCGCGCGCACAAAATACATAAATTAAAGTGCAGCCAAATCGATACCCTTCCCCCTCCAACTACTCCTACTCCTCCCCTGGACGGCCTATGCCAGTGTCTGTTATCAGCGTGTCCATATGTAAATACAAAGTGGGTTGCCAGGGTTGTCATAGCGCTGCTGGTTGTTGGTCATGCCTCATGGCCGTAAAAACCCAAGCGTGAATCGTTGTTGTTTTGCCAAATCAATTGTGACACATCACTAGCGAGTGTGTGTGTGTGTGTGTGTGTGTGCGCGTGTGTGTGGTTGCTTTGTCTACTTAGCTAAGCTCGCGTAATGAACGGTGAGTGCCAATTGACAATTGCGTGTCAAATCAGCAGAGTTTGTTAATTATTTAATCGATATGTTTATCGATAATTGCGTGCGATGAGGTGACAGCTTGCCCTGTAGTTGCACTGCTCAGTAGTGTCAGATAAGATAAGTAATACGCTGCAGTTAGGCCAAATCTGGACTATCGATTATGTATATCGATAAATGTTGAATGTGTAGAATGTTAACGTAACGTATACCCAACAATTCCCACTTATAAAGTTAGCTCAAGCAGGAAATTGAATGAGTACATTTACTATCGATTACTGTTATCGATAAATATACAAGTGCTGAGTAAGCTCTACAAGTTCTAACTGAACTCGCAGATTAGTCGCCGCTTTCACTCGCAGCTTACTCACCTTTAAGTTTATCGATAGTCAGTTAACTATCGTTACTTCCCCCCTCACTCCTCCCTCATCGTTTGGGGCAATCTTCACTGTAGCAGAGCAAATTATTCATGGCTGTCGGCCGCCAATTGCTGCCATAAAAGTGACAACAACAAGAGCAAGTGAGCTCGCTAAATAAGACAATCGACAGAAGGAGTGAAGAGAGAGAGAGAGCAGGGGAGGGAGATGGGGGAACCACTTGAACCACTGCGCAGTTCATGTGGTTCACTGTGGCTGCACAGCCACAGAGCCTTAATGGCTGAAATTGATGGCCAACGAAGGCCCATAAAAGCGACAAGTCGCAGGCAAATTTATGAACTGCAAGTGCAAAGGGGCAAGAGGAGAGGGAGAGAGTGGCAAAGGGGAAGGGGAAGGCGAAAGAGGAAGAAGATTAAATACAGTAAACTAACGCAGCCTCTTCTTCTTATTCTCGCTTGCAGATTCCGATTCCACAGAGAACGATGCGGTCGCCGCACAGGACATTCTCACATGCGGCGCCTGCCAGAAGACGTTCGCACTGTCGGACATTGTCCGCTTCATTCAGCACAAGGTGCTGCAGTGCAACAAGGAGAACTATGGCCAGTGCACCACGCAGGCGCCCAGCATGGATCGCGATGCGGACGAGGGTCGTCCGTTGAGTTTGGTCAATCGTCGTCCCTCCATCTCGGCACCCATCACAGGCCGCAAGTCGGCACCAGTTGGCAGCGCCTCCACAACAACGACAGCAGCCACAGGCACAGCAACAGCAACAGCAACCAGTGCGGCAGCAGCAGCAGCAGCAACAGCGGCAGCGGCAGCAGCAGCAACAGCAGCAGCAGCAGCGGCTGCAGTGGCAAACAGCGCAGCCAGCAGCGGTTCACGCATTCACACACCGCCGCCGAGTCCGGCGGATCTGTTGGCCGATGGAGCCAGCAGCACGCCAAAGCGATTGGTGGACGGTAAGTGGAGAGATGCCTCCCATCCTCTTGGACTATATATTGACCCTCTTCCTCCTGATTCCCCCTTTAGAGAACGACAATACAACGCCGAAGGCGGACAGCGCTGATGCGTTGAGCACGGCGCACAGTCCCAGTCAGCAGCAGGAGGCGCACATTGGCCGCGACTTGGAGGCAGATGAGGAGGAAGCGACTCTTGCCGATAGGTCAAAGGTCAAGCAGGAGCCATTTGCCGACGAGGAGGAGCAGCAGCAGCTCGAGGAGGAGCACTCCGAGCTGGAGTTGCTGGCGAGGGATGAGTGCCAACAGCCGCTGGCCAAGCGGCCCAAAATGGAGCTTGTCGATGCGGAGGCCAACACGGTGCACACAGGTAAGCAAGCCAGCCAAGCCAGTCTATACCCCCTTCCCCTTCCCCTGCCCCCACCCCTTCTCCTTGAGGTATTTAATTGTCGCATAGCTGCGTCATAATGGAAATTAAATGCCAAAGTTCACCCAGGGCCGGGATTGACCAGCGCCCGCTCGCGACATCAAAAGCGGCGGTAAAAAATGTGTGTGCTAAAAAATGTGTTTGATGTGCGAGCGGGAGGGGTAGAGTGGGAGCAGCGCAGAGAGTGTGTTGCACTGTCTGTCTGTCCATAAGTCGCCGCTGATCGGCCCGGCGGGTTTGGCAGCCGCGATAAGCTGCAGCTGCGCCTGCATCTCACTCATTCTCTCTGACCAATTGTGCTGTAAAAACTGCAAAAAAGACCTAGAGCGAGAGAGGGAAGGGATGGGATGGGATGGGAAGGAAGAGCGCAGTACGACATCAAAGCGTGACTGTTGATAAACTGAAGTGCAGCAAACAGAGGCAAAAAGGACACTCGGACAACAGCAGAGCAGAGCAGAGAAGGGGCGTGGTGCAGGGGAGTAGGAAGTCACTTCGATTGTCATGCGGTGGCTGCGCTGCCCTTTGACTTTGACATTTTTCAATGCAAATGATGACGAGATGTGAAGCTGAAGCCAAAGCCAAAGCTAAAGAAGACAACAATAAAAACAATAAGAGAGACGGAGAGAGAGAAGGAGAGAGAGAGAGAGGAGGAGAGGGAAGGCAGACCTAGCCAACAGGACAGAGAACAAAGCAAAGGCAACGCTGAAGCTAAAGCTGAAGCTGAGGTCGAGCTGCCCTCGAGGGTAACTCGAAGAGGAAGCAAAGGAATGCCAGAGAGGGTCGGGAGGGTGAGAGAGAGGGGGTAACCACTTGACTGGACAAAAGGGAAATGTGAATGCGATTGCGAATGGACATTGAAACGGACACTGAGAGAGGGAGAGAGGGAGAGCGGGTTGAGGCGATAACTGAACTTGACACACGCACAAAAGACGAAGCTGATGAAGAGGCACCAAGAAAGAAGCGTATGCAAAGCAGCAGGCAGGGACAGAGGGGTAGAGTGAAGAGGGGTGGAGGGAGGCAGCAATTGAAGCGGTCAGTTTTGTGTGAGTTGACCGACACGTGCCGTGCGCTGTGCCACAAGGGGTCAAAGTTCGCGGCTGGGCGATCGCGTGGCGGCGATTGACGGCGCAATTGACAGGCGACGAGTGAGTGAAGTGAGTGCATTTGTGAGTGTTTTGTGAATGAGTGCAGTCAACACCTATTAGTGGACTTGCAAGTATGTGATTTGTTTGAGTGTACTCATGAATAAATGAATGCACTCATGAATACACTTATGAATACACTCACGAATACACTCACGAATACACTCACACATGCATTCATGAATACATTTGTGCATATTGATATTTAGCTAGTTGCTGTTGCATTCACATGTGAGTGCACTCATGAATACACTCATGAATACATTCATGAAATGCACCCATTAATACATTTGTGCATTTATTCATATTTAACTAGCTTGCTGGTTTCTCATGTGAGTGCACTCATGAATACATCCATGAATACTTGTGCACGGCAGATCCTTGTCATCACTTGTTTTGTCGCTCTATCACGCTGATTGCCGAGATCCGCTACGAGTACTCACACTCACACTCACACACGCAATTTAACCCTTGAACTTTGAGCTTTTGACACGATGGCAACAAAGTTGTTTGACTCCTGCTGACAATGCAAAACTGTCACAGATACATTTGCATCTCTAGCTGTAGCTCTATCTGTATCTGTATCTGTATCTGCTGTATTTGTATCTGCTGTATCTGTATCTGCAACTGTATCTGTATCTCTAGCTCCGGCTGTGGCTGTTGCTGTCACTGTCGCGTTAATTACGCATTGTTTCGCTTTCTTCTGCTGCTGCTGCTGCTGCTGCCGCCGCGCAACGCATTTGCAACTGTTGTTGCTGTTGTCCGTTGTTGTTGTCCGTTGCTGTTGCTGTTGCTGTTGCTGTTGTCCTCGTATCGCAATTGTTGTCCATTTGGTAATTATAAATATGGAGCGACTGTTGCCATGACAACATCAGCAGCCTCTGCCTGCTGCCTCCTGCTTCCTGCCTCCTGCCTCTCACCTCCTGCCCAGCCACGCCTGCTGCCAGTCACCTGTCTGTGGAAAAACTGTCAACAAAATCGTTGGGAAAATCACCAAGGGAGTGAGAGTGGGAAGGGGGCGTGGGGGGTTAGTGGGGAAAGGGAAATGGAAATATTTGTTGCGCGTCACATTTTTATTTGACTTTTTTCGCTGTTGCCTGTCACAACATGTGAGTGCCAGGCTGAGTGTGTGTGCGTGTGTGTGTGTGCATGTGTGCGTGTGTGTGTGTGCATGTGTGTGTGTGTCAGTGCGATTCATGTTAATTATCAATTTACTCTCAGCGTGGCGCGACCGCAGCGACAATGAAAGACCATCAGCAGTTAAGCCCTGGCAGCGGCAAGGGTTAAGGGGTTAAGGGTTAAGGTGTGCGGGGGTAAGAGGTCACACACACCCACACACACACACACAGAGAGAGGGAGAGAGAGGTAACTGAAGGAGCGAGGTCAGCTAAGGACATCGTCGCTTGAACCCATTTAGCACTCGCTCTATTCACTTTGAGCTATTCGACTCGCATTCAATTATTGACTCATGCTGGCACTAAGCCAGCATTAGCCTCCCCCTCCCTGCCCCCTCCCTGCCCCCTCTCGATGGGCAAATCAATGGCTAATGCGCTCGGCTCATGCAATTTCACGTCCTTCTCGGGCAGAGGATTACGCGCGCCTTTCTTTGTGAGGCGGCATCAATAGACCAAAGGCGAATGGAGGCAGGGCAAGAAGGAGCAACACAGGGCAGGGCAGGGCAGTTGTGGGGAGGGGTAGGCACTGTCGCAAAAAAAGGGATACACTGCGGGTGCGGGCAGGCAAAGGCTTAAGCCAAAAAGAAGAAGGCAACATGCAAATTCGCCACAGGAGCCCGCAGGACACTGGCAACATGCGGCAAAGGCTGCAACAATTATCCCATTATGGCCATGCAACCCTTACAGGGAGCACTCTCTGCACTGTCCCGGTGCTGGTCCAGTGCGCCTGCCGCACTTCCTGTGCCTGCGACTGTGACTGCTCCACTTGGTGCGGCAGGCGGTCAATTTGCCGTTTCCGCGTTTTGTTTTTGTTTCTCTCGCCTGCTTCCGTCTGAGCTAAGCTCAATGAGAGACGTCGCCGGGTCACTTGAGATTGCCAGCAGTGGGAAGAGGAGACTGCAAGGAGCAGGAGAAGGTAGTGGGAGAAGGAGCAGAGGCAGAAGCAGGAAAAGAAGGAGGAACAGGAGGTTGAAGAGGAGAATGTAGAGGAGAAGGACCAGCAGAGGCAGAAGTAGAGCAGGAAAAGAAGAAAGCGGTAGAGGGAAGAAGGCAGTGGCAGGCACAGAAGAAGGAGCAGGAGTGGGATGACTAACCAGAGCAGGAAGATCACAAGGCAGAGCAGGAAGAGAAGGAGAGGAGCGATGTCAGAAGAGGGCAATAGACATGAAGACAAAGGACAGTGGAAGCTGAAGCTGCAGTAGAAGAAGTAACAACAGAAGAAAGAGGAAGAGAGCGAGGAAGACAGAGAGGGAGAGCAGTAGAAGTATAGGGGAAGAGGAAGGAGAGGGGAAGAACATGTGTAAAAAAGGATTTGCAAGCTGACAAAATCAGAACGTGCCTGGCGCACGCAAAGCTGAAGCGAGGGAGCAAGACAGACAGACGGGGCGAGAGGGAGAGGCAAGACAGCAAGGCAGCAAGGCAGATGACAGCAGGCAGTAGACAGGAGGCAGGAGGCAGGAGGCATGTAGCAGTGGCAGCAGGCAGTGGCAGCAGGCAGACTGAAGCACAATGAAAACCCGCTTGGCGCGTGCGCAACTCGCGCTCATAACTTCATCCGCATCGCGTACCTTAGGCTCTGCTTGCCACGCCTTCGTGGCGCGCAAATGTCGCACGTTTTTCGACAACTTTTGCCTCGTTTTGCTGCCTCGTCGCTGATGGAGAAACGATGTTCGGCAGGATAATGCTTTAATGCTGACTGACGATTATGATAATGATCAGCAGCAACCCTTGAACCCGTCGCTGCGACCTGGTGCGACCTTAACCCCTTGCCCCTTGCCCCTTTCCCCTTGCCCCTTGCCGATGTATCTGTCAGATTCATTTGCATTTCCTGTGCCCGCATCCATGCGGATGCCAGTCGATCCTCGCTGCGAGGATCCGCCTGATGAGCCTCAGCTCATGTTGAGCACGCTCCGGAAAGGGTTGTTCACAAAGGTACGAGGGGTAGGGGGCAGCGAGACAGGGGGCGGGGGGTAGGGAAGCTGCAGCGTTAAAAAGTGGAGAGAAAGCAGCGAGAAAAAACATGAAATAAACACGAAAACGAGACAAAAGAAAAGCAAAAGTGTCGCTGGCTTTGTGCCTGTCTAGGTGTGTGTGTGTGCTCCTCTGTGTGTGTGTGTGTGTGTGTGTGTGTGTGTGTCCTGGACTCGTGCGCCGCATGCGTTTTCCCTCTCAACGCTTTTCTAAAAATTTCCCTCAATTTTTTAAGGCGTCATTTAAATGCAGAGTGCGTTGCCACAGGCATGGGGCACGGGGCAGGGGCAGGGGTATGGCAAGGCAATGCCAGGGGGGGTTAGTTCAATAGTTGCGCATTAACACCTTGTTGCCCGCATGGACAACTGGTGACATGTGGCAACAACGAGAGGGAAGGGGCAAAGGACATGCCAAGGAAAAAGGGAAGGGGGGAGGGGGGGTTGAGGGCAACTGCAGTTATCACTCTACGTGCGTAACTGGCTTCATAAAAAGCAACTACAATTTATTCCGCTGCCTCACTTTGTAGTGCAGTGTAATTTCTTTGCTCTTCCTCCTCCTCCTCTTCTTCTGCTTCATCTTCTTCCTCCTCTTCTTGTTGTTGTTTTATTAATTTGTTATTGTTGTTGTAGCGTAGCAAATTGTGCACATTTTGCGCATTTCTCATTTTAAAATTCGCATCTGTTGCGCAGCCCCCTCTGCCCACGCCCCTGTCTGTGGCACATCATCAATAGTTGCGGACACACACATGTCTCTCTCCCACTCTCCCCCTCTCTCTCTCTCTCCCTCTCTCTCTCTCTCTCTGTGTGAGCTTGTAATTTCCGCCGCAGGACACGTCGTGTGTGTGGTGCCAGGGGATGGCAAGGGGGCAGGGGCAGGGGGGTGTGGCATGTGTCGCTTCGTTTTTGATTTTCGGTTTTCGGTTTCCGTGGCAAATTAACAAACGTCGCTACAAAACCGCAACAAAAAAAAAAAACTATAACGACAGCGCAGACAGGCTGTATCTGCCGCTCACTCCCACTCCCCTCCCCCCGCTCTCTCTCCCGCTCTCTCTGGCAATATCCTAGCGCCAGTTTGGAGCAGCTGCTGCCCATTTGTATGCAATGCACGCCACAGACACACACATGTGCGTGAGTGTGTGTGTGTGTGAGAATCAATAAATAAATAGCTTTGCCTCCCTCTCTCCTTGTCTCCCCCTCCCTAGCTTCCTCCCTCTGCCTGCCACATTTATTGATAATTAATAAGCCAAATTGCTGCCAGCCTCATTTCCTGCTGACAAAATGACTAACCTATCTCCCTCTCTCCCTCTCTCTCTCTCTCCCCGTCTCTCTCCCACACAGAGCCCAGCAACTACACCTGCTCGACCTGCAAGACCCGCTACACATCCGCCTGGCGGCTCATCCAGCACGTGCAACACTCACACGGCGTCAAGATCTACGTGGAGACGAGCAGCGGCGCCGGCACTCTTACCGTGGCCACGCCCGCCGCCCTCAACGCAGCGGCAGCGGCAGCCAGCTCAGCCAACGCCCACGCCCACGCCAGCCACGCCCACATGAACAGCAGTCGCAGCTCACCCAGCCCCAATCGCAGTCTCAGCCCCACCGCAACAACCACCGCAGCAGCAGCAGCAGCAGCCGCCGCGGCAGCAGCAGTTGGTGTGCCGCTGCCGCTGCATGCAGCGCTGTTGGCGCAGGCCAAGCGCAGCAACAGCAGCAGCAGCAACTGTAGCAACGCCACAGCAGCAGCGGGAGCAGGAGGAGGAGCAAGTGGCGCCAGTTCGGCCAACACCAGCACTGGCAGCAGCAGCAGCAGCAGCGGTGGCAATGCCAGCAGCGCCAGTTCCCCCACACAGCAACTGTTGCAGCAGCAGCAACGTGTGCAGCAGCAACAACAACAACAGCAGCAACAGGCAGCAGCCCAGCAACAGCAACAGCAGCAGCAGCAGGCGGCGCAGCAGAGCCTGGCAATGGCCGCGGCGTCATCAATGCGTCATCATCCGCTGCTGGCGCCACCGGAGGCGATGCATGCGAATCCTTTCCAGCTGCTCCGCATGCCACTGCCCCCAGCACTGGCCCAGGGCAATGTAGTTCCTAGCGTGGCGCCCCTCTTCGGTCGTCCCACGCCCGCCGATCACTATCGCATGGAGCAGCTGGTCAGCGAGCAGTTCCGGCATCACGGCTTCAACTTGGCCGCCGCCGCTGCCGCCGCCCAGGCGCAGTTCAACGCCAGCAACCAACAGCAGCAGCAGCAGCAGCAGCCCAGTCCGACAGTGGCTGTCAATGTTCCTAATCCCGTCGAGCAGCGTCCGCCCTCGAGCAACAGCAGCCAGCGCGGCTCAGTGCCACCAGCAGCACTGCCGCCGCCGTCTCTCAGCTCGCAGCAGCAGCAGCAGCAGCAACAACAGCAACAGCAGCAGGCAGCAGGGGCACAGCAGCAGCAGCAGCAGCATCAGGTGGCTGCTGCAGTGAGTCCAGCTGCCGTGGTGAGCCTCGAACCGCAGCAGCAGATGGATTTTTACTCGCAGCGATTGCGTCAGCTTGCGGGCACAACAAGCCCTGGAGCTGGCAACATTGTTAACTCGAGCTCGCCGAGTCCACGACAGAAGCAATCGCCGCGCTTTGCGAGCCCCTCGCCCAGCTCCATCGGGGCAGGGCCAGCGCGTACTCCCCCAGAGAAGTGCACAGAGCTCAACGGAGCAGCAGCAGCAGCGGCTGGAGTGGGAGCTGGAGCAGCAACAGTTGCTGGCATCAGCTCGAGCACACCGCGCTCGGCAAGCACACCTCCTGGCAAGTGCTCTGGCGAGGATGCGGAGCGCGTGGCCAGCTCCAGCTGCGAACTGGACACCTCCTCGTATGCCTGCGGCTATTGCGACAAGAAGTTCCGCTTCGAGAACAATCTGATCATCCACCAGCGCACGCACACGGGCGAGAAGCCCTACAAGTGCACCGCCTGCGACTTCGAGTGCTCGCACATCCAGAAGCTGATGAAGCACATGCGGGTGCACCGCAGTCCAGCGGGCAGCAGCAGCAACGGGGGCGGTGGCAACCAGGATGGCCACGATGGAGGCAGCAATGCGGACTCGCTGGAGACAAACGAGGCGGACGATGATCCCAACCCGGACGAGTCCGATGAGGAGTTGAACGACGAGGATGTCGACGCCGAGGGTGATGGTGAGGGGGAGGACGAGGATGAGGACGAGCTCGAGGATTGCGATGATGTTGACTACGAGGCGGAGGATCTCAGTGTGAACAATCGCATCGATGGCAAGAGCCAGAGTCCCAAGACCACCAGCTCCGGTGCCACCTCGCTCGTAGGTGAGCTGATGGACAAGTTCGGGCTGTCCAACATCGCGCAGTACTCCGAGGCCTACAAGCAGGCCCTGCAGGAGTCGGGACGCAAGGAGGCCGCTGCTGTGGCAGCTGCCGCCGCTGCCGCTGCTGCCAATGTGGACAACAACAATCGCGGGGCAGCGGCAGCGGGCGCGGGAGCTGGCGGCAATGGAGGATCGGGTGACAAGCTCAATGGTTTGCCCGTTGCTGCACTGCGTCTGCGCGATGAGTTCGCCAAGAACTGCAACATGTTCCAGCCGCAGCAGGCGCAGGATGCCGCTGCGGCGGCAGCTGCTGCTCAGGTGCCGCTCTTCAATCCCTTCCCCAATCCCTTCGAGCTGTCGAAGCGCATCAAGATCGACAGCGGGGACTGGTGGGGCATGTCCGCACTGCATCGCAACGAGGCGCTCTTCGAGAACCTCAAGCTGAAGCCGTTGGGCCTGGGCGGTGCCAACTCGCTGCTGCAGGGTCCACTGCTCAAGAAGGAGAGTCGCCAGCGCAACGACACCTGCGAGTTCTGCGGCAAGGTGTTCAAGAACTGCTCCAACCTGACCGTGCATCGGCGCAGCCACACCGGCGAGAAGCCGTACAAGTGCGAGCTCTGCTCGTACGCCTGCGCCCAGAGCTCGAAGCTGACGCGGCACATGAAGACCCACGGACGCACTGGCAAGGATGTGTACCGTTGCCGCTTCTGCGACATGCCCTTCTCGGTGCCCTCGACGCTGGAGAAGCACATGCGCAAGTGTGTCGTCAACCAGGGCAAGGCGGCGGCGGCGGCAGCGAATGCAGCCAATGCGGTTGCCGCTGCGCAGGCCGCAGCTGCAGCGCAGCAACTGCAGGCAGCGGCACAGCACCAACACCAGCAGCAGCATGCCCAGGCACAGGCACAGCAGCAACAGCAACAGCAGCAGCAGCAACAGCAAGCTCAGCAGCAACAGTTGCCCGTGCAGTCGCAATTGTCGCCGCCCTGCCCCATGGGCGTGTCCGTTGTTGGCTTCCCCCCGCAGTTCGGACACAACCTGTCGCTGCCGGGCAGCGTGAGTGGCGACAATGACTCCAATGCCTCATCCAGCCTGCCAGCGCACTCGATCTCGCTCAAGGAGGAGGCATGACTTTTTACTAACTGGAGCAGCAGTGGCCCGCATCCGCATTCGCATTCGCATTCGCATCCGCATGCGTTGGCCCATCATCCGCATCCGCATTCGCATCTGCAGCTGCATCCGCTGCAGTTGCTGCCGCAGCCGACGCAGCAACAGTTGCAGCAACAGCAGCAGCAGCAGCAGCCGTCGAAGCAGCATCGCCTCATGTCGCGCATCTTCTAAAGATGCTGCCACGCTAGAGAATACCCTGTAAATACGCCCCCTCTAACTTGCAGTCCAGTATACCCAACTACGTGCAGTCTATACCCCTCTCGCATAACCCCGCCCCCATCCCTTGCCCTGTCCCTGCAACTTTCTAAAAGATTGCCACGACGAAGACGACGACGATGACGACAACGACGACGAGGACGAAGACCAGAGGCATTTAATACCAAAGCAATAACCGTTATGTAATATAATTTTAAAGTACTTTTTTTTTTTGAGACTCCCCATGTGAGTGTGTGTGTGTGCGTGTCTCTGTGAGTCTGTGTGAGTGTGTGTGAATGAAACCCAAAAGAAAAACACAAAAAAAAAAACATCAACCTTTTTCAAATAATTTTCAACACTTTTTTTTTTTCATTATTTTTACGTAATTTATAAACAAACTACTTAGCAGAAAGTACAGTTATTCCGGCTGAACAGCGACACACATTTTCCAGTGTATTTATAGCAACTAAGTGAAACTTTGTATAGCAAGTGAAACTAAGACAGAAAACAAAAAAAAGAAAAAAAAAAAAAAACTTAAGCAAAAATCGTAAGAACTACGTGAAAAGACCCACTAAGCTGATTATATGCTACAGTTTACTATATACAGACATATATATATACAGACAGACATACATATAGATATCTTTTTTTGTGTGTATTAAGCGTATTTGTTAAACATCGATGTACATTTTAGTAAATCTAGAATTAGGCACCAAAAAGGCAACACCTGTAAAAATCTTATTACCGATAACTATTATAACTATATATATATATTATAAATGATTATCATTATCTTTTTTTTGTGTGCATTTGCATTAAGAATTTTTTGATTTTGGAAACCGTTTTTCGTCGCATAGAAAATAATTCTACTATTAAATGTA
Organism: Zaprionus ornatus; assembly: GCA_018904035.1. Taxonomy (NCBI): domain Eukaryota; kingdom Metazoa; phylum Arthropoda; class Insecta; order Diptera; family Drosophilidae; genus Zaprionus; species Zaprionus ornatus. The sequence goes on from JAEIFZ010000001.1 coordinate 26,393,240, forward strand.
ATTAAAAAAAAAAAGAAATCACAAAAAAAAACACGAAAATAATCAAATTTTTTACATACATAAATAAATCGATAAATGTAAACACACTTTTTTTTTAAACAAGACACCTTAGTGTAAGAAGAAACGAAAAAGAAAAACAAAAGTACAGTGAAAGAAATTTCGAGCGAAGTCGAGAAATAAAAATAAAATTGGAAGTAAATCTAAATGAAATTTGTACGTAAAACTTCAAGAAGAAAGCAATTAACAATTATATAAAGACAAGAACAACAACAACAACTACAACTAGATTTAGAAGACTGAGGAACTTAACGTTGCGTGTATTTTGTTGTTTTCTCGCCAGAACAGGAAGAAGAAGCAGTAGGAGGAGGAGGAGGAGGAGAAGGAGAAGAAACGAGAAAACGAAATGCATTTCAATTTTTTTGTTTTTTGAGAAATGTTTTTGCTGTTGATTTTCGTTATTTGATTGAGAAACTTTGAAATTGAAATTTATCCGAAATCCGCTTTCGATTAATGTTTAACAATTGTTTTTAGTACAAATTTATTTCGGCGAGCAAAATTCAAATCGAACTCGAAATCGTCAAATCGAAATCGAATTACGCAAAATGGCAACAAAAAGCGACAAGTGAAAATAGCGATAAATTAGTTTAAACTTTGTTTGTTTTTTGTTCATCCTTTTTGCGTTCCATTGATTTCAGTACCTAAGATCGTAATTGCCTCTGTCATTGCAGCAGCCCACCCCGGCAACCCCTTACCCCTTGAGTCTTAAGTTCACCCACCCCAACCACAGCTGCTGATGCTACTGCAATAGCACAGGCAATTTACATGCTGCACACACACACACACACAAACACACACAGACACACTCACACACACAAACACACACCTATGAAGTTTATCGTGCATAATTTATTAAGTGAGAAAGAGACAGAAAGAGAGAGAGAGAGATGGATGATAGGAGAGTTGGCATAAGAAAAGTGTGGAAAGGTTATTTAATGAAATTCTTAAAAACTGATTGAATTGTGTTTCAGACAAGACATACGATACGATAAATATATGCATATATATACAGTATGTATTTATATACTTATATATACTATATAGTTCATATATTAAATCATGAAAACTGAATAAAAAAACAAATATGAAAAATCATACAACATTTATGTTTTATTTCCTTGTGTTTTCCATTCCTTCTTTTTTTACAGTTACGATTTAAGTTATTCCTTCTCGAACAGCAACAAATTGAAGGCGCTAAGAATTTCAGATCGAAAACGAAACATAACTTAGAAAAGCGAACAAGATCGAAAACGGGCAGAAAGAAAACTAAAACTATCATTCAAATTTAGGAAATCTAATGTAGCCATTATATAAAATGAATAAAAATAAGGCAACTTTATACCAAATACAAAACAACAAAAAGAAAGCACAAAAACAAAATGAAAAAGAACACTAAAAAAATTGTTGTAAATTGGCCGTAAAATAGCTAAAAAGAAAAACCAAAACGAAGGAACGAAAGAGAAAACAAAATAAAATCGAATGACAAGAAAACAAAAAATAAAAACAAAACAAAAATATTTTTCAAGTGTGTGTAATTTTTTGAACATAAACATAAAATAAAAACAAAGCGTAAATTAATAATTAAAATAGTTGTCTGTGTTACAAAATACAAATACAAATACTTGCGAATTGCGAAAAGTGTAAAACGAACAAATGCATTTTATTCTATCATCCCCTTGCGGCGATCGCGTGCTATAAACTTTATGGCAACGCACAAAAGTAGGCAGTTGAAAAGGATCTGCAAGCGATCGCGGGTTCGAAAAGTGTTGCATACTTTTGAGGGCGCACGAAAAATTCGCTAGGTGTCGCCAGCAGCGCGGCCTCTCAGAAGGTTCACATATCGCACATATGAGACTCGAGAATGCTTCCACACGTGAGCGAGCAGACAAAATGAGGGAGAGGGAGAGTGAGGTTGTGAGAACGAGAGAGCTAGTGCGTCTACCCCCCACACACGACTGCCCACTGCCCAGCGGACGCCATTGGCCATTCGGCACTGGCCATGTGAGCGCCACTTGCCGGACCCCTGCTGCGCCCCCACAAAGCGTGCACGCAACTCAGCCAGCACTGACCAATCCCGCCCAACTGGCCGCCCCAGTTGGCAGGCAGAAACTTCAATTGGATTTGGACTCGGCCTCGGACTGTGCGACGACCCTCACACACATGTGGCCGGCGCATGTGTGGGCCGGCAATTGGCAGCGTCGACGCCAGCGTCGAGGCCAGCGCAGTCGCCACTCGGGGACGACGTCAGCTGCGCAGTTGGCGTCGCTGTCGCAGCCAACGCAGCGTCGCGTCCACCCCCTGGCCAAGGTTGAGCGACGCCTTGTGGCCGGTTCGAACTTGTTTGCCAGTCAGCGGTGCAACATCGAACATGTTCGATTTTCAAGTTCGTTGTCGTTACTGTTTTTGGTACGCATTCCTCTCTTTAATTCTCTCTCTCCTCTCTTCTCCTCTTCTCTCTCAAATTATGCTCGCAGACGTCATAACTAATATTTGTCGAGCGATTTAATGTTGCCACTTTAAGAGGAGTCTAAGCCAAGTCGCCAATTGTGTGCGGCGATTCTGTTAGCAAGGCAATTATGATTGAAAAGAAAATGAGAAAAAGAACTAACTGGGCATCTGGTACTCCTTTTCCTGGCTAACACCTTATTCGCATTGAGCACTGGGTTTCTTATAAGGCCAGATTTGTCTGTAAATATGTCACCTTGCCAAATACGCAACGGGTTGTCCGTGCTTTGTTACTTATGTTTCAAGCGTCAACATTTTAAATAGTTTTTTTTTTTTTTTTTTTTTATTATTAAGTGAAGAATCCGGTCATCACAATATTGTATCTTAACATCACAGGAAGAATTTTTATAGTATAGTTTTTTAATAACTAATTCTCGTATCGAAGAATCTGAAAGTATTGTAAAGTATGTCTACAAGAGTACTAAAGTACGTTTGTTTTCATGAACAATATCTAGTGTTATTTGTTATGATAAACATTATAATAAGATTACGATAGGACGTGCTCAACTCTTTGTCATTCATGGTACCCTTTTTATGCATCTACGTCTCTGTGCCCGTCTGCCCCTCTTTTTCAACACAATATTTTCTATTTGATTTCGACTTATAATGGTGACAACTGGTATATTGCTGCACGCTACAAATGAGTCAAAATGAGTAGGATCGGGCCGATACATCGTATAGGTATAGCTGTAATACAAGCTATTGGTCGATTTATGAATCATTCAAGATATACCAAACAAGCGGCATTAGCTATCCTATAACCAAGAATTTTTTAAATATACTATGTTGTCAAAATATAATATACAAAAAAAAAATATATATATATATATAATATAATTGAAATCGGACTGCAACAATATTATATATCGAGGAACAATCATCTCAAAAGAAGGTTTTTATGAAGGTTTAAGACCTTACCAAGAAATTGTTTCATTCGTATTTTTAATTGGTATGGTAACTCCAGTTAAACTTTTGGTACCCACTACTTATAAGGTAGAAGAGTATAATACTTTTGCCCCAAATGTTTGTATGAAAACCTAGATCTAAGAAACTATAATAGCTATAGCCACCAAATATGGTATCAATATGCGTTATTACACGCATACAAAGTTTGCGTTTATTTTGTTTTAGACTTTGACCACGCCCTTTCCTCCACCGTAAATAAAAAAACCGAATTCAAAGCGTAATTTTAATGCAGGACAGTTTATTTTTTGTAAACAATAATAACACAATTATATAATAACTATCATAACCAAATGATTTCTGAAAATTTGGTTACCATCGGATAATTGACATAAAAGTTATTCAAGACATAATTTTATAAGTTACTGATTACCAAACCGACCCATAAAGTATGCCATACAAAATACGCTAACAACAGTTAGAACAGAAGTTATATATTCAAGAAATCGTTTTAGTCAAGGCACGCTCGACTGTAACTTTCGTGCTTGTCATAATTCAATATAATCTTATTATAAGAAATAAATGTTGGTTCTTAAGGATTTGATTATGGAAGGGATTTTAGACACAAAGGGATAATGAAGAAAACGAGAGATAGACAGAGGATCATACTTAACTTATCAGTATCGCAAATAATACGTTTGAAATATTCTGATGAAGATGGAAATATTGTAGTGGAATCATCGCAGGTGAATCGAAGGCAGAGAGTGTTATATATTATATACATATTATATGTATCCTGTGGATAGTGACTTCTAACCTAAGTGTCCATTCATATTGTAAAGGAAGATCTCAGTTAATCTGTGGGCAACTAATAACGGCTCCCCTGTTCTCCTCTCCTTGTTCCGAATTGCCTCAAACCTTCCCAGTCGTCCAGATTACAACGACAGTTTCCAATTGCCAATTTAGGAGGTAAGTGGGGGTCGGGGCAGGGGCAGGGGCAAGAGCATGGAGCTAATGGGGCTGGGTTGACAGAGCAAGAGCAAGAGAAAGGTGAAGAGAAAGAGAAAGAGAAGGAGAAAGAGGAGACTGGGACAGGGTGCGATTCGGTTGTGTGTTCCTGATACTCGTATATAACGGGTAACCTACGCTCTGGATGTGGCTGTGTCTGTGTGAGTGTGTGCGAGTGTGTGTGTGTGTGTGTGGCCATAAGGGTGAAACTTTTACTGCTTGCTTACTGAGATTCTTTTCTGATGATAAATTAATTTATTATGTTCGAATTGAAGCACTCGCAGCCAGAACGAGAATCCGAAACGGAGTCGGACTCAGACACGGACGACAAAGAGGACGAGGACCAGGACTAAGCCAATGCTGTTGCGAGCGGATGTAACAACCATTGCCATGCACACACACACACACACATACACACTCGTACATACACACACAACGCATGTGTGAGCTGCCTCAAGTTCGGACTCGGATGCAAATTCAAAAGGCAGTCGGAAAGTTACGTGCCTGTGTATATGTATTGGTGTGTGTCTGCCTATGTGAGTGTGAGTATGTATGTGTGTGTGTGTGAGTATGCGCGTTTCAACCCCATCGCAAGTGTGTGTAAGCAATTACAGCAACAACAACTACAGAAATAATGAACAACACCATTTGACCACTTGAATAATTTCAGCTCAGCGGGTGGAGAAGCAGCACCATAAGTTGAGAGCGGGAGAGAGCTGGGAGAGAGAGTGGGCGCGGGAGGTAGAAGGTTAAGGCGAACCCTCGGCCGGGTGATGTTTTAATTGAAAGCATCGCCAGCATGGCCGCCCTGATCTGCCCAGCCCTGCCCAGCCCAGCCCAGCCCAGCTTGCAATGTGACAAGGACAGCACCCACCCGGGCCCAGCTCGAACCGGGTCTGTCCGCCCGTCTGTCTGTCCGTTTGTCCGTCTGCTCGTCTGTCCGTCCAGCCAGTTAGCCAAATATGGCGGCGTCCTGGGAACATGCGTTGATTACAGCACGCAGAGCGCAATGCGCGAAATCCCTTAGTGCACGGTCAGAGTCGGGGGACGTGTGTGTGTGTGTGTGTGGGTGTGTGTGTGTGTGTGTGTGGGAACTGGAGCTCGAACTGCTGCTGCAGGCAGCGGATCGAGGGACTGGCCAAGTTAAAAGCAAACAACAAATAAGAGAAGCAAAGAAAGAGAGCCAGTAAGAGAGAGAGAGTGAGAAAAAGTGAGGGAGACAGAAAGAATGAAAGAAACTTGTTCACTTTTATCAAGCCGCGAAGCGAAACAATAAAAACCGAAAATAAAATGGACAAAACCAAACTCCAACGTTGAATTGGATTCAGCCATGGCCAAGTTCTGCACTCGCACACCCACACACACACACTGCACGACCGGGAGAGGGGGATGGGGTAGAGGCTGGGGTTGGGGAAACCCGGAAAGCAAAGAAAGTCAAAGAACAAATGTCTACGGCTCCAACTCCAACTCGAATTGCGACTCCAATGGCGGCGTCGCCATTGCCATCACCCACATGGACACACAAAACATTTGTAAAGGCAAACAGCGAAGCGAGTGGGCATTGAACGACTGCACAATACCCTGTGTGATGTGTGAGGAGCAGTGACATTTTAATTTGCTTCTATTGGGCTGAAACCCGTTAGTGTTCGTCTTGACTATGAAATACCCTGTAATGAGTACAATTGTTGTAGGGTAGCAGACAGAAATGTAAGATAATCGATTTAACAAATAATGAGGTAACACGAAGAGCAAATACCCTGCATAAGGAGTAGCTAATGGACAGAGTTTGGCTATAGAAAGAGAGAGTGTTGTAATTACATAGGTAGGCAACGCAAATATAAACAGCCCGACGGTATAATACCCTGTAGGAATACTTGGTGAAAACTATGCGTAGATAGATATTATAGCTGAGAATATAAACAGAAGTTAGACACATAGATAGATGGTTAAAACTATCGATACTATCATCTAGATGATGGTGGATTAAAGCTCTCATGGCCGGACACTTACCATCCCCGCTTAAGGAAAGTGTCTACTCATGGGAAATGCCTGCCCAATTAAAGTGTCCGCCTAAGAGAAGTGTCCACCCAAGGTAAGTGTACACCTAAGGGAAATGCCCGTCCAAGGCAAGTGCCCGCTTACGGGAAGTGCCGTTCAAAGGAAGTGCTCACCCAAGGGAGTGTCCGCCTAAGAGAGGTGTCTACCCTAGGGAAGTGTCCGCCCAAGGGAAGTGCCCGCAAAATAAAATATTGCAGAAAAATACACAACATCAACAGCGAAAACAAAATGTCCGCTTACGAAAGGTGTCCGTTAAGAGGGTATTCATTTAAATAAACAATATTTAGAATATGCATATTAATATATTAGAATTAATGTACATATATGGTATTAATGGTAAGAAATGTAGATTGAAAGACAATTTAATTCAGAAGAATACACAGCATACAGTACGTTAAATACCCTGTAGTAATTACAGTATGTTAACTTCCTCGAGCATTATTCGTTCTACTTTCGCAGGGTATTCCATGCAGATCTGTTTGGCATGCAGGGTACACATGCCACAGGGATGTACGCGCATTGCCACCGCAAGGCAGCCCGACAATACCAAACCGAGCCCAACCAAACCCAACGAAACCAAACCAAACCAAAGGGAAGCGATGCGACCTGGAGCTAACGCTTGCTCCGCCTGCTGCTCCCGTTATGTGGTACATAGAACATGTGTGTGCGTGAGTGTGAGTGTGAGTGGGTGTGCTGCGTCCTAGCACGGGATATCGTGCTCTAGAGACCAAATGGAAACTTAAGCCTTTCTTTTGTGCCTGGCTAAGGACTCTCATACTGTCCATGAACCTTTGTGGCGTTTTGGCTTTGGCTCCGTGTGCCACTCTGCGCAGCCAGTAGGAGAGGGACAGGGAGGGAGAGAGAGAGTGGGAGAGGGAGCGGTCGACAGCGCGTCCTTTTCAATGCATCCTTTTTGGCGCGCGCAAAATTCGTGTTGTTGTTCGTCTGCCCAGCGACCATGTGCGAGTGCAAGTGTGTGTGTGTGCGCGTGTGTGTGTTTGAAAATGGCGTGTGGAGTGCACTGCCCTTACATTGTCTTCTGCTCGCACGAAGAGAGACTCATACACACAAAGAGTCGGAACAGGAGAGTGGAAGGGAACCGACGGGGGGAAGGGGGGTGAGGATGAAGCTGATGCGTGCCTCGTAGGTTGAGGTAGGTCGCAAGGCTGGTTGGCAGGGGAGGTGGGGGTCTGGACTGGGGTTAGGTGCTAGGACACACGGCAGGACTCACACGCGCTCGCTGGCTCGTTAATAAGAGCCCCAAAGCCCCGTCGCGTTCCGCCTGCAACCCAATGGCGGGGATAAGTTCCCCCTGGTCTGGCTCCCCCTTTGGACTGCCTTCCCCTGCACCTACCCCTGCCCCTCTCTGGCTTCGTTCTGGCTAAATGCGCCGCTGTCCAAAGCACATGCACGATATATGCAAGTTCGTATAATGCGAGTGAGAACACACAAAAAAGCAGGCAGAGCGAGTGGCAGAGAGATGGAGACGGGGATAGAGAGAGAGAGGGAGAGAGAGAGAGAGAGAGGGGAGGTAGAGTTGGGAAGAGAGAGCAGGAAAATAATGAATAAAAGAATCATTAAGCCGGCGAATGTGTGCGACGGCGTTGCTGGTTGCGCGAGAATGCTGCCGGGACACGCGGCAGGATGCACGGCAACTCGGATACACAGAGGCTACTGTGACGGCTGTGGGGACTCTCTCTGCAGACCCACAGCTCCCCGGGGGAAGGGAAGGGAAGTAGCAGAGAAGGGGCGAGGCTGCTGCCGGGTCCGAGGCTTGCTGCATGGCTGACATTCAATGACTTCTCTAACTTTGCGCCAAGCACAGCGGGTGTGTGTGCGGAGGTGTGAGTGTGGCAAGTATGTGTGCTAGGTGTATATGTGTGTGTGTGTGTGTGTGTGTGGTTGTGTATTTGTGTGTGTTCTTGTTGTTCTTTGGACTTTTTCAAACAAATGCGAATGTGAATGCAATTCTTGCCAGCGCTCCTTTCTCCCTTCCACTCTAACCCGTCTATCTCTCTCTCCCTATCTCCCTCTCTCCTGCACTCTCTGGCTGCCATCCGACTCCGCTTATTTGGAAAATCCATTTGTCCACCTTGCCAAAGGATGCAACGTGGCCATCCGCGCCCTCGGCTTGCTCTGCTCTTCCGCTTCTGAATGTCAGACGGACTTTAGCTTTGTTGTTGCCCACGCCACCGTTTGCCACGTTTTGTTGCACAATTGCAACCGGGCAAGCTGCAGAGATATTCCCAACCAACTCCTCCCCTCTCCCGACGCATTCTTTAATGACCCTCGCTGCGATTGCGACAACAACAATGAAATCATCGTCATCTGGCTGCGACTTAAAGCGATTACGCGATATGCAGTCAGGGCTAGTACTGCTAGTACACTTCCAGGGTACCAAGAAAGAATTGGATTCTATCGATAACATAGATATTTGATATATTTCCAAGCCCTTGGCTTTGTGACTGTTTCATTCTTTCTTCCTTCTTTCTATTCACGTTTTATTATCGTTCAAATATTTCTTATGTGTTGAAAGATTCAACTAGTTCATTCAATTAGTTGCCTAACTGAAAAGCGCATAGATCAACCTGTGATGCTGCAACTTCTTATTCTTATGTATTTACTTTTATGTTAGCCTCTTGAGCTTTATATATAATATATATTCACTATATAATCACATAACTCTCAAGACATCATCAATATTTGCACTTTTACAAACTTACCTACACCATTCTTTACTTATTCTTCTTCTAATGTTCCTGCTACAGATTTTAACTTACTTTAGTACTCCACTTATCGTAGCTTTTAGTATGTTTCCCATCAGAATTAATAGCGAGGAAGAAAGGCTAGCTTCTGCATGCCGATGGTTCTATACCCTTGCATATTCTTATATCCTACGATCCATTCAATACTGATCATATATACCGGTGCAGAATTTAATGGTATTATGTATATTCAATATCATGTGTCATTTTCATTGAACATGATCAGTAATTTCTAAAATCAGAACTGGTCTCCATACAAATAACTTCGATTTCGCCGATTGATCCTATGACAATTATAATCTATAAACTCTATATGTATATATGTATATACATATATAAAGAAAAAGTCCGATGTAGTAAATTAGGTTGCAATATCTTAAGAAATAACAAACATCGGGCAATAGTTTGTATGGCAGCTAACCGATATATCAGTCCGATAGTTTGCGTTGCAACAGACGGACACACGGACACGGACAAGCGGACAGTGCTAGTTCGATTCCTCCGTTGATGCTGACTTAGAATATATATACTCCATGGGGTCTCTCTTTACTCGGATGATCAACCTCGATGACAACGAGTGTTAACACTTCGTTACGTTTGGTCTTAACCCAACAAGGTTGCCAGCTTTTTATAATACCTTAAAATAATATACATTAGTGGAGTTGATACTTGTAGTTGCACTTACTAATATTGTGACTGCAATATAGTGTCATTCATCAAGTCAGAACGGAACTCTATTCTAGGGATCTCCTCAGCTCTCATATGGTATTCTATTCTCTGGTTTTACTCTCTTCAAATAATACCTAGGGTATATCGCAGCTCCTTAAATCTTAACACGCACATCTATCCACTTGTATATATTTCTTGGAACTTTAATCCTTCTGCTAGTCCAGTTGCAAATTAAAGTTTTGTGCGGGAAAGTGTTCGTACAGTGCTCGGCTCAGCTCGGCACAGCTCGGCAAAAGATGGCGGAACGTGGGTTAATTTAATTTAATTAAACCTGAAATCGCAGTGCCGCCCATTTAATTTCGCTTTGCGCAATATTTATGCGGGGCGTGCCGATTGCTCGGACAGCAAGTAACGTGGCAGATGCTCCTCCTGCTCCTCCTCCTGCTCCTGTTGCTGATGCTGGTCTTCGTCGTCCAGTGGCAATTGCAGCCTGGCAACGCACATGTTGTCATTTTAATGGCAACGAAGCGAAAGAGTTGTTCGGCATGTGACATTGTTGCACGTAGCCAGTGTAGGTGAAGAGCTGGGGGAGGGAGAGGGGGGGGAGCAACTATGCAAGTGGCACCTGCGAGCGCAATTGACGCAGCTTGTCGAATTGTCGCGTTGTTTAATTAAATTCCCCCGTCAACTAATTGTTAACTAAAGTAAAAGAAAAGTAAACAGGGGGCGCCCTTTGCACAGTTCACAGGGTCAAGGGGTCAATGAGTTAACAAGAGATGTGACAACAGCCCAAAATAGCGCCCATAAAAACATGTTTTCCTCGGCAATTGGCCTCAGCACAGCATCCTTGCAGATTGCCGGCAGGATCAGCAGGCCAACAGAGGTTAATGAGGTCGATACACGGCCTCATTTGCCTGCAGCTCAACTGACCAATGGGCAGAGATCAACCTAGGCCAGGGGTAGGGGCAGAGGCTGCTCACGGGGTGTGATGCTGAGCTGAACTGATGCTGATGCTGCAAAACTATCTGTGAAATTTGCCCTTTTATGCCCGAAAATCAACAGCAACCACCCCTGAAGGTTGACTACGGTCTGGTGAGAGGGGCAGAGGGGCAGTGGGTAGGGGTGGGTCGATCATCAACCGGTTCCACATGCTGCGCTGTGGTTCGCTGTGCAAGAGACTATTTATTAGCCTTAGGATTAATAAATCTATTTGGTCACCGGCCTAATGAAATCACCAAGGCGCACCTCCCACTCCCCTCCCCCCTCCAACTCGCACTCCGACTCCGTCAAGCTGCTCGCAATCAGCCCCCGGGGCAGCCAGTGGAGCACCGACTAAGCCGCTGCCCACTCTCTCGCCCCCCTCCCTGCCTCTCTCTCTTCTGCTGCCGCAGGCTGACTCATGTGTGTGCGTGTGCGTGTGTGTGTGTTTGCGTGTGTGCTTGTTTGCTGATGTGGCCAACGCAACGCCAGCAGATATGTATCTTCACACACACCCGGGCACACACACCCGGACACACACACACGCACACACTCGCACACACAGCTGCTACCCTTGCCCCCAAGTTAATCCAACACTCCACAAGGCAGCGGCCAGCAAATGAGCCCAGCCTAAAGAAGACTGTGGAAGAACAGGGGCAGGGGTGGGGGTAGCGGTAGCGGTAGGGGAAGGGGGTAGTGGGTAGTGGGTAGCTCACAAGTTGCCAATTTGCCTTTTTGAATTTACGCATAGCTAAAAGTATCCTTTCGGAAACCACAAATATTTACCCAGCTCAAGGCTCAGGTCTGCGGTCGCCTCGAGTCCTACAGCCGTGCGTTATCCCCCGTGCCCAGCCCTGCCCCCCTTCCCTCCCCCTACAGCCAGTTGCGAACGCCATCGCGCTTGTCGTTCCCTTTCCCCCTATGTGCCTCAGTCCATGTCTGCCTTTCTATCCTGAAGCCACTTGCAACGTCTGCCTGGCGGCTGTCTGGCAATTTTCAGAATCTGTCGGACCATCATTTTCAATTCCACGTCCCCCTCCCACCCTACGCCCCTGGCCTGCCCTCGACCAGAACTTATTTTTCCATCTGACACTAGCCAAGTTGGACCAATACTCATATTTACACCACACACACACATGTGGCGTGTGGGCTCGTGTGTGCGTGTGTGTGTGTGTGCGGCGCCTGGAAAGGACTTTCGAAATGAGATTAAAAACGGTAAATTCCTGCAAGGGTTACATCCTTCGGCTAAGAGTAATGAATGCGGTTTCTGCCCAAAGTCAAATTTTAGAAAGTGTTTTATTTGACTAGGTTAGAGCAGATCCCTCCCCCTACCCCTCCTCCTCCTTCCACAGCTCACCCCCTTTCCAGGGCCATGCCCCAATCTGCCGCATCGCCTCGCTGGCACGGACAGGGGCCGAACCACATGCACATGCGGACGGCACATGGAAATGAATAATGGGGAGAGACAGAAAGAGAGCAGAAGAGAGAGAGTGAGATGGAGACAGAGGCAGGAGGGTGGGAATATATAGAGCGATAAAGAGTGAAAGACTAAATAGTTCGCTGAAACTCTAAAAAATTCAGCAACAGTGTGGTGATTAAAAGAACCTTTAAACAGTGCTGTGAAGTTGTTGAAAAGCATCAGCAATAATGCTCTTCGTTCTAAGGATTGCTTTATTTAATTAATATATTAACATATAATGATATAACATTGGATAGTCCCTATAACAAGTATTTTATTTGGTTGCTGACACTTTGATATTTATATAACCTAAATAACAATATATACCAATAAAAGAGCGATTATATATAGTAAAACATATTATATAAAGTAAAAGGTAGTTTTATTTTTAGTTCTTAATTAACTATATACGATTCTCATATAAACCTTGTCCCAGAATTTTCCACATGAATTTCAGCTTTCGTCCCCATCCCCACTCCCCAATCAGATAAATGATCTGCCAGACGTCACGTCTATCGTCGGTTGTCTCCTCGCTAATTACAGTGTTGTAAAATATCCCAAGACAACCGAGTGCCGCAATGAAAGTTGAGAGCACCGTTAAAACCTTTCATAATCAGCAGATTTGCATATCAACAGCAAGTTTTCGGTGCTGCATGCCCTTTTCCTTCCCCTTCGCATCCTCCTCCTCACCCCTTGGATCAGGACGGGAATGGCAGCTCCTTTTGGGCCAAATTGGCTGGTGCAAATGTTTATTGCCCACTTGCGAATCCCGCGAATCTTTCAGGTCGCAGACTGCGTGTCGCGTAGGCCGCAAGATTCGAAAACATTGAACCATTTTGTAGGCATTTATGCAACTCATTTGATTTACGATTCGCTTTAATGGGCTGCCCGGCTTACAGTGGCAACAACGAGCACGTACATGCCACAAGCTGCTTGCCAAGCTGCCGCACGACGTCCCAGTCGGAGTCGCAGTCGGAGCCGGCAAGGTCGCGAGTGCTAACCTTTAATCTCTGTCTCCCTCTCCCTCTGCCTCTCTCTCTCTCTTCGTGCGTGCCCGTCTCTATACCTATTCCAGTTGGCAACTGAGCAGATGCAATGGCGATGGCTGCGTGTCCCGTTACCATTCCCCCTCCCCCCTCAGGGGTTGCAAAAGCCTCGTACATACAACATATGTACAGCTTTGTATGCCTCATGTACCGCAGCCCAGCCCGAAGCTCAACAAATTACCAAAGGCCAACGCCGTCCGCTGACCGCTCGAGCGGACCCTGGTCCGTTTCTGGTCCGGTCTCGGGCTCAGCTCGGCCTCGGCCCCGGCCTCGGCCCATTGTGTGTAAATATTTTGAGGCACGCGTGTGTTCCTTGCTCTCATTATAAAGTTTAGCAATCAACCCTCAGAGCGGCGCACACAGTCGCACATAATTGAAACTTATGTACATTTGAAATTAGAATTGAATATTTGCATGTGTGTGTGTGCGTATCCATATTGGGTGTGCGTGTGCACTGGGTGTTTGTCCGCGTACTGGGTATGCTGCTCTGCTGTCGTGGACAGCACATCAAAGCGCACTTTATCGGCCTACTTAGTTTAATGACAGGTTCTGCCGGGCATAAAAACCCCCGCTTCGCATCTAACTCTTTATCTACTCTCCTCACACACTGTCCGCTTCTTCACTCCTGTCATCGACTTAATTCCGGACTGAATTATTAAAGGCGCATCATAGAAAACCATATTGTTTGGCAGACAGCAGCATAAAGAAGCCCTCAAAGGTCTGATCTATGTCCCATTAGTTTACAGTCCGGTTGATCTGAGAACGGGGGAAGTGTGCAAAGAAACGAAACATTTCAAATTGTTTAATTAAGATTATGTTAACTTAGAAGCTAAAACAAACTTATCCGGAGAATAGTCCATTGAGAGATACGAGAGATAAGAATGTTTAGGTTTTAACATGTAAAGTATTATGTCACTCTCCACGTGGTTTTTGATTAATCAATCAATATTTAAATCAAAAGACAACAAATAATTGAAAGAAAGGCTACCTTTGGCATATCGAAGGTTCCATACCCCTGTAGGTTCTTATATCCTCCGATCATACCAATACTAGTTTTATATAATGATACAGAATTGAACGTGTATATTAAATATAATAATAAGTTATTTCTAAAATCAGAACAGGGTTCATACAAAAACCTGCATTACTGCCGATTGTTTCTATTGCAGCTATATTTTACAGTTAAATTCTTATGAAATTTAATATGCATAGTATATATAAAGAAAAGGATCGAAGCAGTAAATTGGGTTACAATTTCTTAACAAATAACAAAAATTGTCGGATAGTTTGTATAGCAGCTATACGATATATCGGTTCGATACGGTTCGTTCCGATTTATTTACAGCGTGTAGCAATAAGAAGCATGTGTGCCAAGTTTCATAAGGATAGCTTCAAAACCGAGAGACTAGTTTGCGTTGCAACAGACGGACATACGGACAGACGGACACACGGACAGACGGACAGGGCTAATTCGATTCCTCTGTTTATGCTAATTAAGAATATATACACTTTATGGGGTCGGAGATGTCTTCTAGATTGTATTATAGTATAATGTAATTGTTATTTTTTGTGTGGGCATCATTCAAATTATTCGAAAATTATCGGAGCTTACTGTTTGCTATTACAAAATAAAAAGTTAAGGTTGTCTTCGACATACCAAAAATTATATAAAAGTAAAACCTTTTCCAATACATCCTGCACTTATTATTTATATATCTCTTTTTTGTAGAAATTTGTATTTGCAAGGACATTGAAATGTTGTTTTCATTCTTAATATTCAATTCTTATATAAACTATAACATTTTCTTACCCGACTATTTTGGAATATAAATATAAATCTTAAGACATTTGCTTTCCAGCCGTTAGATTCTGTGAGAGTTATACAATAAATCTGTCTGATCTAGTTCCGACTTACCAGATACCCTTGGCCACATCTCAATTTGTTTATACTATTTATACTGCTACAATTTATCTAGTTTTGTTCCGGCAATCAAAAATTACTGATTTGGGATGTCGTGGGTCGTGACACCAAACATTTTTAATTAACTTTATCTGGGTATGATATACCGAAACCTGCATATCAAATTTAGTTCCTCTAGCAGTTATAATTGCTGAGATTGCCGTGTTCATACAGACAGACCAGAATCAATATTTCCTTCTAAAAGGGTATAAACAGTCAGTCTGCAAATCTGAAGCAAGGTTAGTCCAGAGAGAGTACCTCACCGTGTGGCTCAGGTTTCTTAACTCGCTAAAATTAGATAACGCCTTGAGGGAATTCTCTAGGTTTACGCCCCAACTAATTGTTCATCGGAAGCTCCCAAGGCCGGACAGCTGTAACTAAAAATACAACTACAACTCGTACTAATGCGCCAGTGGCCAGCGGTTTCGACAACCATTGAATACATAAGCACACACACACACACACACACACTCATTCACAGCATTCAGAGTATTCACACTCATACTCACACACAGAGAGTCGCATAAAACACGGAGCTGGTCGTCGGGAAATACAGTTACACCAGCAATGGCAATGGCAATGGATGCGCATCGTAATGGCGGCGACGACGACGCCGGCAGCGGGTGGATTTACGGCTGGATGGTCTGCTAGCAGCCAAAGCCAGTCAGTTAGCAGTTGGCTGCTGCTTGACTGCCTGCCTGCCTGCTGTCCGCTGTCCACACAGTCCACAGTCCGTGGGTAGCCGGTGGTGTCTACTTGCCGGCAGCAATAACCCTTTTCAGTGTTCACACACACACACACATACACATACTCGCCCACTCTCGCTGTGGGCCGAGCGCAGTGCGCCTGCCTGTCCGCCATCGCCAGAGCCAGAAGCAACGCCATCGGCAGCCACAGCCTGTCGCAATCCACCGAGAACCCACCTCATTAAAAGATTCTGACCATTTGAAAGCGAATTTAACCTTTTGTTCTCCAGCTAGAGCTGAGGCAGTAGCTGAAGCCGCCAACGAGTGAGCAAGCGAGAGGAAATGAGAGTGAGAAAGAGAGAGTGGTAGAGGAGAGGGAAAGGAAGCGAGAGCAAGCTGTGGACTGGGACTGAGAGCATTGCGAGTCAGCCATGTGAATCTGCAGCCATGTCCTATGTAAAAAACAACTCAATGCTCCACACATGTGAATGCACACACACAAACACACATACAATCCTCACACACACACACACACATATACACGCTGGGGACCTTTTGTGCTCGTTGGCGACTGGGCTTCGTTTTTTGGCTTCTAATTGTTGTTGTCTTCGTTGTTGTCACCCGACGCCGCCCACGTGTGCCAGTGTCTGTGTGTGCGTGAGTGTGTGTATTGGGTGTAAATTAATTTGAGACCATTCGAAAGATATTTTAATGCGTCTCTGTATGCAAGTTTCTCCACTCAGTACTGTGGTGTGTGTGTGTGTTTGGGTACCTTAGAAAAGTATTTCAAACAAATCACAAACAGATATTCGACATTCATTGTTCTAGGTCTAGACAAGACGACTTGACAAACTCCCCAATGCGGACTTCCTTCCCATTCCTTATCCTCCCCATGCCCACTTCCTCCTCACAGGTCTTCAGATTACTTAGCTCCGCACTGGCTCGACACATACATACGTTGTCGATTCATCAGACAAATAAGTTACCCATGATAAACACTCCCGAAACCATTTGCGAATAACAAACACTGACTCCAAAAAGTAGGCAAGCATATTCTTGTAATCCGGAATGAAGTGTTGGAAAAGCCCTAATGATTGTGTCAGTATGGAAATTTAATTGAATTGGAATAGTTTTCATAATAAACAAGAAATATTTCTCTTCTCAAGCGTAATAGACACAAAATAAAAAGAGAGGAAGGAAACAAGAAGCGGTTTCAATTACTCAAATCGATACAATTGGTAGATAATAATGAAATGTATTCTTTTCAATTTTATAGTTTTGTTCAGTTAAGGCGAACCCTCTCAATAGTTTAACCAGGTGTAATACAATATATAATATAATACTTCAGTTTACCCAAGTGAACCCCTGTGCTGTAGCCCGGGTAACATGAGTAAAATTCCGCTATGCAAATACCCAACTCAGGTAATTTAAATCTCTGCTTCGCTACTCAGACAATGTTCGCTTTCCCTCTCCTGCGCTATGCTAGTTTCCCTATTTGCCATCTCTCTCACTGCTGTGCAAGCTGAGCCTAACTGTGGCAGACGTCGACTGCTCTTTAGGGGTTGATTCGTAGCTGAGATCAGCAACTACCCCCTGCTCAATGTCGCATCGTCCCGATTGGGTGATATGAAATTCTGATCAGATCGGGGAGTTGCCCATTTGGTGACCTTTCGCAATGCCATAGGGATTAACATTTGCGACGCTACTGTAGCGTGCCAGGCGAAAGGATCTACGATTCACGGTGTGTGAGTCAGTTACTGAAATTCCTTTGCCTGACTAGGTAGCATCCTCGACTTGAGCGTGAGTACTGTTGTGCTGTTCATATGATAGATCAAAGCATAGATCTAAGAAGTGATAGATGGTAATTGAGGAGAAATCTGATGATGGCAGATATCGAATCGGAGATGGATGAGTAATAAGTATAAACACAAACCCAAGCAGAATCTTATGCAGTATTAGAATATTTTATTTATATGGTATATTTAAAGACTAAAATTTACTCGATAATGGTATATAGTAATGCTAATGTATATTGTCATTTTCTTATAAATACAAAGACAAATCTGAATAATATTAATTATTTATTTCGATACAAGGATTAAGAAGAATGAATACTGAAGATTTTCTATATTATTATATTTTCATTTTTATAATAATCTATATTTCCGACTTATTATTACCTATTGGATACAGTTGTTAATGCAAAGGTCAAGTCTTCATTTTAACTATAATTTTGTCGATACAACTAATAGTAATAATAGTATAGTGTTTTATTGCGATTTAGGAATAAATATAGTACAGTTGTTCCTCACGAATCTTATTTTTGGCAGATCAAACCTCAAGCTGCATTGTACTAAAGTCTGATTCTGATTAAAACTATTTTATATTATATATCTAAAGAGTCTAATCCATATATATAGTACACACATATAGGAAACAATTAATCAATTCAAAAAGCCTTTTTTTTTAATATTTTTATCTTAAATATTCCTTTTATGATCGTAAACAAAACTGTGCTGGCAACTCATCATTTTTCTAATTGATCCTCAACTTCATAATGAGCCAGCAACAAATGGGACCACATAATGATTCAACGGTCTAATCAATTTGAACTCTGCTGAAGTGTTGTGACTTGTGTGACTCGGAAAGGTAATCAAGATGCACAACATCATGGAAAGGTGATCGAGCAAATGCCAAAGGACCAAGGCGAGCCGCACAGCTGCCCGACAATCCTGTTGTCCAGTCAGTTGTCCAGTTAAGATTTGTGTCTTGAATCAACCCTCTCAACTGCTTGAGAGCTTCTCAGGAAACTTGTTTGCTTGTGCCGTCGCTGCACGCGAAGAAGGACCTCCTTGGCCAATGGTCAAATGTCCTGCGACTTGACGAAAAGTGCGGTCAGGGCAAATGGCAGCACCCCAATTAGCTGCATGCTTCAGCTTTTCCACGGAAAATCCCCGAAGGAAAATTGAGCAAATGATTGATATGCTTTTCCATATTGCCGACGGACGGACGGACGGACGAACGAACGGACAAGGACAACGGCGCTGAAATTGCATAAAAAATTAATCATGTTTGTCCGTCAAAACTTACGACCTTGCCGCGCAAGCAGGGAAGGGGTAACGTGATGAGGGAGGGGGTAGTATTGGCAAGTATCGGTATCAATTTCAACATCGGCGTCGCTGTCGGTGTCGGGTTACAGCGCCGGACGCAACGCAGGCCCAACTCCAACTGCGGGGCCAGTGACGGCTATGGTCTGTCTGTGGCAACAGCATAGTCATCGTCGTCGCTCTCTGTTGTTGTTATTGGTTTTTTATAAGCCATAAAAATTGCAAATTTGGTCCGCAGTCCATTTGCCAGATGGGCCAATTGACGTCTGTATGCACAGCGCGTCTACGAATTTCGAATTCCGCCGGGAGCTGTGGCCAACCTTGGGCCATAACTCAGTCTCACTCTCTTCCTCGCTCTCTTACCCTCCCTGTCTGCCTTAGTAGTGTCTTCGCAAAAGTAATTGACAGATTGCAATTAGAAATAAATGCAAAAGTCCAGACGTGTCTCATGCTGTCAAAAAAAAGTATCGAATTACCGAACGAAAAGTATTTTCCAACTGACCAAAGAGCAGACACAGAATCAGTTCCGAATTCGATTGAAGCAGCTCAAAATGAACTTCAACTTGAGGAAAATGAACTGCAACTATAATAACTATTATATACATAAGCCAGCTTGGATCAACAGCATACACAGAGCAAACTGGGCAGGCAAGTCGAATGATTCTTCGTGCTCTCAGTTAGAGTATTCGCTAGTCTCATGCCTTGACTGCTCTCGCTCTGATTAGACTGCGGCTGGGGATGAGGGAAATTGGGTATTGGGGTCTCTAATGTATGGATGTGTACTATTCAAATGACGGCAGGTCGAGGGGCCTGGCTGGGGGAAGGGATCCAGGACCGTCGACCGATGTCAAAAGGCGCAAGAAAGAGAACTCTGTGTGGCCATAAAATACACTGGCTCGAGCTCAACCCCCCGATGGTGGGCACACTGACACCGCCGCACACACACACACCCACACACACACACATGCATGCAAATAGCCCTTTTACGCAGGACGAAGGACATTTGACGCCTGGCAACGTCCCGAGTCCACAAAGTGACCGTCGAAATCGTAAAACGTAAGACGAAAACGAGCTGGAAAATAAAAACACATTAGACACAAGCAAATATCCTTTTGCCCAGCTCAGCATGTCCTTCGCTTTTCCTATGTGTATGTGACCACGCTCATACACACACACACACTCACACACACACGAGTCGCGCACACACAAATTTATCTCCATTTGACCCTCTTCAAAGTGCTTTTTATAGTCATTTAGTGTTTTGGCCCTCCCGTCAAGTACTTTTATTATACACGTATAAATCCAATTCGGCATTCGGCGGAGCCGCAAAACACACACACACAAGAACACGTATACACACATATGTGTGTGTGTGTACATAGGGTATATATTTGGGGACATGCGTGTGGTATATGCCTGCTTTAAGGTAAGAGAAACGACAGTCCAACTAATGAAACGGAACCGGGCAACAGAACCGAACCGAACCAAACTCCTGGACCCTGCCACCCAAAAGGACCGCAGCACACACACACACACACACACTTGCAGGGGTATGGACATATGTGTATATATAGCAGGGCAAACTTTTTGGCCCAATGCTCGTTGTCAAAACTACACCCGAAAGCACACCCACACACATACACAGCACACATATGTATGCAAAGCAGCTGCCAAGGTCCTTGCTGGTCGCTGGTTGTGTCCTTTTTAAAATTTTAAGACATGTAAATATAAAAGGTCCTGCGCTGTCCTGGTCCGTTCCATTTCGCTGCGAGCCACCCCCGCCAGAGTCCGAGCCAAGTCGAGTCGTGCCCTGCGCTTTGGGATCTCGATGCTGTATCACTCCATTCGATCTCCGTCCCACTGTGCGAATGTGTGTATGTGTGTCACTTTATGGCATACTGTATGTATGTGTGTGTGTGTGTGTGTGTGCTGGGACCCTCTGCGCGTCCTGACCGGTCCGTTTGGCCACATGGCCCCCACCACCCTCTCTATGCTATGGCTGTCCTCCCCTTACCACACTTTCTCCCTCCCAGGCCCACACAAAACCAAGAGAAATATCTGCAAATGTTGTTTTCCTTTGGGTTGTTATTATTTTAAATTTTTTGCATATGCTTGTTTTGCTGTTCTCCTTCCCCTTCTCCTCCTCTTCCTTCTCCTTCCCCAACATCATCTTGTTTTTTCCTCAGACTTGAGCAGCGAATCTTTCTTGCTTTTTTCCTCATTTCACTCACATTTTATCAGCTTTCGCTTCCCGTTAGTCGCCGTAGCATTTAATTAACCTGCAGATAACAATTATCCCGGAAAAACGCCTCGCCAAGAAAGCAGCGCACAAGAAAAACCGCCACCAGCTCCATAAGTGTCCCCCACGAATCTGTGTGCCTTGAAGCATCTGTGGCATATCGCGACCTTTGCGCCAGCTCGCGGCAGGAATTAGCCCCATAAACATTTAAAGCAGCTCGCAAATCTTTTGGATTTTTATTACGAATCGCGTTTTAATTACGAATAAAAGTTCAATATTTATAAATGTCTGTTAAAAAGTTTGATAACTGGAATATCATATTGATGAAAGGTGAGGGTAACACTGGTGAAGTGGCACAGAGAGTCGTTACTTCAACGAAGTTTTCAAAGTTTCTTAAAAAGAATATATTGTCGCAGTGTATTCTATGTATTTAAGATCAGTTGACTCTATCGAACTGCTTATGGTTTAGAAAGAATACGTGTGGAATAAAATTCATATTTTATAATAGGGTTGAAGTAATAAGTAAGACTGTGATATATAATGTATTACTGTGATATATATATATTATTATATATGATTACATATACTTTTAATGCAATTCGGATTTAGATGATTGGGGGTTTCATACTCATTGCACACGCTAAAAATAAACATTCAAACCTTAAAATTACTTGCGTATTTTTATATTATTTTCGGGGCGTGGTCAATTAACTTTGCCTTTGTATAATTTGAATATATATTCATATCAATTTTGAAAGCTCTAGCTTTCTTAGTTTCTGAGATATAGGTGTTCATACGGACAAACGTATATATGGCTATATTGATGCTTGTGATGATTATATACACCTTGTGCGGGTTGAGATAAATTCTTTTATGAGTCTCAATACCCTTCTATCCCATGAGCACAGGGTATTCAAATGATTGGTACACCTCGACAAAGACCTGCATTCAAAATCGAGATTCCTTACCCGAATCCCTATACACTCAACTGGACTCAAGCAGAAATGCAGCCAGCCCCATACAACCACCCAATTGTGGGGTGAGGCACTGCGCTTGCTATCAGTCAGTGTGGAAATAAGAAAACATGTTAAGAGCACCAGTGAACCAAAAGAAGCAAAAAAAACCCTTTAAAAAACAATACACGAGCCGTAACAGGGCCATTAATTTCCCAATTTACAGTCTATTCGCAAGCCGTTGCCGAAATTGTTTAAGGTTTTAAAACCATGGACATGGAGATAACCGCACACACAGGCACATAAGCACACACTCACACATGGGCACTGATAAATGTGGGTCCAGGAGCTTGGGACTGGGTCCGGGACACGGGCAGGGACAGGGACAGGGACAGGGACCGGGGCATGCCAATGGCCATATGTCCATTTTGGAAAAGGAAAAAACAACACAGTTACCAAGAGCAGCAGCAGCAACAACAACATCAGCTTGAAGAATTTCAAACGAGCCAAAGGTGTGTGTGAGTGTGTGTGTTTGTGTGTGTGTGTGTGCCTGGGTGTATGTGGGTGGTTGTGCGCTGTCTTCGCAGCCTGTGAATGGGGTGGTAAATGCTGCCCAAGGGACTTGTAGCCGGATACCAACAAACTTTTCAAAATAAACGAAAACCAAGAAGCAGCAACAGCAACAGCAGCTCCATGAGCGAAAACGCGTTTGCAAAAAAAGAAAAGAAAGGAGAAGAGGAAACCGTAAAGAAGCAAAAACGAAACAACAACAAAGCGTTTTCGTTTTCTCATGCCTCACATGTCTCGCCCGGCTCTGGCCACATGGCCAAGTGCGCTATGCCGGCCCCGCTGTGGTTCGCAGCTGGCGGCGCAGCGCAACCGGCGGTCGTTGCGGCCGCCACGAATTGCCGCAGACGGAGCTGGAGACGGAGACGGAGTTGGGGCCGTTGCCGAAGCCGGCGCTTGGCCAGCGGCAGCTGAAACGCAAAAGGAACGTCACCGCATGGTTTTATTATATTGTGAATGTGATTACCTTAAGGATATGCAATAAGCACACACACACACACATCCTCGTACACATGTGTGTGTGTGTGTGTGTGAACCACCCCCTGGACTGACAGACAGTCAGCCGGACAGTTGTTGCAAAATAAAAATGAAATGACGCAACATTGCCAAAAGCCGCACAGTTGCGAAAGTATCTCACGGATACGTTGTTCCTTTGCATTTTCAATTAGTGACAACGCCCACAGTTGTTGACCAACTCCGGCGCACGCTTCGCATCAGCATAAACAATTGGTGGGCGTTGAAAAATCCAAGCAGAACAATAATTAATAAAAAATGTTTATGCAAATTTCAAATTATTTATTTTTAGATGTTATTTTTGGCTATAATAAAAAAGAAATGACATGGCATGGGCATGGGATATAATTCAATTAGTTGTTCATTTAATTCGTGCTGCTTATTAACTGATACTTTGTCAGATATTGTGCACATCTATGGCTGGATGATATCATGTGTAAGCCAGATAAAACTCTAGATAGATAAGAAGAATGAAGATACCAACTATTCATATATTTAAAGAGTATTTATACTTCAATAAACAAGATGCTACAATTGACTGTACTCGACTGTGACATACCCATCTGGCCTAACGATATACATATATATATTTTTTTTTTTTTTTTGTGTTTCAATAACGATATATTACTTCCATGTTTTGTATTTTTCCATGTAGGTTGTGTTGCATACATTTAGGGAGGCGCTTCGAAATCAGTACATATTAAGAACTTCTCAAATAACTTTAATCTTAATTATCAGATTGCAACCAAATTTTCAGAAATCATTTGGCTGTTCATAGTCATTGTGTTTACCAGAAATGAACTGTCCTGCATGAAAATGACGCTTTAAATTCGCTCTTTATCAATTTGCGGTGGCGCAAGGGGGCGTGGCCAAAAACCGTAATCTTGATTTGCGTGCAACATTAATACATATTAACACCAAATTTGGTAAACCTATCTGAGGTGTAGAATTTCATACAGATGGACATGGCTATATCGGCTCGGCTCATGAAGATTATATATAGTTTGTTCTGTCTGTTTCATACATTTTCTGTTGGCGGGTATTAAAAAAGTTTCTTTATTACATTTTTTTTTTTTTTTTATTATTATTAAGCGAAGAATCCGTACATCATAATATTGTATCTTAACATCACAAGGTTAAGAAATATTCTTATATCAAAATAGTTGAAGTAGGAACATAAGTGAAAAGTTTTTACTGTTGTCCAAATGTCTTGGCAAAGCCTTGTCGTTTGAGTCGTCTCAGAGGTCGAGCGGGGATAAGACATCTTTATTAAACTAGGTTAATATCTGAATTATTCGATTATTATTGTTATTATATCAAATATAATTTTTTTTTTTTGTATTATTATTATTATCAAATATAATATTATTATATCATAAATTAACAATATTCAAAGCAAAGTAGTTTATTTTTCTGCTAAACATATGCTCATAGATCTGTTCTTCTTCTTCATCTTTCTTCTTGTGCACTTTTCAATAACTGAAAATACTCGTAAATGCAACCTCCAATAATATTTCATTGATCTTCTCACGCATTATTATTTGCAGAACTCAACATGATAACACACACTCTTTACCCTTCTCCTCCTCTCTCCCACCCTCTCTATCTTTATCCCCCTCTCTCTGCGTATGCAGATACTCTTGAGCAGATGCAACGTCATGTAGGCCATGTGCAGCACGTGAGAACTGCTCGGCTTCTTCTGCATGAAGCCTGCTTACGTGAGTCTATCTCTTTGTGTGTGTCTCTCTCTGTGTGTGTGTGTGTGTGTGTGCTTCTTCGTGTGTGTGCGAATCTTTGTGCAAAGTGACTAAAAGGGTAAAAACCAAAAATCGAGGATAAGAACGGATAATCTAATGTCGCCCTGAAGTAGGTAACGTTAGTTCCATAGCGGCCGCTGCCGTCACTCAACCAGGCGTCGAGTCATCTACAGTGAATGAGAGTAACAGGGAGGGGGAGAGCGAGAGGGCCCTGACTGGTGCCTGGTTGAAGGCCTATAAATAACTGCAAATAAATCAAAATCTATCAATGCGAACAATTCGATGTGTTACAATTGACTTCACCGATCAAAGCCGTTGCTGCTGCTGCTGCTGTTGTTGCTGTTGTTGTTGCTGTTGGTGTTGTTGTTGCCGTATTTCATCCTCTTTTTTCATACCTTTTGTATGAAGTGCAGGACGACCAAAAAGTATCCTTTGTGTCAATATTATTAGCAGCAGCGCGCGGATAACGGCGAAAGGGTGAAACGGACACGGATGAGGCTTGCTTGGGCCCAGTTACAGCGACAGATACAGATACAGATTCAGCTACAGCTACCACGGTGTGTGTGCGTGAGTGTGCGAAATTTTACAGTAATTTAAAGGAGGATGAAAAAAGAGTTTCACCAATTTAATCAATATTATACAACCCATTCAAACGCATACACACACACACACACACACAAGCATAGGGTAGCCTGAGATACAGATACAGATACATTTCCACACACACCAGGCGTATCTGATAGGACGCGCGTATCGATGCGCGCTGCCTAATGGACAGCGCCAGCAGCGCTGCCCTGCCCTGCTCTGCCCTGCTCTAATTTTATTTACGATCTAATGTGCTCCTGCCGACGATGACGAACGGGACGAGCGGACGAGCAGAGGACGGCGCTGAGGGGCGCTGATAACGCGGTGTGAAAGGGCATGTTTCTGCGGATTGATATCCCGTTGTCCTCTGCGACAGCAGCAACAACAGTTGCATCATTGTTGCAGCTCCTACTTTCTCTTTCTCTCTCTCTCCCTCTCTCTCGCTCTCTATATTTTGGCACAATTTATGCGCTCCGTTTTGGCATTTGCTGTCGCATCCTCGCGCGCTCATCCTGACACAGTGGGCGATGGGCAATTTTTTATTTTAAAATTTCCACTGGGCGTTTACCGCAAAAGCATCGCACGGCAAACAAACTCGAGCGCGTACAACAGCATCAATTAGAGACGGCGATGGCAAATGGGGGATGGGCCACAGGAGGAGAGGGAACTGTGCATGAGAATGGCAATGGGAGTGGGAAATAACACCAGCAAAAGGTCAAAGATATTAAATAATTCGAGGATTATTCGTTTTAGGTATAAAATACAAGGGGAATCATCGAAAGGGAGAGAGAGGGGGGGACAGACAGAGAAGGAGAGAGGGGAAAAGATGGAAAGAGAAAGAGGGAGAAAAGGGCAAGGATATCATATCTCTTATCTTCATATTTATAAATTTACTCGTTGCAAGGAAGACTAAAGACTCTTTTATTGGCAAGTATTGACAAGAGCAACATCATTACAATATACCTGTATATAAGTCGCGACTATATTCGTATTTATACAACATACAATATAATATATTGTATTGTAGTTCCCTAACTTCCCTTTAGTGAACTCCGACAAATCGTAACATCACTTGAAGCAGGCAAAAACCGTCTTCAAAATCCCCGAAGACCTCAAGCGATTAATTAAGTTCATGAACAAGTCGAAGCCTTACGAAACTCTTTCAGCACTTAAGAAGATAAATGATGGAGATGATGTTCGCTGTAGAAATATCCGTATCCAAAGACATTCAACGCAGTCTCTTACCCCATCGAAGGAAGATACTCGTAATGCCCAGAAATCAAATTAAAGCATATCTCGAGTAAATGACTAGACAAAGTGGTTGGCTTGACTCGTGAGTTGTCTTCGGCTCGCCGTGTGTACAGTTGACCACTCGGCTAACGTTCTAACTCTTTAATCAAAGGCCCACAGAAGCTCTGGCAAGGATGGAACAGGACGAACAGGGATGTCCCCCAAGGGCCGTTTTGCACTAATTAATAAGAGTAAATTCCCCAAACGAGCGTCGGACGAACGTAGTAAAATCATTCCGGGCGTGGTTCGCATACTCGAGCATCCACACACACAGACACACACAATACATACGAGTACATACATGTATAGTGGGACATAGTATGGGGCGGACAACTTCTGGCGAGTGCACAAACCTGACAGTTAAAAATGTTGCATAGTTTTTTACGTCTTTACGAGTGTCAACCACCCAGTGGGACTCACGTGGCCAGCTGCTTCAGTTCCTTAAGGATGCGTTACAACATGGTATGCGAGTGTGTGCGTGTATGTGTGTGCGTACTTCCTTGGTCCACTGGCAGATACAATCGCAACGCTTCCCTTTTTGCTAAATTGGCAAAATTCTTGTATAAATTCTTCCATTCAGGGCAAGTTGTCCTTTGCCTGACCCCAGCCACGAGTACCCGAAGCACCCAAAAACACCCACTCATGCCAGAATGTGGCCCATTTTGGACATTCAAATGCGAAACGATGCTAATTCATATTCAAATGAATGCGAAATAAACCCCAATCACAATTATTATGAGACATGTTAAATGGACCAAAAGTCCTGTATAGCGACAACAGCAACAACAAAGGATTCACATTCACACACTCACGCACACATGGATACATATTCATATATACTGCTATACTCGATTGCCTACATACGTACGAATACATATAATATGTATGTGCTGCGCACATTCATATTCGGACGCAGCCAAGCAAGGGGTAAGAGTTCATTCTGTGTATGTGAGTGTGTGTGAGTGTGAGTGTCTGCGAGTGTAATATCGCGCATGTCCCAAAAGCGGACATATGGCGGACAGTCGAGTGAATGGGTGGACACCGATGTGGACATGTGAGTGACTATCGTGAGTGTGCCCGGCTGCAGCACAGTCGAGTCCAGCAGTATAGAAACACTCACTTCGCTGAGATTCATTTCAATATATTCATTTGAATATATCACAAATTTACAATTAAAATTTAGCATGGAATTTATGCAAAGCTTGCTTTAAAGTGAATGGATTCACTCAACATATGTGAATGTATTCACAATATATGTATTCATTTGAATATATCACAAATTTACAATTGAAATTTAGCATGGAACGTATGCAAACTCTGCCAAAAAGTAAAGGTATTCACTCATCATATGTGAGTGTTTTCGCAATATATGTATTCATTTGAATATATCAGAGATTTACAATTTAAATTTAGTATGGATCGTATGCAAACTATGCCAAAAAGTAAAGGTATTCACTCATCATATGTGACTGTATTCACAATATTTGTATTAATTTGATTATATCAGAGATTTACAATTGAAATTTACTATGGATCGTCTGCAAACCTTACTTCAAAGTGAATGTATTCACTCAACTTATATGAATGTATTCACAATATATAAATTACAATAATTAAATTTTGTATTCCAATTCCAATTTTTTAATTACACGTTTATTTCTGACTATTTATAGTATTTATGAGTATATTCATGTATGTTATTCAAAGTATTCACAGTGTTGATAGTAAATAACAATATAAATTTTGAAAAACTCAAAATTAAGGTCAAAATTAAATGTATTCATTTTTTTTTAAATTCATTCATGAATCATGTATACATATTTACAGTTTAACAGAAGTATTCATGTGCTAGTATGTGAATACAAATGAATACATTCATAGAATTCAATTGAGCCATATGCATTTTGGGCCGTTAAAGTACTTAGCATATGAATACATCTATGTATTCACAGTGCAATCACTCGCAACCAACGTCTGCAGAGCGAATCATCAACAACTGGCCTCATAATGAGCCAAAAAAGGAAGCTGGCCCAAAGTTGGACGCACAGATTGACAGTGGCTACACTCGGCACCAAAGGGACTGCCAGCCCTACCCCTTCCGGCAGGGCGGGGTAGATGCGGGGGCGGACTGTGTGCTGCGGTCGCAGGGCGGCCCGAAAGCAGAGGAAAACAAATAAACATGCTGTCAACTGCCGTCTGACACCACACGTCACATCTTGCCGCTGCGTACCCCAGACGCGCCCATCTGCACACACACACACACACATGCACAGAGAGAGAGAGAGAGAGAGAGAGAGAGCGCAGCCACATTTGCATACGTGCGGCCAATGTCCCAGGGTATTCGCACACACACACAGAGGCCAGCTCCGTGTGCGCTGTGTATGGAAAGCCGTAGGAAAAGTTTTCGGAAAGAACTTTCATTAAACAATGCGACCAACTCGGCCCATTCATCTCTCGTCCAGTCGGGTGTGAGTGTCTGTGTATGTGTGTGTGTGTGTGTGTGGAGAGGTGCTTGCCCGTGTGTGAGTGCGTGATTGTTGGTTGTGTCTGTCGGCTGTATGGGTGTTGAGCGTGGTTTTGGTCGGGGAATGGGGGAATGGGGAATGGTGAGAATGGGGTCCCCGGGCTTTACAGCAACCAACGCCATTCAGTCTGCAAAAAATGATTTTAATATAAGCTAATGGATAACGCGCCAACACAAACATACAGCGCAACACTCACACACACACATACTGGGTTCGTATGTAGATATCCCGAAAGGACCCATGTCCCGCATCATGGTATGATATTTCAAATGCTTAATAATAGCACTCAAAAGTAAGAAATGACACAGCTATTTTATTCCATTTTATCTCCCTTCCTCTCTCTCCCTCTCCCCCTCTATCCATCTCTTTCGCCCCCACTCTCCGTCTCCCTCGCCCTCTCCCTCTCTCTCTCTCTGTCCCTCTCTTTGACCCTCGCTCTTTCTCTCGCCACATCGCATCTTTTGTCCATATTTTGCTTTCCCACAGTTTTGAGTACTCATATTCATATTCACATTAGTTACATGTTATTACTTATTTTTCATTTTCATATTTATGCGCCCCGCCCTGCCTCGCTCCGCCCCTTTTAGGCTCCCCTGCAGTCAAATTGGCATCCCAATGTGGGCCAATTAGGTTGAAATTGTCTGCAAAATGTTAGCGTTTATTTTTAATGAGTGCGCGCCTCGTAATTCAGACATTCGCGAGTGCCTGAGTGGGTGGTCCCAGTCCGACGTCAACTGCGAGTACGAGTATTCATTTATACTCATGTGTGAGTTTGTTTATGTGTGTGAGTGCGTTCAATCGATGATGCAACAGAGAGAATCCTTAAAGCGCTTTATTCAAAAGGTTTTGCTTGAATGTAATCAGTGTTGATAAACGTGCTGAAAATACCATGAAATACGTGAATGAAAGTACCAATAAATAAGTATTAATTTCACTGTCGACTGTGGTAAACTAGACACTAATAATATTCCTTACATTATAGTACGTAGCAGTACATACTCACTTCACGTGGGCTAAATGGGGCGTGGTCAAGCTTTAAGGTTGCCGGCTGCAATAACAAGACACATGGTCACCAATTTGGGTAACCCTAGCTCATATAGTCACTGAGATATAAGTGTTCACACGGACAGATGGACTTGGTCTATAATGGTATGCCCCCTTCTGGCTGTTATCTGCCTAATCTAATCTATAATTCAGCTCCAACTACGCCCTCAAATATGTTGACAGCAAACCAATATTTACATTCAAGAACATCACTTGGGCTAATGCAGACGACGACCCCCCTGGATGAACTTTGACACCTGCACACTGACCCGCACAGACCCAACAAAGAGGTCCATTGTGCCGTACCTAATCCGGAAAGTGTGCAAACCAATCGACCGTATGAATTATAGTCAGTTGGGTCGCAGACAGAGAAGACAATTCTGGGGCTGTTGGGGAGCAAAGAAGAAGAGAGAGTGGGAGGGGAGAGAGGAAAAAGGGGCTGGGCAAACACTCAATCATGGTCAAATCTTGACAAAAGTATTTACTCGCATGCCCGGAATCATATTTATCTGCATGCATATTTTATGAATTTAATGTTCGAGGGGTATCAGGTACGAATAGAACGACAGACCAAGACACACACGAAGGACATCGGATACAGGATATGGAGCCAGAGGACAACGGGCGCAACTTATTTTGAATGCTAAATCGTTCGAATCCTTTTGCCGACACACTCGAGCGGCTCTGCCCTGGATTTGCCACGCCAGACAACACGGCGACTCGGCGACTCAGCGACTCAGCGACTCAAGGACTTCAACTGGCCTCAGGTCGCAGCCTTTCGACAGCTATCGGCATTTGAGGTAGCCTAAGCTCCGGCTAAAGTCCCTGGGCACATGTCCCATCCATCATCACACAATCACAAAATGAGTATCATGTGCGACCCCACCCCTTATCCCCCTTACCCCTTTGGAAGCCACCTCAGAAGCTGACTATGGCCATGGCCCAGTCAGGCATTCAGTCAGCCAGCCACACGTACCATTCGAAAGGCATCAAACGTACTTATCAGCTTTGCCCTGGGAGCTCAGCCTAAGCGCAGCTCCCAACTAAACTAACTCGAACTCAGAACCAAGAACTGAGCAGCGAGAACTGAGAACTGCAAACGGGAACTGTGAACTGGGAATCGGGTGCAGAGTCCAACTTCAGCTTGAGCTGCTTAAAATACCAAACCAAAATCTCGAATGTCCATTAGCATACGTATCCAGGCAGTTGGGCTGCTGCTGTTCCCCTTCCTTTTTGGCCACGTCTTTGGTCTTTCGTTTTATTCTTTCAGCACACACACACACACACACACTGTCATGCATATCCACTCGTAAACACACACACACACTGACACAATGGAAGCAACCACGCAGGACAAACGTTACGACTAACCTCTCACTCTTTGTTCTCAGACGCTCCTCTCGGCCAAGACACAGACTAACACACTAACACACACACTTACACACACACGCGTAATACACACACACACATACACATGGCCCGACCAAAATCCACACCATCTGCTACACCTTACGCCTAACAATCCAATTCAGAGGCAACAATATGCTTGGAGGCGCACTCTCGAGCCCGATAGAGCTAGAAACAGAGAGAGAGAGAGAGAGAGAGAGATAGAGAAAGGGGAAGAGAGTGAAAGAGGGTTTCTCTGGCCAGCCGCATTGCAATGTATGACCAAGGCGCATGGAGCACGCATAGAGGACGTGATGCTCAAAGCTGCCTACTCTCTCCCATCTCCATTTGCGTTTCAAATTTAAATTTAACCTTTTGTCTTAATACGCCAATGGGGTTGCATGAGATGACGACGACCACCTCGACGACGTCAAGCTGGTGAGTAGCCCGACCGTAGCATAAGCCAAAATATCCGTGTGTAGATATGTATTTACGTATACAACTGGATAGCTAGTACTGTGCCAGCTTATAGAGGAATCTCTCTCTCTATCATGCCGAGTACATATGGAAGAGCATTTGATGCGTGTAATGGATTTGCCATTCAAGAACGAAGACAGCAGTAGAGTCCTCACCTCACTTGGACAACGGCTTAGTTGGTACTGTTACATGGCCTATTAGAGCTACACGTGTATGTGGCTGGCTAATTTGGGGACAGGGCGGTGGCACAGCTGTCGATAAGTGCGATTTGTTGAGTTGGCAAGTGAATTGACCCCAGGAATTTGTCAGATTAGTTTCCCACACAGATTTGCCAACAAGATTTGGGGAATGTGCTGCAGATACTCTGAATATCGAGACTTAGTTGACAGTCTGGTAGTCTAATTGAGAAAGGTAGTAGTACGATATAACAAAGCTATAGTTTAACCACTTTCCTCTAGTTAAATGAAATGTAGCTTAACTTTATAACTATAACAATAGTCATAGTTCAAGATAAGCTCTTAGTAATCAACTCTCAGTCTTGTAGCAAATAGACTTCCATGGGAAAAGTAACTTCCCTATACTACTGGGCACTAGTGACTACTCCTACTTACTTTACAAACCCTATTCTCTTTTGTATGAAATGTCCGCCAATAGGGACACCATTTACCAGTAAGCAAAGAATTGGGTACCCATGATTGGAGTACTTATGTAGGTACCCAACAATGGGCTAGACAAAGGAGTACCTACAATAAGAGTACCCTAGAACAACAGGTTTAAAATCTGTTTACTCTGTAAAACCCCTAGTCAAAGCTCAAAGTACGATCTATAAGAGTTTAGTTATTGAATTCAGCTATAGTCGTAGTCAGAAACTGTAGTATGATCCTATTCATACTTTCAAATGATACTGCTCAGTTATTAAAATCAATTGTTGTGCCACGGAAGGTGTATCTCGAAATTCAAAATGGCCACGTGAGGGGTGGGAAGTGGGAACTGCGTAGTGGACAGACACACACACATACACACACAATTCCAAACAAACAAAGCATTGGGGAAGCACAAAGCTATCAACATAAAAGTCAATCTGTCCGAGGGGTTGAACGTGCAGCTCGAACACAGAACGGACAAGAACTCTGTTCTACGCATTGACCCTTTTGTTGGAGCGAGTATTGGACAACAGGACAACACAGTGTTACAGAGAGGAAAAGGAAAGAGGGAGGAGGCAGTCAGAGCTAACCACCCCACCCGCCCTCACACAATACTACTGTCCCTGCCCTCGACTGAGTCGATTGTGCCATCGAGTACGGGTCGGAGCTGGCTGCTCGTTAGCCCGAATGATGGACGGCAGAGAGTCCAGAGACCTGAGTGCTGAGTCCAGAGTCGCAAGTCCTCAAGTGGCTGCTTGGACGCGGTGGTGAGAGTGTTGGCCAAGCTGAAGTGAATTGAAATTCGTACAATATTTGAGCTTGTCTCTCTGGTAAGCTCTCTCTCTCGCTCGCACTCCCACTCGTTGGTCATATTTTTATTGCGATTCGAATCGGCGGAATCGAAAGTCCACCCCTAATGGCTGACGGACAGCGCAACCGGGCAGCGAGCGGCCATTACTTCAACCCTATGCCGCAGAGCTTCCATCGGCCTTAACCTCAATACACCAAGCGAACACCCTCCGCCCGTACCGTCACGTCCCATCCCGTCTCCTCCCACCACTTCAGTCCCCTTTTGCCGTTTATTGGCATAAGCAGCCCATTTATACAATTACATTTATAAATGTTGCGCTCTGATATCAAACATACAAACAGACAGACAGACGGACAGACAAAGAGACAGACAGAGGAATAGACCGTCAGACTGACAGACAAATACATTCGCCATATTATTAAACAAATACCCAGACCAGAGAACACAATTGAATTTCTCGAATGTCCTTTGACAGAAAGTTTTTTGGCGCCCGCCTTCGCCATGTTCCGCCTTCCGCCTTTCTTCTTCTGCAATGCTATCCCCCAATTTGAAACTGTATAAATTGCCCATAATCAGCTTGTATGCTCCCCGACCGACTGGGAAAAAGGTTTTCTGCTTTGAGTTTAAAGCTGTTGAATCACCTTGACAAAACGGAAAGAAATTCCCCGCACTGTGTGTCCCATTCAGGGTGGCCAATTGCCAATGCTTTCCCGGAAAGGTTTCTTCTTGTAAGCAGATAATTATAATGTCGACACTGCTCACACATTTGAGGTACAATTAGACGTGTTTTCACCATATTTATTGTGATTCAGACTTGACTGATTTGCTCTTGTCAGCATGAAAAGTTTAGCGCCTAATTGGCTTAGCAATTAGTTCATCCAAAGCTGATCAATATAACTATGTGTGTATATAGCCAGTACAAATACGCGACTTATGCATTGTCCTCAATCTGTTGATTATGCATTTGAGGATGTGCTGATTATCTCAACGTGTCGCCTTATAGGTTTACTTTGAGAACCTTTTCTCCAATATCGATAACACCTTTGTCAAGTAGTCGGCAATCTTTCGATCTGCACAGCTAAAAGGGCAGTCTTCGGCAGCAGCGGGCGCGAACAATGGAGATTTCCTAATTGAAGGCACTCTGTGGCGAGCACTTGACTTGATCGGAGCGTCCGATCGAATGCCGAAAGCTGTTCGGCCGTGAAACGAGTACCCGAGTGCCCGCACTCATAAGAACTGTGAAAAGCGCATGATGCGATGGGGCTGATCGATAAGACGGCGAGTCCGTTGCGAGTGCGAGTGTGAGTGCGAGTGCGAGTGATAATTGACGAGTGGCGATTAGAGAGCACAACCCGTTGGGCCGACAGACGTTCGAACTCTGTGGCAAATGCGATCGTGACGCTACACATTTGCCTACGGTCGGAGAGGATCGGGTTGGGCTGGGATTGGGTTGGGTTAGGTTGGGTTTTGCTCGCTCGTTCGCCAGGGTTAATTCGCTTTTAGCGTAATTTGTAAGCGTTTCTTCAGCTACCCCGGCAAAGGAGCTGCGCTTTGTGCACGCTCATTGCGCATTATTCATATTCCCAAACAGGATAGCGACAGAGAGACAGTCGGCTCTCCTGGCTACCTGGGCTGCTGCTTGACAGCGGCAACGGCAACGGGATAAGGGGTAGACCAAGGGGCGGCCAGACGAACGGTGACTGCAGCACATAAAACACTTTGGCACATTTTGTCGGGCATCGCTGGGATGCATGCGTAACCCTTTCGTAAATCGTGTTAATCCCGAAAACGCAATGCATACGTCGTTGCCGTTGCCGTTGCCGATCCCGATCCTGAACCCAATCCCAGTGCCGTTACCTGGCGCACACAACGTTAATAATTGCGTCAATGGAAATTATCATTTTTCATTTTATTTCGCTTTTCGCATTCTGTAGTTCTTTTTTTTCTTTGGTTTCTATTTGGCGGCTGTTTAGCGAGCGAAGCATTTTTGGTTTTCGGGTTCTTCGGGGTTGGGCCTGGGTCGAGTTCGGTTGCGTCTTCGTCAAGATCGGTCGGCTTCCTGAAGTGCCTGTGACAAGTTGTCAAAAGACGGAACCAGGGGCGACCCGCGGATCGCGAACAATAACCCGAAATGTCACCGCGAAGAGGAAATGGAAATGAAAATGTAAAATCCACTCATGGCCCTAGAAGAGGGTATACAACAAGGTGAGCATGTGAGTTCACAAATCAAATTAAATTAATTCAATGAAAGGATCAAGAACAGGACGATAGTCTTCAGATGATGTTCTATGCAAGCCAATTACAATGGATCAATCTGTCCACGTAGGGTACACAGAGTTCGGTGCAATGCAAGTAGCTTTCGTTGCTTGTGTTTTTATTAATTGAGCGCACAGAACGTGACTCGTTCCAAGAGCTTTTGTTGTTTGTCACCGGACATGCTTGCCTTCCCTCCCTCTTCCCCCTCTCTCTTGCTGATTTTATTGTTTTACGAGCCCCGGAATAGGGGGACAAAGCGCTTCGTGCCAATATTGGGAAGTACGGCCTGTCACATGTCACCAAAACAATGGGCCCACACAGGAGTACGATGGGAAGTGCTGTGTACCCAGATGTTTAAATGAATGTAATACAAAACACATCGGACTGGGCAAGCTGAGTGTTCCACGTATAACGATTTCAATTTCATACAGTCAGTGTCTATATAAAATTTGTTTTAACCCATAACACACAACTAGAAAATTTGCGCTGAGTTTTTTTATTTCAATTTCGAGATAATCAGACAAAAAAGATTCAAAATTTCATCGTGTTTTTTAACAATGTCGAAGAATCGCAAAGAGTACCCTAAACTTCGTTTCGCCTTGATCACCGAGGAGGCGCTAAAGATGTTGCAGCCACCCACAGCGAATGAGATGAACACTCCATCGACCAGTTTAGTACAAAACCAAAACATTTACGAGATGATAAATGCGACCGTGAACACCATACTCGAGCGTAAGATTCGCAGTCTGCGACTAGATAAGCTGGAGCAGCTGGACAAACTGGACGAAATCATTGAGAACAAGGTGTCCGAGATTCAGGACCGTCAGCCTGGGGCCAAGAAGAGTGCGCAAAGAGTACCCGAACAGATTTCTTCCAATCGGGAATTATCCATTGATACTGTATCGGATTTTGGAAATAATTTACTTCGATCGGATAGTCAAATATTTAATTTAATCGACGCAAGAATTGGAGAAGCCAAGATGGCCCATAAGACATGGGATAACCGAAAGGCAGAGCAACGAGAGCAGCCTCAGTCCGGCTCACGGAAGTCCAAGACCAGGCAGCTATCCGGTGGTGATCGCAAGAAGAACTCGAAGGGATCCCAAACCAACTATGTGCCGCCGCAGTCCCACCCCATCAGGAAGGCGTCCGATATAATAACAAAATATTTAAGCCAGTTGGACAATCGATACCCTCAGCGAAAGTGAGAGGCGTGCAAAAGACTAATCCGACCTGAGACATAGCTACCTTGAATACTCTTTTCGTCCCTGCTTCTTTTCCCTTTCGCTCTTTACTACTCTTTAATAGTCGGAGAAATAAAAAAAAAATTGCAAAAAAAACTATTGCATTGCAAATGAGTTTGGCCCAGATGAGAAGAGGGGGCGGGGGTTGACGGGGCTTGACTGTTGCTACAGTCTTTGCGGGCTTATCAACAGGCTGCAGACAAGGGCAGAGCATCAATCAAGAATTTCCAATGAATGGCTATCGAGTGAATTAGACGACCAGTGCCATTTTTTCTCTGGCTCCCCCGCCCCTACCCAACCCCCTTTGAGATGTTCTGCGAATTTCACTTTTATATACAAAATATATACATATTTTCTTTTTTTTTGGTCCACCCCCAAACCCGGGCAAACCCGGCAATATTTTTGCGGCTTAATATGTGCGCAACGGAGGCAGGGCAAAGTCAGCCGAAACGCAATGCTAAAAAATGTGTGACAACCGTGGGAGGGGGAGGTGAAGAGTGTTGCGGGGCTGTAGCTGTACTGTACTCTGGTTCGAGCTTATCGTCTCGACTGTAGCCAGTGACAGGACATAACATTACCCTCGGTATCTGCGCAGCGCCATGCGTGGGCATCGCCGACTGACGAACGGTCACCCCGGCCACCTTCAAGGCGACTGCGGGGGAGGGAGTGAGAGGCAGAGGGAGATGGTGATGGAGAGCGAGAGTGAGAGGCTGCTGCTGTCACAAGGAAAGGGTAAAAGATGCTGACTAAGTACTTTGCGAAATTGCTTACATGCGTTGCGCCTGTGCTCTATGCTCGGTGTCCTGTACTGTATCCCTGTCCTGTGCCCTGTCCTGTGCTCTGTCCTGTGTTCTGTCCTGTGCCCTGTCTTGTATCCCGTCTTGTGTGCCACTGTCTTTGGGTCGAGCGGGTTTCGAATTGAACGCCCGCCTCCGTTTAGTGGTAATACATTGTCATATGCAGCGGCTGCCGTTCTGCCGGGCGTGTCATCCTTCTCCAGTGCTCATAACCAACCCTGCCACTGGCCCACTCTCGAACAGTGGACGTTGCCAGGCAAAGGATAAACGACGTCGCAACGGACGGACGCCAAAACAAGTGTTGGGTGCCATGTTTATGTTTTTGCTGTTGCTGTTGTTGTTGTCTTTCATTTCATTTCGTTTCGTTACGTTACCCCCCCCCTCGCCCACGTTCTCTGTTGTCGTTTCTTTTTGATGCCAAGTTCGTGTTTTTTTCCTCCTCTTTCGCTTTAATCTTTCCCGTTGCTCTTGTTCTTGTTCTTGTTGTTGTTGTGCACGTAATATAAAAATTCAACAACGCGCAAAACTTCACATATGACAACTCGCGCGAACAACAACAACAACAACGGCACAACATGTCACCGAGGTAGCTGGCAACGCTGAGAAAGACTTGGCCATCATCGTCAACAACATCATCAGCATCATATTCATCATCATCATCGCCATCAGCCACGTCCAAGACGCTGCGACGCTGTGGTGTTTCTGATTTTCTGAAGCGGAAAATCAAACGTTTCTTGCTGTTTACACTGCGCTGTCGCAGCGATTGTTGCTGCTGCTGTGACGCAAGCAACATGGCCAGCAATAGCCAAGCGATAACTGAAATCGTATATAGCAAACTGTTATACTCTCTAGCAATGTGCAATTGGTTTGTATAACAGCAGGAGAGAGATCCTCGCCTTGCCTGGCCACATGCAGCTGAGGCAGTTCCTCCTGCTCCCCCTACGATAGTCGTGATTGTAACGTATGCGATAGTAGTAATTTATACGATAGCTGTCACGTTACGATAGTTGTCACGTTACGATAGTTGTTACTGTTACGATAGTTGGTACTGCTACGATAATTGTTACTGCTACGATAGTTGTTATTACTGCGATAGTTGTTACTAATGCGATAGTTGTTACTGCTACGATAGTTGTTACTGTTACGATAGTTGGTACTGCTACGATAGTTGTTATTACTGCGATAGTTGTTACTAATGCGATAGTTGTTACTGCTACGATAGTTGTTCCTGATACGATA
Source organism: Zaprionus ornatus (assembly GCA_018904035.1). NCBI lineage: Eukaryota > Metazoa > Arthropoda > Insecta > Diptera > Drosophilidae > Zaprionus > Zaprionus ornatus. Next base: position 26,432,768 of record JAEIFZ010000001.1, read on the forward strand.
GTTGTTATTGCTACGATAGTATTTACTGCGATAGTTGTTACTGCTACGACAGTTGATACTGTTACGATAGTTGTTACTAATACGATAGTTGTTACTGTTACGATAGTTGTTACTGCTACGATAGTATTTACTACTGCGATAGTTGTTACTGCTACGATAGTTGATACTGCTAATGTTACAGCTGTTGTTGCTGCTGCCCTTCTTCGATATCGGTTGCTCTTTTTGCCCCAATTTTTTCCAGTGTAGCTGGCCCAATGCTTCAGTTTTCAACGCATGTGTGTGTGAGTGTGGATGAGTGTATGTGCGTGTGTGCATGTATGTGTGTGTTGCTTGAATTTCAGAAAATTGCATTTTTTCATATCATTAGGTTTTATTGGTTTCTTCCTGTTAAATATTCCTGCCTCCGCTTCCCTCTTTCCAGCCCCTCCCCCGCCCTCAATCCACGACCGCCTTCCGCCTCTTTCGCACATATGTGGCGCATGTACTTTCTTTTGTGCAGCATGGGGATGGGGCTCGATGGGGTTTGGTCGCATGTTGTCAAAACAACAACGCGCCGGTTGCGCTCCAAAAACAACCTGAAAAACACACACACGCACACTCTCACACACACGCGCGCCACGCATCATATCATCGCATATTGTTTTGTCTTCGCGCAATGCCCCCTTCCACTTTCCTCTCCTTCTCCTTATGTTTTCTTCCCTCTCGGCTCTTTATCGCCTTGCCTCCCCTGCTCCATTTGCCTCCTTCGGCTGTGTCAGTCGGCCAGTGTCAAGCTGAGCCCTGAGACAAGCGCTTGGTAGCAAAAGGAGTCTGGTCATGTCAGGCTGCTTCGAGTTGACCCCCAACCCCCTCAGGGCCTCCTGAATATGAGGCGATAAATGCAAGTTGGCGATTTCCTTTGTTGTTCAGCGCAGAGAAACAACTTCGCTTTCACATTGAACTCCATTACGTACGCTTTACCTGACACGACTTGCCGGGATTGAAGCTGGAGTTGGTCTGGGATAGGGAGAGAAGAGAACACTGTCAAAGAGGTCCATGAACAATGTGCATCGATTCGGCTCCAATTAAATGCATGACGAGTGGCTTAGCAAAGTACTCAGATATGTTTGAAGGACCAAATTCGAGTAACATTGATATTTTACAATACCTTATATCAATACTATTATCAATAGCTTACATCATATTATCTTGAATCTTTCATACCAATGAAAATATCTCAAGATTTCTAATTATTCAGCTATTCTTGTAGAAGTCTGCTAAGGGTAGTCAAATAATCATATAAAACACATTTCGAAGTGTGCTCGTAACATTTCTGTGCAATCGAATTGCTTTGGTCTTTCTGTATTTCTATATCTTCCTGCCTCAACTTAAACGGTTAGGTCAGCTACAGTTGACTTTGCTTGTGACTGCTGTGCTATATCCACCTAGAATAGCTTTAACTGCTTCCTCAATAACTTCCATGTTTAATACCTGATCAGAGCTAAACTGGCAGAAATCATTGTAAATAATGTATAATTGAAATTATAACGCATATTATCACTAAGTTTCGTACTCCCAGCTCTTATTGATGAAATTAAGGTGTTCATACGAACAGACAGACATATATATATATGTATATACCTACATTGTGGTGCGGATATGCTTTCTTCTGCCTGATACATATATTTTTTGTTAGCACTAAGCTATAATACCCTCCTACCCTATGGTTAACGAGTGTACGAATTGTATTCTACTATTATCCTCAGCAACTCTTACAACTGTAGCTTAAGCTCTGTTTGCCCTGTTTGCAACTATATCTAACTGTCTATGCAAATTTCGTAATCTAATCGATTTGCATCTGCCTCTGATTTCAATTTCGGTCTATCCAATCATTTCTGTTGACCAAGCACGCCAAAACTTTGCACACATTATTATCGAAAAGGGGATTTCGTTTAGGCCGACTAATGCACTGACATCCATCTATAGCAACCCCATAAAGTTCGCGTGTGTGTGTGACTGTGTGTGTGTGTGTGTGTGCTGTCCTGCCCACAACAATACAAACACACCCACAAAACCGAGTCGACTTGATGTTACCTGCGTAAATCAGGAAATGTGGCAAAGAGCGTAGCAACTTCTGATTGACTGGCTGACGTATAGTATGGATGCTGGAGTGGGATGAGGGAGGATGGAGGGCATGATGGGGAAAGTCTGCTGCTGCTGCTGCTGCTGGTCAAGGGAATGTCTCAAGGGCCTGTGCAAATGGAAAACTGAAAACCGAAAGCGCTTGCACACATACTTTCAATATACCTCAACTCCCCCAATGCCCCCTCCTCCCATCCCTGTCCAGCTTCTCGTTCCCTCGACTACACTTGCGCCACCTGCAGTGAGTCGAGCGGTCTTGCCCGGAGTCGTTTTGCGTACGCCCTTGTGTTGCTGCGACTCAATTCCTCATGTGGTCGGGCGTGGGCACATGGCGCACACTCTCTCGACTGCGGATACCCTTCCCTGCTGGCCTTGATGCGCTTCGCTGGTCGCCGTCGCCCGCCGACGGAAAAGGAAATGAAAAAAGGCGAACCAGAGACCGCCTCGTTCTCGGACGGGCAAGCTCAACCTCTGCCTCAGTCAGCAGCAGCCCCTCTCCCCGCTTCCATTCCGTTCTCAGCTTCCACTCCTGCCTTTGCCTGCCCGTGCTCATCCTTTGCCAATTCCGCTCGGCTGCCTTGCAAAATTTTTGAATTGGATACTCTGGCGACCAAAAACGCCCACGCGCGCTGGGCATGTCAACTGGCAACTGCCTAGCGGGCGTCCGTTTCTGCTCACCTTCCTCTTTCTCTTTCTTTCCTTGTCCCTCCCCTACCCGCCCGATGTTCGTCCATAGTACACATGACCAGAAGAATCAACGAGTGTGTGTGTGTGTGTGTGCGCGCGTGTGTGTGGGGACTATTTCAAATTTTGCATATTAAAATATCGTCGTGCTGGCAAAAGGTCGCTGTTCCTTGTTCGAAGCAAAGGTGGCCAGCTCCGTGCGCTGTACGTCGCTGCTTGCTCTCTACCGCCTATCGAAGCAGTTGGCGATGTCGCACAGTGGGATGAAAACGCAGTTGACTGCCTCATATTATTGACAGCTGGTAGTGACTGCAAATACAGATTCAGGAACATAAGTTTCTCTAAATAATATATAGATAGTTTTTTACCTATAAGATATCGATATGTTATCGATAGCTTAAGCTATTTTGTAAATTAATTACATTCATAACGTACATAAAATTTTGTATCGCATTGGGTCAACTATCATTTCGATAACTTATCGATAACACAGAAACTCTTAAGACAATTAATACTATATCTAATAAATATAAAAGGCATGTTATATATAAAATAATGTACCGATAAGAAGTTGTCGATAATTTATCGATAGAATATCAGAGATCAAAAATATGTATGTATATGTTCATCATCGTCATTGCCCACTGTGCCTAGTCTGTCGACTTGTATTTGCTGTTGTTGCCATGTTGGACTCGCGCTAACTGCGAATGTGGCCGAAGATGCGGACGAGGATGTCGTCGTCGTCGTCGCCGTCGCGGCATCGCAACGTCACTGGCAACATAACATCGGGACTCAGACACATCGCCTGTGGTAACACAATAACGAATTTCCGTAGCAACTTCATCACCAGCTTCTCCCGTTGTTGTCGGCCACGTTACTGCTACTGTTGCTGTTGCTACTGTTGATGTTGCTGCTGTTGTTGCTGCTTCTCCTGCCGTTTTAATGCTGTTGTTGCTGTTGTTTTTAATGCTGCTGTTGCTGCTATTTGCTATTGATGTTGCTGCTGTGTCTGTTGCTGTTGCTGCCGCTGCTGCTGCTGCTTTCCCTTACCTTCAGCCTGCAATGTTATCCACTTTACATGCGCTTTTTAGTCTGCCCTATTTGCTTGCCCAACGATTTTTCGATTTCTACTGCGACTTTTCCCATTTGATTTTAGAAAAAGAAAAGGAAAGATTTTTGGCAACGAACGCAAGGACAACTATCAATGGAATTATATACTTCTGAGGCACTCACAGCAAGTTCGCATGCCAATAATAATAATAATAATAATAATATTGTAATAAGCGAAATAACGTAAATATATAAACAAACGGAAGGAAACCTCAGACGGAAAAGTTGCAAGACGAGACAGTCGCAGTGACAAATTTTCGCAAAAGTCGTTCGACCAATTGTCCGTTCGTCTGTCTGTCTGCCCGTCTCTTTGTCTGTCGGTCTCAGTCTGACTATCTGTGTGTCTGCCCATGACTGTCTGTCTCTCTGTCTCTCTGTCTCTATGTCTGTCTGTCTCTCTGTCTGTCTCTTTGCCTGTCGTTCTGCCCATCTCTCTCTGTTTGTCTCTTTGCCTGTCGTTCTGCCCATCTCTTTGTATGTCTGTCTGTCTGCTTGCCCGTCTCTCTGTCTGTCTTTTTCCTTCTCTGCCCCTTGCCACATTAATTTGCACCTGGACGTAACATTTGCTCAGCTGTTGCCGAGCTTGCAATTTTCCAACTTTCTCACAAGATGCGCAAGAAGGCGAAGAAGAGGATGGAGAAAATGAGGCAGAAAACAAATCAACCCACTTTGGGTTCGAGAACCCTTTTCATAAATATTTTGAAACTCTTAAGCGTCCTGCGTCGCATCCCCCTGTCTGCTGTCAGGACAAACAATTAAACTTAATCAGTTTTCCAACTGACGCACCCAAGGAAACACTTTTCCCCCTTGCGATTGCGTTCGATTTGTCGATCTGTCGAACCTTCGATCCGCTGTCGATCGCCGTTGATCCAGTTGAAACACGAAAACCCATTCGATGCTAAAAAGAGAAAATACAAAAAAAGAAAAGGTGCTCGAGGGGCGAAGAAGGTACCCAGAGATGGGATGAATCATTGCACACAAGGCCTTTGCGTTTTCCCTTTTCTAGATCGTGAGAAAGTCTTAACCCCTTCACAGCCGAAGATGATGCGCGATGGCCCATTGCCACATAATTTATAATGATTAGGTACCGTTCGAGAGAAAGGAAACAGTTGCCAAAGGGCACCTTCTGGAGGCGCAGCGAAAAGAACACACTCGAGGGTGACGCAGCGACGGGTCGGGACAACCGCGACGGCACAGAGGCGTCATCCCTCAGCGAGGGGTCTTAGGCGTCTTGGGGTGCCCAGCCTGGCACATCGCACCAGCTGTGCGAAATGAACCTGGAAAATTTGCCGATCAAGCATTACATAAGCAAAGACGAGGATATTCGCATTAGTCAATATTATTATTGACCGAAATTTATGATCTTCAGCAGGAAATAAACATAATGAGTGACGTATTAAAACTATATACACTGAATATAATTATAGATGCCAAGGGACTAGTCAAGACTGCAGTAGTACTGAAGGTGCAATGGGAACTTTGCAGTTCAGAATGGTTCAGCAGTTTCCTCTTAATAATCCCTTGACCTTCTTCTATTCCTAATAAGTATATGACTGAAGATCTGCACGCATAGTATATCTTTATTAGCACACCCCGAACACAATCGAATCGATTACCCACATCGCCCACAATCGATGTCCCTCTGCTAACTGGGACACCCACATCCAGGTCATTGCATAGCCCCGCTGACCCCTGGCTGACCTCAGATCAAATGACCGCCCATTAATCAGGCAATTAGTCAACTTCGATTGGATACACTCACAACACTCGTATAGTATATCGCATCAAAGTATAAATATCAATTTGATCTGTCAAATATTGACACATCAAACCCTAAACAAACCAATGACAGGCTCAGCCCCTGGTCTCCCTCCCCGGACCATTTAGTGGCAATTTATGAGCAACAAAACACCAAAAAAAAAACAAAAAAGGCGAGCACAAAAAACGTGGAAAATGGGAGAAATAATAAATGAAAACAACAAGGCAACAGCAGGGGTAGAGGGGGAGAGGAGAGAGGGAAAAAAGGGATTCTGTGTGTTTTTTCCTCTTTTTTTCAGATCATTTCAAGGGTCCTTGACTTTTGTGCCGCCAATGAGCCAATTGAGCGATTCTGCCGAGCCGGGCAGGGCCGAACAATTACGAGTATTATTATATTATATGACGACGGCGACGGCGATGGCGATGATGATGCGGATGCGGATGAAGCGGATGATGAGGATGATGAGGATGATGACGATGATATTGCCAGGTATCGCTGCAATTGTTGGCACTTTGATGCCGAAAACCGAGTTTTTTACACCAAAACATTAGATCATGCTTAGGGACTCGATTAGGGGATGCTGGCTGGACCTCTATGGGACCTCTGTGACCTCCAGGCGAGAGCGCGCGAGAGAAAGAGAGAGAGGATGAAACTGAAGCTGAACGAATGCGGAATATGCTGTCGGGCGAGGTTCAAAGTTCGTGTGAAAATGAGCATGTTTGTTGTCCTCTTTCCCGTTGTTATCCCATTTCATTTGGGATGCTGGCAAAAGTTTTGCGGTGCTCGTGAGGTGTCGAGCCTGTTGCCGGACAATTATGAGTGCGTGTAATGCGATAAGGCGCCAAGAGGATTTCCCGTTCCCCGATTCCACAATTATCCACATGATCTCGTCGCATTGTTGAACTGTCAACTCGAGCGAGTTGCGTTGTCTCTCTTTCTCTTTTACTCATTTTCTACTTTTTGCTTTATGTTTTTTGTTTTCTTTTTTGGGTCAAAAGGTGGCAGTTTTTTGTTGGGTGCTGCTTCTTCGTGGTGCTTCCTCTTGCCTCGTCGCCTCGTCGACATGTCCTGCGGGGCAATTAGTCAAGTGCTTAATGAGTTGAATCGAAATCGGATAAGGCTCTGCGGCAGAGCGAGCACAGCTTGCTGGGGCTGACTGTACGCGGGATTTGTGCACTTTGGCGAAATGCAATTGGAAAATCGGCAAAAAAGGGTTAAGGCGGCTTAGAGGGTTGCCGACGCAGGGATCTGCGGCTGCCGTTGTTGCTGCTACTGCTGCTGTTGATGCTGCTGCTGCTGCTGCTGCTGCTGGAAAATGTCCGCGAAAAACCAACAGGCAAATTTATTTGCCATCCTTCTGAAAGGGTTGCAGCGGGGAGTGCAAGGGGAGGAGATGCGAATGGAAAACACGGCTGCGCTATTGAAAAATGTTTTCAAAATAATTGAACGCTGACGCCGCCGATGTCCCTGCAAAATTTGCACTCATTACACTGCGAGAAACGGCTGAGCAATCGAACTTCAGTTATAGAAATTAATTAATATAAATTAATAACTTTATACAAATTTCGATAATTAGAAAACATTTCGTAATTATATTAAATTCAATAAATATAAATTAATAACTTTATACAAGTATCGATATTTAGAAAACATTCTTTATTATATTAAATGCAATAAATATTAGAAAAATATTAGAAGAAATTATTTAATTTAAAATATATGTATTAACTTTCATTACATTCCCATGGCATTTAACTAGCTAGAATTTAAAGGAATTAAATTTTGAAATATATAAATAAAATATAAAGGAAAGTAAAGTTTCGAAAAGAGAGAACAAAGTTGTATATAAGCACTTTGTCAATGTTAATTTAAATAACAGTAGAAAGCTCTTTAATTGTTTTAAGATAACCGCAATGTCAACTTAATTTTATTTAAATTCAAAAGGTAGACTCGAATTGTAGAATCTATTGACAAATCATCCAATACTTTTAAACAGTTTCTTATTAAAATAAAAAATCGAAGTTTCAATTTGGCGTTGTTTCTTGACACTTTAAATAAAAAAGAGAAGTTACCAAAATAAGAAAAAAAATGTTTTTTCAAATAGAGTTTTTCAAATATCTAGATCTATTAAGTTTCAAATAAGTAATCAATTGAGTAGCCTCATTAAATTGAATTACTCTATTAAAGTAGCTTAAAATATGTTTAAAAAGCTTTATTATTTTCCCAAGTTGTAATAACTAAAGTAAGCTATATAATCACATCGCAAATCATGTAACAATTTTGAATAATTCTTTATTAAAATACAAAAATTAGAATTCCAAAATTTCTGGGTTGTTTCCATTTTCTTATTGTTTAGAATTTTCCATCAGTTTTCGGTCGACTGCTTCGTCGTTTGAATATTCAATTTGGCATCGTTTAAAGTTGCGAATCGAATCGAATGGGATCGCCTGTGATGGCGTTGTTCAATGTTCAATGTTATTCAATGTTGGCCAGGTGTTGCTTTGATGTTGCAAAATCCGCTGCGTGCCACCCTGCGTGGCCTCTGAGCGCTGTCTCTTTTCCCTTTCCCCCTCCTTCTCCTGCGGCACATCCTGTTGCCATATGCGGGCTCTGCATTTGCATGGCCTCCTTTTTTTTGTGCATAGCATAATTTCAAATTGCGAGCAAATTTTCCAGCACACACACACGCACGAGAGGGGGAGAGAGAGCGAGACAGACGGCCACGTGGGCCTGGCATAGTTTTTCCACACGGAAAGGATTATTTATTTATTACGAAATTTTCGTCATTCGATGCGCGGCTGGCGCGTGGAAAGCTGCGAGCACGAGGTGGAAAGGCGGAAAGGTGGAAAGGCGGAAGGTAGACGAGGCCCGGGCCGGCACAACAGCCGGCAGAGAGACAGACAGGCAGCCGGGGAGGAGAGAGGTAGAGAGAGAGAGAGAGAGCGAGTCGGGACGCGTCCAGGCAGGCCGCAAATGTCGAATTATTCAAATGATGATTCCAACCCCTCCCTGCTGCTCTCCCATCCCCCTGTGTGCCGTGTCCCGAGTCCTATGTCCCGTGTCCCGTGCAGGCATGTGATATGCAAAAAATAGAGTTAAAAAATTGTGCGAGGCAGCCGGGAAGAGCAGGAAATACGCACAGGAGGCGCACAGGACACACGCCAGAGAGATACAACGGACATGCGAGAGGGGGGCGGGGGCAAGGGGAAGGCATACGGGGAAGGGGAAAGCGGCGAGGCGCGACGTTGCGTTGATTTTCTCTTTGCACTTTTTACCTTGCGGCAATCTGGCGGTGCACACACACACACACACACGCTCACACACACACACACACACACACGTAGTGGCCTTTGTTGTTGTTGGTTCTTTGTAGTTTGCATGTCCCGTTTCGTCATTTGAGATCGCGCGGCGCGCTTACGAATTTTTCATATAATTCGAAAATAAAAAGTAAACGCACCAGGACGAGAACGACAACGAAAACGAGGACCAGGGCAGAACAGGACCAGGAGGAGGACGAGGTAGAGGACATGAGGCGTCCAGAGGCCTAGCGACTGCCTGCCTGCATGTGTGAGTGTGTGTGCATTGATAAAAAAGTCGCTTTTAAGGACATCTGCGTGTTTTCCCTATCCAATTGGCGAACCCCCTTTCCACTCTCCCCTCTCCCTCTTCCTCTTACTCTCTGTCTCACTCTCGCGTGACCACAGCTTGGCATTTGAATTCATTTAATTTGCACCTTGTTCTCCAGTTCGGTAATACTTGATTCCCAGTGTGTGCCAAAGGAATTATGCTGGCACGTACAGCTGTCTCTCTCTACCTCAGCCTCACCTCTGCCCTCTCTCTGTCCCTTTGTCTCTGGTGATCTCCTGCAATGCAGATTATACTGGTGATATCGATATCAATTGTGCCAGCAGCTGGTGTGGGTGGCCAACTATCGAATGACATTATCAAGGTAGCTTGGAATGGAATGGCCACAAAACATGATAAGAAAATAAATCAATAATATTATGTTATAATACAAATTTAAAAATAATGTTAAACGATTTAACGTTTAAATCTAAATTTAAATACAAAATATACCTTGATTTAATTCTAATTTCTTATTGTTAATTTATTTTAATTGTAATCACTGTCTGTAGTCGACTTTAAATACATAGCTAAATAAATAAATAATATTGAAATGATTTTGAATGATAGCAAATTATTATTATCAAGATTTAGATTTATTTAAAAATCTCTAGAACGATTAGCTTTTGGTTAAGGTATTTCAAAACTACCACAACTAAAGTTGTCAGAATATCGTAAACTGTTCTCACCTACTGCTCTTTTGTTTACATTTACTATGTTACTATTGTATATTAAAAGGTAAAAAAAGTTACGGATTTCTTATAGATAGAATATAAAAACGTATACATGATAAGAATATACATAACATACATTTAATTACCTTACTTCTTATTCTATTCTCTTGCAGGTTCCCATCGTGCGATCGTTCCAATGGTGCAGAATTGAATGGGTATATTCAATATTATGCCTCACTTTGATCGACACTGATAAGTTCAGTTATTTCTAAAATCAGAACTTCATGTTATAGTGATCAGACTCTTATGAAATTGTATGTGCATATTATATTTATAGGAAAAGTCAGATGTATTAAATTTGGATAATTTGGATTTGCAATACCTTTACAAATAACAAAAATCAATCGATAGTTGTATGGCAACTATACGATATAACTTATTTACAGCGTGAAGTAATAAGAATCATGAATGCCAAGTTTTATAAAGATAGCTCCAAGACTGAGTTTGCGTTGTAACAGACGGACACACCGACAGACGGACAGGCGAACAGGCGGACAGGGCTAGTTCGATTGCTCTGCTGTTACTGATTCTGAATATATATAATTTATGTGGTTAGAGAAGTCTCTTAAATTGCGTTGCAAATTCCTGGCAAACATTAAAATACTATCTGAAAGGGATTAATGATATTGAAACTGTGACAAAGCAAGGTACGGTTTTCTTATATATCTCGAATGAAAACGTATGCAGGATAAGGACATACAGGATAAGGATATACACATGTTTAATTGCTTTACTTCTTATTTTATCATTACAGTCCATAATAATAAATAATATCATAATCAGCACTTGATTACGTTGTCGTCATTCTTAGATACTTGAAAATATTTAATACAACTTTGTATCGTATTAAAGTTATCTTCCCTAACCATTGTTTCGACTCCTTGCCAGCAACTAACTGAGCAAGAGAACTCACATCCCACATGCGATTCGAGTTCATTTCTATTATTCAGTTTCGACCACAGTGCGTTCCATTCCCCAGTCTCGATACTTCCGCCATGTGCAAATAGAGAGCAAACTTGGGTACCCCACACAGTATATAGCATATGTGGTGTGTGTGTGTTGGTGTTGAGGGTCCAGTTGAGCCCAGTCCAGTGTCGCATTCTACGTTCCTCATTCCGAATTCGGGATTCGCTTTCGGCTTCCCACAAAGAAAAGTTTGCATAAAATGTCCGCAAACATGTGTTCCAGTACCCAGTTCCCCCTTCTACCACACCCCCTAACCCTGTAGCCAACCTCAAGTATCCAGTTTGGGGTCTCCAATTGCGCAGAGTCACAGCACAGAAGGGGCGAGGGGGGAGGCCTTTCTCATTGGCGTCGCCGTCGTCGGCGGCGACTTTATAAAAATGTTTGCCCTTCGGTTTTGTTTGTTTGTCTATGTGTCGATTTGCTTGTTTGTTTGTTTGCCCGACTGCGTTTTGTGTCGTAAATTTAATGGACACAACAACAACAGCCACAACAACAACAACAGCATCGAAATCGAAAAGGAATCGAATCGAAACGAATCGCATGGCAGCGAATGGGAGCGGGGAATGGCAAATGGGAGCCATGCATAAAAAATTGTCAAAGCCAGCCAAGGGTTAACTTCGATTAGCCCGAAATGTTGTCATGCCCTGTGGTCGCACATATGTGCGGGTCTCTCCCCCCCGCACACCCCCTCCTGGGGGTGGTGTATGTGTGTGTGTGTGTGTGTGGTCATAAGGCCAAAGCACAAATAATAACAGTCACGCGTCGAGCAAAAGCAGCAAACGCGGCAAAAATAAATAATAAAATAAACATGAAAAGATAAAAAAAGCGAAAAACAAATAAAAATTGCAAGGAGTTTGATCGAACTGCAGATACTCTGGAGTAACTAGGCAGTACATTCAGTAGATATTTAATTATTACTATATATGTATATATATTCATCAAATTTAAAACTCTTCATTTTATCAACTACAGGCAGTTTGATAGAACAGCAGATACTCTTGATTAAGTAGGCTGTACAATTTCGAAATATTAGAGTTGTTTTTGAAGTAAATTCGGTCTTAAGAATGGAATAAAAATTGCTAGTTTCATTAGTATTATTTTATAGATTGTTAATGTTCAAAAGTAAATTTTGCATAAGCTTTTTTAATTATGACTTCAAGAATTGTGATAAGCCTGATCATTTTTAGGAGCTCTCACTTTTAAAGCTACTGTTTTTTATAGCCAACAAGTTTAAGAACTTATTATCAATTATTCTTCAACTGTTTTTCCCTTACACTTTTGGCATTTTCACGGCTAAGTCAGCTTGTGTTGTATAATACTTTGACTGTTAGAAAGTTCCAAAGCTCAAAAGGAGATAAAGTTCGAATATAAGTTAATAATAATAATATATAATAATACAAACAGTTGAGAAGCCCTCTGTAGTATACCAAGTTGAAGCACTTTCAATATATCTCAAAGCTAGCCACGCAGTTGGCATAGCCCACTTTTTGTAGGGTATCGGGCTTCGCAAAAAAGGACAAAGGACGTTGCCCAAAAACGCCAAAACATGCGAATGAATATGAGAGAGCGACGCTTCTAGCCGGAGGATTGGCAATGGGTACGACTTGGGTCGGTTAGAACTTGGGGTCGGACAAGGGACGGACGTGGTCGGGGTTTGTTTTGGGTTTGCTTCGATTCGAATTGGTATTGGTATTGGTATTGGTATTGGTATCGGGGATTGGGTATCGAGGATTGGGTATTGGGTATTGGGTGTAGTGGGCTCGTTTGGCGGACAGCGCACCAAATAGGGCCATTGATCAAAATTGTTACAATAATGGCGAAAAAGCCACCCCCTGTACGAGCCAAACGCCCACCTAAGTGGCAAAGTTGACCGAACGGGGGTGCTGGCTGGGAGGGGAGGTGGCTGGGTAAGGGATGCGGCATGTGGCAGGGCAGAAGAGGCAGCGAGGCAAAGCGTTTCAAAGGCAAATTCGAGCTTCGCCATTGCGGACACGGGCCACAGCCCACGGGTCCACACTGTGGACAACACACAGAACGGACTGAACGACTGTCGGACTGTTGCAGTATTGGACCCTGTTGGACTCTGTTGTTGTTGTTGTTGCTGTTGTTGTTGAGACTGTCGCAACGAGGACGGCGGTCGAAAGTCTGCGTCTGCCATTGAAAGCCTTTTGATGGCAAATGGCGGCGTTGGTGGTGGCAGTGTAGCTGTTGCTACAGCTCGTTGTTGTTGCTACATGTTGTTGATGTTGTTGATGTTGTTGCTGTTGTTGCTGTTGATGGTGGGTCGACTTGGCCTGCGAATGTGGATTGGTCTCGCAAGGTAGCAAACGTAGCTACGACTGTCCAAAAGGACCAAGGGGCCAGGGCACGTGTGTGTGTGTGTGTGTGTGTGTATGTGTGTATGCCTCACATGCGCTCGCCTCGTAATGGCCACAGATGTTGTTATGGCAAAAGTTCGTACGTGAGGGTCGCCGTGCCGAGTGCGGCATCCTTTGCCGAGGTCCTTTTGCTGGCCCTTGTTGCTGTTGTTGTTGTTATTTCATTGTTGTTGTTGTTCTTCTTCTTCTTCTTGTTGTTGCCACTGTTGGCCGGGTCGTTTGTACATATTGCATCAAAGAAAAGTTGTGCTGGCAAAAATAAAGCACGAAAGTCCTGCAGAAGGACAAGCAACACACACACTCACACTCGCACACACTCTAGCACACACACACACACACACACACACACACACACACGCAGTCGCAATGCAAATAATAATAAAAACTGAGCTGACAAAATCGTTTCCTTGACTATACGAAAAGCGCCATGGACAACGCACAAGCATCTAACACAGATACACTCACACACACTCACACACACACTCACACGCACTCGAACACAATCTCACACACTCCCACACACTTGCACACACACATGCCAGACACGACTGCACAGTAAACTGAATCCTCTCCACGTGCTCGCTGCACAGCCAACTTGCCCCAAAGACTGACACTCTACGAACCCTCTAAGCACCCTGCACCCCTTCCCTAACTTTCCCCCCACTCCCCTATCGCCTTTGCCACACTGCTCCCACTCCATTTCGTTGCGCTTAGGCATCGGCGTTTATCAAGTCAAGGCGCGGAAATTGACTGCCATTTCGATCTGGCTCAGAGTGTCCTTTTGCCTCAGCGATGAACCAACTCTGGCACACACACACACACTTGCACCCACACACACATAAAGTGCGCTTACCATAACTGATTGCCTCTGGTCAGAGACGTCGGCCATAGCTGCCAGCTACGAGAGTGCAGGCTGAATGATTTGAGCTGACTTAGAGGCGGTCTAAGGTTTACTACACTATATACGAGTATGCATATGTATTTTTACTATATACATACATATATTGTATATGATAAATAAATATATACACATACCTCTAAATCTATCTTTAGGCATTATATTCTATTTAAATGGTATCATACATTGTCGTACTATATACGCATATGTATTTTTACGATATACATATATTGCTTATGATAAATAAATATATCCATATAGATATATAGATATCGATTAGTATATATATCCCTATATCTATCTCTAGACATTATATTGTAAATAACATAAATGGTATCATATATGGTCGCTCCTGTTTTCTTTATTGGAATGGGCTCAAATGCCGAAATAATATATATTAATTCAGCTGCATTTGAATATATTTACATAGAGGTCGATCATATAGGTCGCGATATAAACAAAGCTGTAGCTGATGAGATTTTATTACAGCTATACGATATAAAGACCCGATCCGGCTCGATTCGACTGAACAAGCAAGTGTGCCTTGTTTAATCAATATAGCTGAATAGCTGATTAGTTTTCTTTGCAACAGACGGACACACTGAAATACGGACAGAGTTAGTTGGACTACTCTGTTGATCCTGATTCAGAATATATACACCTTACAGGCTCGGAGTTGTCTCCTAGGGTGCGTTGCACACTTTAAACTAACATTAACATATCCTCAGTAATGTTAAGCTTAAGATCTGTGCAAAAAACTGTTAAAACGAGTTTGTACTGTTAACTTAAACCTATTTCAATGGCCATGAGTGTACTATGCATTCGAACTAATAACGAATATAGTTCTCTCAATCTTGGAATACTTAATCTACATTAAACTCGATATGGAACAGTTCTCGGAACTATATTTTACCAGAGTGAAGGTTCCATTTCGAAGGGAAGTACAGAATCTGGCTGCAGTTGTGTGCCAGAGTTACCTTCTGACAAGGCTAGGGTTGCCATCAACCAATCAGATTTGACCGATACCCTGGCTTGGGGGGAGCAACCGCAATCTCAGTCCGAAATGGGAAAAGCGGACGGAGAAGGAGACGTTGATGGAGCCCAGACCGTAGTCGGGGTCGCTCTGGACGGGGCCACCACATCAACGGCAGGCTGATCTCTGTAGAAATATTAGTTCTGTCAAAATAAATTTCCTTGAGTAATGTAATCCCATTTTGCGGTCTTGACACACTCACATACGCAGGCAATTCCTTAAAAAATTTTACCCCACACATGCCCGGCTGAAGTAATTCGAGCGGCCTCCACCCTCAAGCCGGGACGGGCCACCAGCCACGCCTATTCATTCTTCTCCCCCACAAGCACACACTCAAACACACACACATGTACCTCGTCTCTGGTCACATATCGCATCAGCCTGAATATGAATGCGATAAATCTGTTCGTGATTGTTTTTGCTGTCGCACATGCTTCGCTCAGCCCACTCCCCTCACTCTCCGCTCTCTCTACACTCGCAACTGGCATCTGCGGTCGAGCACAAGGTGTCCACCAGTATTGGGCCTCGTGTAGTGCGTAAAAATGCCAGCGGAATTCACTAATCCAGCCCAGAAGTCGATGATGGAGTCAGGCAGTGGCAGCGGAGGGAGGCTGAAGCGAAAGGGGAAGGGGCTCAGCTGTCCTTTATTACACTATTCCCGGCTAGGCTCGAGCTGCGGGTAACGATTACGCACACATGCACATGCCGCACGTGGCGAGCCTATGTGGCCAGGTGGGAGAGAAGGGAGAGGGGGCAGCGACGGGGGCTGCTGGTCGTCCAATGATGACAATGTGCTCTGACAGCTTTTGCGGCTGTGATTGCAAAAAATGAGACACGATGACGAGAAAAGAACAAGAAATTGCAAATTTTTGACACACACACACACACATACAGAGATAGCTGGGGATGTGTGCATGTGTGTGTGTGTGGCGTAAGAAGCGTGTAATGTAATATAGTCAAAGTCAAAGTCAAAGTCGGAGTCGGTTTCGGTCGGAACGTGTCGCCGTCAATGTCGTGTATGATGTGTGCGTGCAATGGCATCTCAAGGGGTTTTTTTTTTTTTTTATAAGAGTGTTCATGGGAAAAAATCTTGAGAGACACCGTCCTAGTGACGGTAGTGTGGGATCCGCCCCCACTAAAAACCCGCTCAGGAACACTCCTCCCTACGGCTCGTTTGTAGCACCCCTTGCGGAACCACTCCTAAAGTATAAATCTTCGCAAGGGGCCGAGCTTAGCCCTGTGGTGGCTCTACCTGATTGATGGTTGCTGCGCGGAAGAGTTTCGCAGTCTTTCTAGCCTACGCTGCTCTACCATAATGCACACACACATTTCCTTTATAAGGTCCCAGTTTTCTGGGGTCTCTAACATAAGCCCTACAACATTCTCTGGGCTTACATCTACTCCTAAGCGTCTATTGACGATTTCCCGTTTGTCTGCGTAATAAGGGCAGTGGAAGAAAATATGTTCCACAGTCTCATCGTCTTCGTTGCAAAGGTAGCAAACCACCTCAGGGTCATGACCGTACTTATTCAGGTAGCGCCTGAAACAGCCATGTCCTGTAAGAAACTGGGTCATATAGTAGTCCACTTGTCCGTGGCTTCTTCTGACCCATGATTCTATATGCGGCACCAGACGGTGTGTCCACCTCCCGCTGCTGGTTGCATCCCACCTTTGTTGCCAATCCCTACTGGATTTACCTTCATCGTAGGTAACAGGGGTTAGGCTGTGCCTCTTATTATATTGCGCTTGGTAATCTAGCGCGATCAAGTCAGCCGGCATAATGCCGGCTAGAACTTGGATAGCATCACCGGATACCGTCCGGAAGGCGCTACAGACTCTTTGGCAGCTACGTCTCACTACAGCGTTATAGTGTTGGGCGTAGGTTGCCTTTTTAGCGCTGATGCCCATATAGGGGCTGCATACATTAACACCGATAGGGTAACACGCGATACGAGTGATCGTATAGCTTGTCTTGGACCCCCGATGTTTGGCATTACTCTTGCGAGTGCCATTTGTACTCTGGCTGCTTTTTCGCTCATTGCAATGATATTGCTTTTAAAGCTCAGCCTGGCGTCTATAAGTACGCCTAGGTACTTTATTGCTGAGCCCGTGCGGATATTGAATCCGTCAATACTGAGCGTCACATCTTCAAGTTTCTTTCTACTTGAAATAAGGACCGCCTCAGTTTTTTCCCCGGCTAGTCTCAAATCGTGCTCTGTCAGCCACTGCTTTATCCTTTGCGTGGCATCGGTGCTATTGTCTTTCACCTCCGCCAGGTGCTTTCCAACTATGATGACGGCAATATCATCAGCATATCCGATGATCTTGACCTCATCCCTGAGTGGAAGGCGTAATACCCCATCATATACTATGTTCCACAGGAGCGGTCCAAGAACCGATCCTTGCGGAACGCCGCCTGTAACTTGGTATTGTTTTCGCCCTTCCTCAGTGTCGTACACAAGTGTACGGTCACTCAGATAGCTACCAACAATTCTTAACAAGTATTGAGGCGTGTTGAGGTTACGCAGCGCCTGCATGATATGATGCCAACTCACTGAGTTAAAGGCATTTTTAATATCAAGGGTAATTATAGCGCAGTACTTCTTCTGGCCTCCTCGCCACCTAACTCCCGCTATTGCTTCTTCAGCAATCTGCTTTACCCTACTGATCGCGTCTACTGTCGACCTATTTCTCCTAAATCCGTATTGGTCATCCGATAGACCACCTATTTCTTCAATGAAGGTGCTAAGCTTGCTAGCTACTACCTTTTCTAGCATTTTCCCCATTGTATCGATCATACAGAGCGGTCTGTATGAACTAGGCTCACCTGGCGGTTTGTTACCTTTTGGTATTAGTACCAGTCTTTGTCTTTTCCAGATTTCCGGAAAAGTCCCTGTCTGTATGCAGTCTGTGTATACTTCTGCAAATATGGAGGGGTTCGCGTCTACCGCTATCTTCAGTACCTTGTTGGGTACTGCGTCTAGTCCCGGCGCTTTGCTGTTCGCGAAGGTCTTAGCTATTTCTAATACCTCCCCTATCTCTACTTCCTCCTGATGTCTACTCATCCCCTCAGTCCAAGCATCTGCAGGTTCGTTATGTCGATTCACCTGTGTTGGGAAAAGGGTCTCAACTATTGTGCGCAAGAGTTGGGGACAAGCCGGAGCGGTTGCTCGCTGTCCTCTTATCTTGCTCATTACAGCCTTATATGCCCCGCCCCAAGGGTTGGTATTCATACCATCACGCAGGGTGTTAAAGTGCGATGCTTTGCTTAGCTTTATCGCTTTCTTTAGCTCCCTTTTTGCGTCCTTGAAGCGCGATCTGAGGGTTTCCCGTTGCTCCTCATCTCTACATCGGCATAGGGTTCTTCTAGCTCGTATGCATTTACGTCTAGAATCCGCGATCTCGTGACTCCACCAAAAGGCTGGCTTCCATCTTGAGCCACCTTTGGATTTTCTCGCCATAGAGGCGTCGCAGGCAGAAGTCAATAGATTGGAAAGTGATGTTGCCTTCGCGTCAGAGGTATTACCATGCAGAAGGACAGCATTGTTCTGCTCTGTGATGAGGTATCTAAGGACGTCCTCATCCAGAGTGTCTTCTTTCCAACCATTGATTACTCGTTCATGGGTGCTTCTACTGCTGTGTCTATCTACACTCATTAATATGGCTCTATGGTCACTATGAGTGTAGATATCGCTCACTTGCCACGAGATCGTTCTACTTATATTGGAGCTGGCGAAGGATATATCAACGATTGATGTCCTGCCATTTCGCTCAAAAGTGCTTTTATTGCCTGTGTTAAGCAGCACTGCGTCTAATAAGGAGAAGGCTGTAATAACTGCATGGCCTCTTACATTTGTGAGGCGACTGCCCCATTCGGCAGCCCAGGCATTGAAGTCCCCGCCTATGATGTTTGGGTGACTACTTCTAGCATGGGTCCCTATATTGTCTAAAGTCCTATCGTAGTCGTACATTTCTAAGCTCGGTGGTAGATAGCAGCTATAAAAATGTACACCGGCTATTTTTGCCCTAGCGAAATGAACTTCAGTAGTCAGCGGCTTGTCGTCAATGGGCTTGCTTCCACATGCCCAAATCGCCGCTTTACCAGTTTTGTCACTAACCCAGTTGGTTGTAGCTAGGTTCTTGTATTGTTCACTGATTAGAACAACGTCTATGCCTTCCTCAAAGCAGGTTTGCGTCAAGAGATCTTGCGCTGCCTCACAATGATTAAGGTTTATTTGCAGGACCTTAATTGTGAGTCTTCTTGACTGCGTCCTGGAAAGCTAGGCAGTTTTTGCTGCCCACAATGTGATCTACGTCTCGACGCTTTTGGTCTTTGCAGACCGCACAGCAAGCCGTAGCCTTGCACATTTTTATTTTGTGCCCCTCTTGACCGCACTTTATGCAGCACTCCGTTCTGTTTACGGTGCTGGTACAGGTGCGAGCCGTATGCCCGTAGTGCCAGCATTTAAAACACTTCAGGGTGTTGGTTTTCACCCTAACCCTGCATCTCACCCATCCTATCTTAAGGTGCCCCTTTTCTATGGCCCTATTGGCCACTTCTACTGGTACCTTAAGAAGAGCTGTTTGTGTCTCCCCAAAAGACTTACGCAGGCTCTTCACAATCCCGCCCAGCTTTCTACCTTCTCCTAACTGGTGCTGGACCGCCTCTACAATGTCATCCCTATTGGTGACCTCGTCAATGTCCCTGACCTCCAAGAACACTTCTTTTGTAAGTGTTCTTGCGGTTGCCTTATCTCCTAGGACTTGCTGCACAGCTACCTCGTAGCTCTGCGGCACCTCACTAGGCTTCTTCTTAAGTTGAAGGAGCAAGTCACCACTTTGCGTCCTTCTAATTTTTGTGACATTGTCACCTAGGCCCTTGAGCGCATCATTCCCCTTTATTGTGCGGAGAATGTCTGCATAGGACATGTCGCCTTTTGTAGACACGATGATAGCATCGGGTCTGGCGGCGACCTTTTTGGGTTTTGTCACCTTCTTTGTGACCTTGGTCCACCCTTCCTTCCTTGGTTGCTTTACTGGGCTCCCTTCTTTGTTTGGTTTAGCAACCTTGGGCCTGCCCGTCAGTTCTGCTGGCTTTCCCCGGGTGATCTCTCTCACCGGTTTGGCCTGCTCAGCTTTTTTGGCCTTAACTGGCATTTTTGCTGCAGTCGGGCTGACCTTTTTAAAAGTCGTCCTGTTTGCCCCAGCTGGCTCCAGGTGGCGACTCTTTTTGGGGGAGTGGGCCTTGTTCCAGCGACACTCTCCCTAGGTCTTTTCGGGGTATTGGCTGCCGTAGATAATACCTGAGGGACCTTGTGTCCTTCAGATACCCCTTTAGCCTTCTCAAGTGCACTGCTACACAGTGCTTTCATTTCTGCAAAGGTATCCTTCATACCCTGGTTGATATGACGGACACCTTTGACGATCACCATCTCAAGCACTTGATCAATTATGCTTGATAGCTGGCTGAGCTCGGTGACGTCTTCCACCTGGCTGCTATCCATAGGTGGGGACCTTGCTGGCGCTTCTGTCTCCTTTTCGGCCATTGGGGGTGGCTTTTTGGGGACTGCCGGCTGAGCTATTGATCCCACCGGGGATCTAGCCATTTTTGTGCTCTTCCTGAAGAAGGCACTTTCATCTTCTCCATTCTTATTTATAGTGGAGGGGAGTTCCTCCACGTTTTTTTCCCTGTCTCTGGTAGGGGTGTTTCTTGCGATATTATCTGCAACGGTGGCCAAGTTTCCCACCACCGAGGCATTGCGGTCGCTGTATATCGACGACGAGGGGCCCGCTTGCTCGCCCCTTCCTGTCGCCGGCACTGGGGATCCGACCCCCTGCACCGTAAGAGTATTCCTTAAAGGACCTACCATTTTGATTTTGATGGAATCACCCATGCGGTTGTTACAGTCTACCCGCAAAAGACTCGCCTTCTCGCGTTAGCCAGTCTTTGAACAGGTGTTCGCGGACTGTCCAGGGGATACCTGGTCATTGGCCGGCGGTTGCGAGCTACTTGCCTTTCCCCGTAAAGGAATCGTCCCGTCCACTACTAGAGGTAGTGGCAAACAGGGCCTTTCCACCTCCCTGGCGCCTTTCGGGGAGAGGCCATCCCCGTTGTGTCCCTTTAGTCGCCTCGTACGACCAGCGGTAACTTGCTGAGGTGGTATTCTAGGACCCGCCACCACACGGGTCCTCAAGGGGTGTACGTGAGTGTGTGTGTCTGTGTGTGTTTGAGTGTTAGTGGGGGTGGCAGCGAGGTGGGCGAAAGTTGAGTTGTGATTCGAGAACAAACATTGATGAGGCCAAATTTCTGTGATTCGTCATCTAAATAGGTTTTATTCAAAGCACTCACTGCCACAAGCGTGTGTGTAAGCACACAC
This sequence comes from Zaprionus ornatus, assembly GCA_018904035.1. Taxonomy (NCBI): domain Eukaryota; kingdom Metazoa; phylum Arthropoda; class Insecta; order Diptera; family Drosophilidae; genus Zaprionus; species Zaprionus ornatus. The sequence goes on from JAEIFZ010000001.1 coordinate 26,454,452, forward strand.
ACTCACTCACTCACTCGCACACACACACACACTCACACTGGTTTAAAATGACAGCGCATTACATGCAAAGTCACACACACACGCGCAGGCAAACCGATTGCAATTTGCAACAGCTGCCACATCAAATTAGCAGGGAAAAACGAAACACAAATGCTTCCACTGGGAATAGAATTTAAAAAACATTTGCTGCAAATAGTTTCCAAGTTGCGGTTTAAAGGTAACTCATAATCGAAGGAGCATAAGAGTATTGAGGCCTGGATTTGTCAGGAACACGCATGCGAATTTTTGAATACTCTTCAAATATTCTAAAAGTTTCAGGAGAGACCAACCATATTTGAGTAGAGTCACGTGCCAAGCAGAGCCAGGAAGTAAGTCGAAACACAGTAAAGAAAGGATGTTATTGTACCAATAAAACACTTCTTGAATCTGCTAGATACATATGCATTCCTAAGATACTATTGCGCTTGCAAAACCAAAACATAAAGAAGGAAAGCACGCAAGGGTTTGTGTGAATCGAATCCAGATTGAATGATAGACTCAATGCTGCCAACTATTTCTTTAAAAAAAGCTAGAATAGTGAAACGATCTCTTCTCGCACTGATTTTACAGATTTAATCCAGAATTTCTAAAAACTTCTCCAGTTCATCAAACAGATCGTCTTCAGTATTATAGTTTTTTCATTGAATCGGAAGCAAGGGAGTCCTTATTGAAAACGGTATCTGTTATGCTCACCACTCAGCAGTGGTGAATAAGCGATAAACGACATTGAGGAACTCTCTCTCATCCGTTATCAGTTATGTAGTTTCAGCAACCATAGATATTTCATTTTAGCCGAGACGCAAGCAGCTGGTGTGTGTCCTGGCTAAAAGCCACTTCAAAGCTGAAGTCTATGCATAACTTCTTAGTTAAGTTCCAAACGAAAGCTCAACTTAGTACAAGTTAGGTTGTGCACTTGGCTAAAACCAATTTTATCCATTTCCTACACCTTTCACGCCTTATATCTGAGACGCCAACCTGGGGTGTTAAGCTCAGCTGCAATGTTTTGAAGACACCGTCCCATTTCTGTCCCAGCTACATAAGTTGGTTGTAGGATAAGCTGATGCATGCACGGCCAACTGTGTTACGATTAGATACATGAAAATATGATTATACTTGGCGGGATTTGACGAGTAAGTAACTGATCTGGCAAAATTTTTTGTAGAAATTTATTAGTTGTTAACTTAAAGAATTTAAAAATTTTTGGAAACCGACGAATGGTTTACCAACATATTCAATTTTATGAAACTTAACAAAAACACACAGAAGGGCGGGTATACAGACGCGATCTTCCTCTTCTTTAATGAAGTAAAACTCCGAGTAGAAGACTTTGATGAGTGCTGTCAACTGACCACAGAACAAACTACCAAGTTAGTTTTGATTTTCTTGTCTGACGCTCATAACGGCGTAAGTGGATATTCGAGAAAATGATCAACATTGTTTAGCCTGAGATAGAAATTTTGCTAGTTAGTCAATAGGATTAAGGTAGGTACGTATGTGTCAGTTACCGTTCAATCTCCATTGAGTCGAGAACCCGTCCCATAGCTGCAGTGTTTAGAATATGACAATAACACATCCAGTCACAAGAGATTTTTAGTTCAGATGAGAAATATAAAAATTTGAAAAATTTCATGTGGCGAAAACGTTTTTATATTGTATATTATTCCGTCTGTTTGTACAGCGACCACACCATATTTCCATTTGCTCTTTCCTACTCCTGTTGTCGCCGTCTCTATCTTCGTGTCGCTCTCCCTCCAGTTCTGTTAAAAGTACTAACAATTTAGAATTCGTTTCCAATGAATATAAGTAAAGGGAAATAAGTAAAGTAAACGACAACTTTGATATCTGTAATATGTATGAGATGTGGCAACTCTGGTGCCAACTTTTTATGCCAACGGTAGACTACACAAAGAATGAGGTTATATTTATTTGGAAAGGTATAGCAAGAAAAGAATGAAAAAGAGGATAGACTTCTCGTGGAGAACACAATCAAGGTTCTCCGAACTGTTGAGTATGTTAATTTACAGACGACAGTATAGAGTATGCTCGACTGTAACATACCCTCTACCCACGTAATCGAATAAAATATAGCATCGCAATCTTAAATCATGGAATATATTATCTGCTAAATATCTGGAAGTAGCAAAGGGGTTAACATGAAATTTTGAGCGTTGAATCAATTATAAAATGTCTAGAGCGAGTCGAGAAAAATACAGATTTGAGGTAACATTGAAACGAAAGGAGACTAAAATATATACGAATCACAAAGGCAATATGTGGTTTATGCGTAGTGTCTTGAACAGTTGCTCAAGCTCAGCGACATCCGCATACAAGTATGCGAGTACGTTGAATGCCTCCAACGCCGCAATTACGAGCATCCTGTCGTTGGAGATGTCGCACAACTTGCGGAGATGTTCGACAAACTCGTGACGCAGATTTGGTTTGTTCTTCACCAGGTGGCAATTGGTCAGGCAGAAGATGAGCTGCTGGTGTACTGGCAGTGAACAGATCAACGTGCGAGCATAAAGTCTGTGCAGACAATACATCAGCTCCTCCACCATATGCGGCAGGTGGTCATCGAGAAACTCCACAATCGGTCCCACGAAGAACAGAGCCATCTCCAAGTCCGACTCAGATGATAGTGGGTTACAGATTTGTTTTAACTGATCCGGCATAATGGCATTCAATTCAAGTAGATCTGCGAATTTGCGCACCAGCTCTCTGAACTGGCTGCGTAAGTTGCTTAGCAACTCCCTCCGGACATCCGACGGTTCGGTCAAACGACACTTTGGATAGAGTTCCAAAATGAACTTCACCACCAGCGGCTGGTAGAGATGGTAGAGTTCCAGCTCGTAGCGATGCTTCAGGTGCCAGGCAAGTTGGTGCCACACATGTAGGTTGTCCAGCACAGTGATCAATCTGCACTGCTCCGTCACTTTCAGCTGCAGCTGAAAGCAGAGCGGTCCCCAAAGGATCAGTGAATCGTTCAACTTATCTTCATTTCTGATGCCGGCGAAGACTTCGGTCAGCGTGCTAAAGATCTGGGCACAGTCATCTTTCTCGTCAGGGCTAAGCTTGTTGAAGTTCCCAATGATTCCGTTGACTATGCCAAATATGTCTTTTCTCATCTTCTGCATTACACCCGGGTCACAGGGGAGCGGATTATTTCTCGTACAGTTGATAACACCAACAAAGCAAATGCAGGCCTCGGCATAGAGCTGCCGTTGCATGAGCTCGGGTTGCTCCAGCAGAGCGATGGCCTGCAGCACTACAACGTGTTCCAGCACCGTTTCGCGTGGAAGCAACCCCTTGTCTGCCCAGGCCCCATAGCAGAGGAGGCAGCCACGTCCAATGCTGATTGAGTCCATGTCCGTGCGGTTAGGGAAGTTGGTGAGCAACTGCAGGACTGTATCACTCTGATGACGTAGCAGTTGCAGCTGCTGCTCCAACTCCTCTCCGTCTGGCAGCTCGGGCAGCACTTGGACGATCTCAAACAGGGCCTGCGGAGCGCAGAGCCACAGCTGTGTGATCACGTTGCATACCATTGATGGCCAGTCGCGCATACGCATTCCCATTTCGGCAATGATCAGCGCTATTAGGCGCATAATAGATTCGATGCCTTTGCGCCCTGATTGCACTGCGTTCTTAACTTGCTCCAACAGAGTGTCTCGGAGCTGGCCCTGCGCCTTGTCGGTCAGCAAGTGGATCTGAGCACGGATCTTCTGGCGCAGCATGGTGCCGCACATGAAGAGCACGTTGATACTGTGTCCGTCCAGCTCCCACAGCATGTCACTGCAAATGGTCCAGGCCTGTGGAGACATCTGGAACGCCTCGAGGTAGTGACATACATAGTTCACCTTCTTTGCTGACTCTACCTCGAAGTCCTCAATGGCGCTCAGCATCGTTGTGCGGTCGAACACCTGGTTGGGTGCTTCTTCATTCATCTTCATCATTACTTTTTCTTGTACCTTTGCTGTCGGAAAGCGAGACTATAATGCAATCAGCGTCTGCAGTTCTTAGCATTTAAATAGAAGGATTTTAATAGGAAGGAAACTGAAGGATGACGCGCTGTTAGCTTGATTCAGTGCTGGTGGAGGGGAGGCTTCAATTTCAGTTTATTTTGAACTGAGAATGCTTTTGAAATGTGTCGAATGCACAAGTAATCTTCCCTATATGAGGTATACATTCATGAGCGACGGGAAACATCACTTTGACTACCCACTTTAGGTGGGAACTATCATTTCACCTTAGCATATTCGAGTCGATTGCCGTTCAATATCCCATAACCAGCAGGATTCCAAGAGGATTCCAAGGTCACGCCCACTGATTGCATTGCGCGCCCATCTGCGACTTCTGCTCAGAGTGATCAAATCTACTTTGCAACCGATGAAATGCGAATTTTCAGTGCGAGAGCGAAAGAGAAAGCAACATGTATGCAGGCATGTTTTTTTTTTTTTATTCCATATATTACAAGTAGATTTAGACTAGGATAGGATTAGATTAACGCTAAGATTGAGAATAGAACAATAATAATAGAATAATGATAGAATCGTAGGAAATAAAGAGATGCTCAGGTGTCCTGCGGTACTGCCGCGAAGCATTGCTACGCAGGATCTGAGCGGATGCCTCCTAGGTCACTTCCCCCGAACGGCGCTGCCTTTCCACATTTCGCAGCGTCTTCATCGTGCCTTCTGCAAAGGTGCAAACGGCCTCCCACTTCTCAGCACTATCAAACATTTTCTCCACTAGCGTAGACCTACAGAGAGGCCCTCCTATTTTACTGCATAGCAGCGTCCTGCCTTCTTCAAATCGGGGGCAATGTAGTAGAATGTGCTCCGCGTCTTCGTCCAATGCGCATTTGGGGCACTCTGGGGAGGAATCATGTCCAAAGCGGTGCAGGTACTTCCTGAAGACGCCATGGCCGCTCAGCAGCTGGGTTAGGTGAAAATTGACCTGTGCATGTCTCCTGTCTACCCACTTCCTCACATCAGGGATTAGAGAGTGGGTCCATCTTCCCTTCGTAGATGCATTCCATCTCCTCTGCCACATTTCAATTGTGCGACTTCTGGCTTGATGCTTCTGTATGCGAGCGTCCGATTTCGAAACTTCTGTTAATTGACGCCTTTCGACATATATCTCCTGTGCTTCGACTGCCAGCAGATCGATCGGTAACATCCCCGCAATGACAAATGCCGCATCGTCTGATATCGTTCTAAAGCCGCAGCAGACCCTTAGAGCGCCGATTCTGTAGGTAGACTCAAGTCAAGTAGCTTCTGGTCTCGGTTGCCTTTGCCCAGATCTGAGCACCATAGAGCATAGTTGCTTTCAGCACATCCATAAGGAGTCGCCTCCTTGCTTGCCTGGGTCTCCTTGTGTTCAGCATTATCCTGCTTAGGGCTCTCCCAAGTTCAGCTGCTCTTGCGCTTGCATGGCTTAGGTGCTCCCTAAAAGAAAGCCTTGCGTCGAGATAGACACCCAGGTACCTTATAGCTCTCACGGACTGGATGACCGTAGAGCCCACAGTCAACTGAATGTTTTCCACTGCGCTCCTGCTGCTCATGAGGACAGCCTCCGTCTTGTGGTCCGCTAGCTGGAGTCCCGCTCTGACTAACCACTCTCTGATGCTGGAAACTGCAGTCCCGCACTTCTCCTGGGCTTCGTGGATATGCTTGGCCACCACCACTACGGCAACGTCGTCAGCAAAGCCTACAACAGTAGTATCTACTGGAAGGGACAGCCTCAGTATGCCGTCGTACATGGCGTTCCACAGTAAGGGCCCGAGGACTGAGCCCTGTGGTACACCTCCGGTAATTCCGTAGCTCATATCTCCTTCCAAAGTGTGGTACTGCAGTATCCTGTCCTTGAAGTAGCTTTCAATCATGCGTTTAAGGTATTCTGGTACATTGAACTCCGATATTACTCCTGTTGAACGCATTCTTTATGTCAAGCGTCAGCACCACGCAGTATTGTTTGGAACCACCTTTCCATTGTGTTCCCTCCAGAGCTCTTCCCGCTATGTCAAACACTGCTGAGATGGCGTCTAGCGTAGATCGTTGCTTCCTGAACCCGAATTGCATTGGAGCGAGGTCGCCAGCTCGCCTTATTGCCCATTCCAGCCTGTTTGCCAGCAGCTTTTAGAACAGTTTTCCTGCAGTATCTATAAGGCAGATAGGCCTGTAGGATGATAGCTCTCCAGTTAATTTATTGGGTTTTGGAAGCAACACCAATTTCTGCGCTTTCTATCTGTCTGGAAAAATTCCTTCCTTTATGCACACGTTGAACAGATCCACGAACGTGCGCGGGCTGAGCTCAATGGCTAGTTTGAGCGCTTTATTCGGAATACAATCAGGTCCTGGCGCCTTGTCATCTCCTGTTTTTCTTGAAATGGCCATTAGCTCCTCCACTGTCACTTCATGTCCGGGCGGGATAAGGATGTTCTCTGTTGCTTGTTCCATAGGAGTCGGTGGCATCGGTGGGAACAGGGTCGTGACTATCTTCCGTATGACGTCAGCTTCCATCGGAGGGGCAGGCTTTACGGCTTTTAGTTTCTTGACAGTCACTTTGTAAGCCATTCCCCAGATGTCGTTTTCGGCAGCATCACACAGTGCTAAGAAGCAGGATAATTTGCTAGTGCGTATTGATTTCTTTAGCACCCTTCGGCAGGTCGAGTATTCGATATGTAGCGCCGCGAATTCTGGCTTCCCCTTTGATCGCTGGTATTGTCTTCGGGCTGCAATACACGCCCGCCTAGCATTTGCTATCTCTTCTGTCCACCAATATAATGGGTTATGATGCCTCCTGTAGCCTCTTTTTTTTTCTCCATGCTGCAGTTGCACGCTATGTCTAACGCACGCATCAAGGAATTTGTTGCCAAGTTTGCATCGCTGGAGATTTGCGGCGGATTAAAGGCTGCTTGAAAGTCATTCCCCCTCAGGGTGTCAGCTTTATAACCAGATTGTGGGTGGTGATGCATCCTTGGGCCCTGCGTAGTTCCAACTTCGATGACAATGGCTAGGTGATCGCTTGCAGTGTAGACGTCGCTTAAAATCCATTTGGCCTGCCTAGCAAGAGCGCTGGAAGCGAACGCCAGATCGATAATGGACCCAATTCCTCCTCGGCTTAATGTGTTGCCCGTTCCAGTGTTGAGCTGTGCGATATTTAGAGCTGCAAAGGCCTCCAGAAGTGTTCTTCCCCTCGCGTTCGTCGATGGGCAGCCCCATTACTCGGACCATGCGTTGAAGTCACCTGCTATCAAGATGTTTTGTCTTCCACTCGCGTCCTGAGCTATTCTGTCCAGCGTGTTTTCGAACCTCTGCATCGAAAGGCTGGGAGCTAGATAGCAGCTGTATATCCGGAACGCTCCAATTTTAGCTCTTAGGAACCCATCTTCCTTGCATACATCATCCAGCTGAAGATTGCGTCCTCCGCGTATATTTACAAGGCAGCGGATCCAGAAGAGTCTGTTGTGTACTGGCCCGTGGTTGGGTGTCTCTCTATTCTGTAATGCTCGCTCAGGATACAGACGTCGATCTTGAGCTCCCGCACCGTTTGGGCTAGAAGATCCTGCGCCTGCAGTGGTTAAGATTAATTTGTAAGAATCTTAACATTTGCAGTTTTTCAAAGCTTCCTTGAAGAAGGGGCATTTGAAGCTGGCTGCTGCATGTTCGGTTTGCTGAGAGCTGCCCGAGACGAGTCCTCTAGCGCATAGAAGGCAGTTCGGCGCCTTTGTGTATCCCTTTGCACTATGCCCTGGGAGACCACAGTTGAAGCATTTGCCTGTGTGGTCGGCCTTGCTCTTGCAATTGGCAGCAATGTGGCCAAATTCGAAACATTTGAAGCATCTCTTGGGCCTCATCTGCATCTGGATGCGGCACACTGACCATCCAATTCTGATTTTCGCCAGCTCAGCTAGTTTTCTTGCTGACGGTACTGGCAAGGGTAAAAATGCGATTTGCATGCCGTGTGCAGTCTTCCTGAGGGATCTGACCGAGACCCCGGGCTGTTCGAGTGCAGACTCCACTGCATTCTGTACCTCTTCGGTAGTGGCCAACTCGTCCAAGTCGCTGATAACATCCTCGGCTGTGTCGGCCAAGAACTTGACCGCTGCACGGTCTCCAAAAGCCTTGCCTACGGCATCCTCCAGTTCTTTAGTGCTGTGGACTCGGGCTTTGCTGAGACGAATTAGCAGATCTCCGCCTGCCGTCTTGCGAATGGCCTGGCCATCCCCGCTCAAGTGCTGAAGGGAAGGGTCACCTTTTACTGACTTTAGTAGATCCGCATATGAGCATCCTGTATGCAGGCATGTGTGTGTGTGTGTGCGCAGGCATGTTTGTGTGTGTTTGAGAGCATGTGTTAGTTCAAGGCCTTGCCGGGTTAAGCCAGTAATAACTTAATCTTTATCTAACTACCACACTTACTAACACACACACATGAGGGGTGAGCAGCTATAGCTTCTACCACTTCGACTAACCAGAAGACGATGGACCTCATTAGGCGGGAGCGAAGTCCCCATCTTAATCGCCACACCGCTCGTCTGACCTGACCACGGTCCAAAACGAGAACCTGAGGAGCATTCTTGTCAGGATGAATGGCACGATTAAGACCCTGCTATCCGCGTTCGAGACCAGGTCTCGAAGGAGTCCAAGCCTGTAAGCTACGGGTCCGTCACCAGGGACGATAGCAAGAACGGAGAGTGGACTAAGGTGAAGCCTAAGCGCCTGCGTAAAAAACCGGAGGCGTTAATCTTAAAAAGAACAGGCGAAGTTACTTACGCAGATATGCTCCGCAAGATGAAGACGAACCAGAGCCTCAGCGAATTCGGAAAGCACGTTCGCAAAATAAGGAGCACGCAACAGGGAGAACTGCTGCTTGAATTTGAGGGGAAAGCATCATGAAGCGTTTCCAAATTTAGATGTGTCTCACAATTTCCGGGCATCTTCCTACAACCTGAGGATGTGGGAGGCCTACGCAGGATGCGGGATGGAACGCAGATAGCCTCTGTGCTGATGAGTGCGAACGATGCAATTGCGGTAGAGCTGCTTAAACCATCGATTATGCGATGTATCGATTGTAAATTTTTTAAAGTGGTTAAATAAATACAAAAGCTAAATTAATAACAAAAATACAAATTCATTTAAATTCTTAGTAACTAAAACAATTATAAATTTCATTTCTTAAGAGTAAAATAACACATTTTCTTATTTTAAATTGGAGATCATTCGTTTATCCATTGGTTTTTTTTTCCAGAAATAGCAAAATGTTGACTGCTTTCGGCATCAGGGCTGACCGTTTCTCACTTAAAATCTGACTGCAGCTTTACTGAAGCAGCGCTCTGACTCAGTGGGTGTGGCCGGAACACACAAATACTTTGTTGCGCATTTCGCAAGAGCGCTTTGTTGGTTGCCACAATTCTAAAATAAATTGTTTGATATAGAAAATATAAAACTTATGCAGGAAAATGTATCTTCCAATATTCCAAAGGATCTTTGCCTTGCGCTGAATTACGCTGCTACAAATATTAACGCAGCTCTAAAATTGCAACCGATCGGTTTGATTTAGCTTGATGGCCAACTTTCCCCGAAACAAAACTGTAAAGATTGAGCTTTGTGTTGATCGGCGACGTTTCTGGTGGTTCCTCATTAGCGCAAATATTTTGCAAATCGGCTTTAAAAACAGCAATTAATTCATTTTGCAATGCAATCACAGCTTGTTCTTCATTGGCCATTGTGTAATATATCGATTATGAAAAAAACCATCGATGGTTTCAGAAATTCTCAACCATCGATTATGGTTTTGCAGCTCTACATTGCGGTCATTAAAAGGGGCGTAGTTACCGTGGGATGGTCACGGTGCCGTATCATCCAGGATGTCCGGCCTACGAAGTGCTACAGGTGCCTGGGTTACGGACACAGTGCTGCCAGCTGCAAAGCGCCCGAGCGCTCCGACTGCTGTTTGAGATGCGGCGAGCAAGGACACAAGGCAAAGGGATGTAACGCATCTCCTAAATGCTTTATCTGCAGCTCCTATGTGGACAGAAACCCAACGTGGGAGGACCCAGAATACCTGCAAGGAAGCTGCTGGTGGCAGTGGCAAAGTCAACGCTGCTCTATGCCGCACCAATCTGGAGCAGTGACACAACGTTCGTACACCAAAGATGCACGGTCTGTAGTACGGACTATGGCCCTTAAGCTCATTAGAAGGTACAGGACAATATCCGAGGACGCAGTTCTAGCTCTGGCAAGCATGCCTCCAATTGACCTGGAGATAAACGCACTTGGCCTAACACGTCATGGCGTTACTTGGGAGAAGGACCAGGGGTGGCTGCTTGGAGAATGGCAGGCCAAATGGCAATCGTCAGAACGTGGGAGATGGATCTACCAGCTCATCCCTGAACTATCGGTATGGGCAGAGTGTCAGTACAAAGTCCTTGACTAACACCTGACCCATTTCCTCACGGATCATGGTTGCTTCCAAGCCTTCCTTTTTCGGTTCCACCACGTAGGGTCACCCCACTGCCTCTTCTGCACAGACGCGTTAGAAACAGCAGAACACGTTTTTCTGCACTGTGCCAGGTTTCAGGCCGAAAGGGATCAGCTAGTGGCGCTGTCCGGAGACCCTCTCAGCCCAAGAGGTCTTTTGGCAATAATGACGGCGGACAAGGAGGCATTGGAGCTAGGGCTGATTAGATAGCCAACAGAACTGAAGGCTGAATGAGGAGGGGTATTCCTGTGTGGTGGCGGGATGAGAATACTACCTCAGCCAGCCCGGCTTGTCATAAAAGGCGACTAAGGAGCGGAAGGAGGTGACGACTTGGCCAGCCTGAAAGTAAAGGACTGCGATATAGCATCACATCCTGCTCACCGAAGTCATACCTTGACTGGCAGTCCCGGTGAGCGTGACAAGGACTGGAGAGCGTATGAGGGTTTTTGTTAAGTACGTAGGCATAACCCTACTTAGAGGGTTATGAATCGTGCATGCCATCTACGGACGGTAGATCTTATCTTTCGAAGATTTTATTTTTCTCCGTTAACGAATTAAAAAAAAAAATATGCACACACACACATTACTTACATCATGGGGGTTTAAGCCGGGAATCATGACGGATGGGAAGCATCACTTTGACTACCCAAAGGTAGGTAGTCAATTGCCTTTTAATGTCCCATAACCAGCAAGATTCCAAGAGACTTGAACTGTAGACTCTGTAGATCTAGACTCCTTTACATGTGATATTGAGTCTTAATCCTCTTTCAATCTCAAACTAAATATTCTTTTAGAAAAAGTATCAGATAAAGTAAAGTAATATGTCCGTTTAAAAGAAGGTTTTTCTTAAATAGAGAGTTGTTCGCTGTCCGAGCTTAGCTGTTTGTGCTCGATTCTATTGTAGTTAATTAAAGGCGTAAGCACGAAGCCTATTCCATGTGACAATTATTGATTGCAGGCAATTGCTGCAATTAATTATACCCTACAAATAAGCCTAAGGGGGTGTTGGGGTTAGGGTGCCTCGCAGGGCAATGTGACAATAATGCGCGGCGTGCAGAGATTAAATGCCAATCCCAAAAATAATAACAGCAGCAGCAGAAAGCGGCAGAAAGCCAAAAACAAAACGGCAAATGGATAATGAAGCGAACAATGAACCGCAACATCAGCCGAAGCCACAAGAGAGACGAGGCTGGGAGGAGGAGGAGGAGGGTGGCAAAGGCAGGGGATGCTGGGATAACAGGAAGCGAATCATCTCGTCCATTGACAGCGGCATCCTGCGTAAGTCCGGCTGCGGCTGCGGCCGAGGATTGTTTGTTTTGCAGGAATTTGGAGCGCATTCACTTTGGAATGCTCCATTTGACTTGGGCAACCCCAACAGAAAGACAAAGGGAGAGAGACATAAAAAGAGAGAGAGAGGGAGGGAGGGAGGTACAAAAGGATAACGCGAAAAAGAGACACACAGTGGGGACTTCTGATTAAAAGCGCGCTTGATTTGAAAATGATTTCATTAATTAAACGCGGCCACCTTTTGTCCTACCCCGCTTGCTCACCACTTGCCACATGCCACATGCCGCATGCCTTGTGCCACTTGGCGTGAATTTTTTGAACATTTAATTATGAAATTCTGTTTTGAACCGCAATTCGCTTTGTCCGCGTTGCGACGTGCCGCAGGCAAATGGTTGCACTATTCTCCAGTTCAATGTATACCCTGTAATTGGACAAATGAGTGACCGAGTATGTTAGCTGTAGTGCCTGCGCAATTGCTCTATACCTTTTCGCTGCAATCAACTGAGTGAATAGAAGTTAATGCTGCCATTACAGGGTATCTGCCTGTCCTCTATTGCGCTCTCTAAGCTCTTCTCTTTTTGCAGATTTTACACCTGTCTTCTGATTGAAATCGATTTCAATTTGAGCCACCGCTAATTGAACTTCGCCAGGGTCCTATTACAGAGTCCCTTTTCCATGGGGACTCGCCTCAAGGGCGGAAGTGATTCACAATCAATGCATTTTATAACATACTCCAGCATAGTAATCGGATTCAGGGTCGGTCTATAAGTTGAACTATTTTCGAACTGTGGTAAATATGCATGTATTATTCTTGTTCATTATCGGATTCACCAAATACCACAAAAGAAACGAATCGAAAATAAATAGGCTTTTTAGTACTGTATGTATTGAAAGTAGGGCATCTATTAAAGGGGTTAATCATCATTAGCCAACCACAAGAGATTCGAAAGATTATAGTTTAGGTATTAGCAGAGCGCGTCACTACATTGAAAACTCCCTTAACGGACACCTCTCTTTAACGGGCAACTCCCTTTAGTGGATGCTTCTCTTAAACGGACTGTCCTTGTTATCGAAAACACTTTTAAGTTTCTTATGCGGACATCCTCTTTAGCGTACGGTCCACTAATGCGGACACCCTTTTAAAGCGAATGCCTTTCTTACTCAGATATCCTCCTTAAGCAGACAGGCTTCTTAAGAGAATACCCCTTTTCAGCGGAATGTCCTTGTAACCGACAACAGCTTGAAAGATCACACTTTTATAGGCGGACATCCTCTTAAGCGGACAACCCAGTTGAGCGGACTGTCCTTGCAACCGACTACACCTTGTATGATCACACATTCGCACACTCTCTCTTAAATCCCCTCTTAAGCGGACATCCCTCCTAAGCAGGTACCTTTTTACAATGCTCGTCTGCTGCAGTAAGTGTCCGCTCAAAAGAGTTTTCTAGTGTATTTGCTATTAAGCGAGAGGTGGGAAATAATGGCCAATACAGGACATTGGGACATGCTCTAAATAAACTTAAAAGTTATATCTAGTGAGAGAGAGTTAGAAGTGAAGTCAAGTGAATGAGAAAGAGAGAAAGGAGACAAAGTCCGGTTTTCTGCCTTGGTTTACTTGGCTGCAGCTGCTCGTCTATGATCATAATCACTGGGGACTCTGAACCTCCCACGCACACAAACATACGTCCAGTCAACCCGTACCCAGTGGGTCATAAATTGGGAGCACGCTCGCAGGCTCACACTGCTGGCGAAGGTGGCAGGCATTTTTGGAGCTGGCAATGTGGCTAATTAATTTGCCGCTGCGTGACTCGCATGACTCAAGCGGGGCGAGGTGGCGCTGCAAATGGGTGTTGTAAGTGAGTGTGTGAGTGTGGTTGTCATGCACTCATTCTCACACTGGCGCTGATGATTGAATGCTCGTTTTGGCAGCTCAAGGTCACGCCCACTGATTGCATTGCGCGCCCATCCGCGACAGCTGCTCCGAGTGATCAAATCGACTTTGCAACCGACGGAATTCGAATTTGCAGTGCGAGAGCGAAAGAGAAAGCAACATATATGCAGGCATGTGTGTGCGTGTGTGTGCAGATATGTGTGTGAGTTTGTGTGCAGGAATGTAGTAGTTCAAGGCCTTGCCGGGTTAAGGCAGAAACAACTTAATCTTTATCTAACTAACACACTCACTAGCACACATACATACACACGCACATTACTTACTTGCTGTTTAAGCTGCCTTCTTAGCGCAGAAGGATGGGCGTGAAAGGGGAAGAAGAGGGGGGAGGCAATAAAATGCACTAAGATATGGCGCAGTTCATTAGCTTAATAATAATATGCACACTCACTCACACACATATAAAGCAACGGCACTTGCCTGCGCCTTGGGGCAACATCAGTTACAACAACAGTAACAACAACAACAACAAGCAACCAAGCCGTAACAATAACATAAATAAACAAGCTTAGAATCAACGCACGGGCAAAGCCAAAAAAATCTTCATCAACTGCCAACAAAAGTGACAACATCAGCAGCAGCAGCAGCAACAACAACAACAACAACTTGGGGAGTGCAAATAGAAACCCAAGGTGAATAACGTACACAGGTGAAAAACATACATGAGTATGTATGTGGGGAGGAGGGACGGGTAATGCCACTTGGGAGAAAGTGCAAATTTTCCAGCCAACAAAGGAGCAGACGTCGCGTCACCAGGCTAACCGACCACCTCTCCCGTAACACTCACATTCCCCCCCACAGAGTTGCCTAGGCAACCAGCAGCCATATGAGAGAGAAAGAGAGATAGAAGTTTTTTTGCATTACATTTTATTTGATACCACAAAAAAAAACATTTTAATTAATGCTAAACTTGGTTTAAAGCGTTTGACAAATGGATAAAGTGAGTCTTGTGGGAGAGAGCAACCAACTGGACTCCTTCTCTTCAAGACGGTTACTTCGACTCCTTCTCTGTGACTTATTCTCTTCGACTCGTTCACTTTGAGTCCTTTACATCGACATATTCTCTTTGACTGCTTCTCTTTGAATCCTTCTCTTCGACTTCTTCTCTTCAACACGTTCCCTTCGTCTCCTTTTTTTGCACTTCTTCTCTTCGACACGTTCACTTCGACTTCTTCTTTTTGACTTCTTCTCTTCAACTCCTTCTCTTTGACTCGTTCACTTGCAATGGCGCTGCCCCGCTCTCAGTTGCGCGCATTCTGCAGCTGTCCCGCTCTCGCGCTTGTGCTCGCTGTTAGCTCTTCCTCTTCAGCTTCTGTTGGTAGTTCACACCTCGCAAACTGCACAGTGGATCTGCCCCCTCTCTACCTCCTCTTCTCTTATATTTATGATATAATAATATTGACACAATAACGCGCTGACGGGGCTGCCTTTGTGCTGCTATTGCTTCTCCCTCTCTGCCTCCCACTCAATCTCTCACGATAGATTACCCGCATGGCTGACCGACTTGTGGTTGTCATTCACAGTGTCGTGTTGCCCTTTTATCGACTTGTTTGATAAGTTAATCGGGCAACTGTCAGCGGCAGCTCCAAGTATTGTTGTTGTGACTTTTGGCTTAACTAGCAGACTCAGACTTGATACAACTAACACTCGCAATCACTCATTCACTCACTCATTCACACACTCACTCATTCAGTCACTCGTTTGCGACTAAGACTTAGAGTAGCAATGGCTTCTAGACCGTTTGGGTGGCCACATCGCGCTGGCGACTGCGTCGATAGCTTCCATAGGCCTCCAGGGCATTGATGCTGAATATCGTCAGGCCAAAGAACTGTGCACCAGAGACAGAGAGAGAGAGAGAGGGAGAGAGAGTTACAATCAAAACAATACGGAGCATCATGTTTTAAACTCACCGCTGCCGCTGTGTAGCTGGAAATGTCCAGGGAGAGCACCAGGCCAGAGGCAATGAAATGGCTCAGCGCTAGAGTTGCTTGCACGAAGAGGGACCAGCGCGACGGATTGCAACTCCAGTTCTGGCCAAGACGCAGCAGGCGGGAGAGCAGCAACAACAGCGTCAGTACGAAGCCAATCACAGCGACGACGATGTAGAAGCAGCCCCGAAAATTGCTCAGCTTTACCGAACTGCACACGATGCACAGGAATCCGATGAAGGCGCACAGCTACAATCAATGGGGAGGGACAGGGGGTGAGAGGACAAGTTGTTATTGCTGTTGTGCTCTGTTGTTGTGGCTGAGTGAACTTACCAGGCAGGTGATCTTGGAGAGACCATCGATGCTGCGCAAATACTTGCGATCACAGTCATGGTTAACAGACATTCCCGACAGCGACACTAAAAAACCTCTGCCTCGGCCGAAATAACAAAGCAAACGGCTACAACAACGACGATAACAACAACTGCGGCTAACGACAAACACAGTAAGTGGCAACAGTAATAACAAAAACAACGTTAAAAGGGGAACCGTTCACATTGCGCACGCGAGAGCGAGAGAACAAACACAAACTGCCACTGGCGGCGGCGAAGGCGACGCAAAGACTGAACGACCGAATGCTTAGAACATTGACGGAACAAACGGCACGAATGCGTGCAAGAGAGTAACAGTGAGGCAGAGAGAGTGAGAGAGGGAGTGAACTAGTGCTGCCAACTCTTCGGGTCATAGGAAAGCTAAACTGGCCCTAGAAAATAGCTAGAAGTAGCCAGATAATCTTGTTGGTGGCAATAAAAAAACAGGTAGCATTGCCGTTTCGAGATACCGAGGGAGATGCAAGAATTTTTGTGCAAAGAATAACCAAAATGTGTAAAAAAGCTCAATTTTATGCAGTTGCAATAAAAAACAAGCTGACGGTATGTAGTTATGGTATTAACAAAACCCGAGACTGTATCTTCGTTTTGTCTCGCAAATGCACTTTGAAAGTAGCCAGAAATGAGAGGAAAATAGCTTAATTGATTGGGATATACCCCCTTATTGATGGGGGGAATGTTGAAAATAGCATATAATAGCTAAAATGGGGCCAAAAAAAGCTATATAGCTATAGCCGCTATTTAACAATTTATCCCGCTTTTGTCAGTACCAACACAATAGATCTAGTGGGAAAATAGCTAAATTAGCAACACTGCACGTAACTCTCAGAGCAGCGAGAGCGGTCACTGCAGTTGCTGGCTATCGTATATGCTCACATTCGTTTACTGCACGAACTGCCCTCCATGGGAGAGGCAGAGTGACAGAGAGCGGCACTCACAGCTGGCCACTCTCAGAGCTGACTGACTGGACAGTCATGGTGTTGTTGTTGTTGCTCTTGGTGCGTGCGTGTGAGTGCGATTCGGGTCTGTTTAGTGTCTGTTTGCGCAGCTATCGCCTTTTGATAAATTGGATGAGCGCACAACTTGAATGAGCGTCGCGACCTTATCAGCTGCTCTCGTGCGCTCTGCACCGCTCATGCTCTGCCTATTCCTCTGCTGCCGATCTGTTTCTCTTCGCTCAATTTAGCGCTGAGTGTGGCCTTCATTTCGTAGCATAAACAACGAATTATTACTTAAATTGTGTGTACAACAAGCGTGTGTACACACTTGCGCCAAAGGTGACCCTCTCTCTCTCTATCTCTTTTTCGCTCTCCCCTCGTACTCTTGAGCTAAAGTTTAAGCTATTGCGGTTGCTCAGGGTGTGGTATGGGCAAGGGGGGTGAACAGTGAGTCATTTGCATGTGGAAATGCAGCGCTAAGATTGTGACTCATTCCGTGGCATGAGCAAACTGAAAATTGTCGAAATGAGATGATGCCGTAATAAAATGAACGGCGGGCATATTGTTTTGGTAATGTATACACTTTGAGTGGGGTGTACTCGACTAGCGAATACCCTATGGAAGGTACTCTGTTACGCAATGTGATACCTACCTGGTATTAACCCATTACAACTATAATTTATATAACTAAGTTGTTCATTATCCCATCACAGAAATAAGTGGGAAAGATGTGATCATTAAATTGCGCTTGAATCTTGACATGTGACAAAAATGGGTAGTTCTAATAGTCTCTGAGAGTTTGGTGTCCATACGGACGGAAATGGCAATATCGACTCTTACCTTGACACTGAGCAAGAATATATACTCTACAAATACCCATAGATCTATATATATTTCTTCTATACATGTATACTTTTCTACCCAGTGAATACTAACATAAAGTAACAACATTAACTGAAACGTTGTTGAAATCAAAGTACCCTGCTCATGGTAGTGTACACTGGATCCCAATTCAACCACAGAGGGGTATTTATTTTAATTGATTCAGATTCAGCGTGTGTGCGCTGCCATGCTTGAGTGTGAAAGAGTTGGTGGGGATGAGAAGGCTGGTGTGGGAAGCCTTCAGTCGTTCGCCCACTTTCCCAAGGTCAGTGCAGGCACTTGCCTTCAAACTGGGACGGAAACATTTGGCGCAATCGGATTGAGTGGGGGAGTGAAGGATGGAGACGGGTGTTCTCTAACAGCAAATGTCCCGCTATCTAACTGGGCCACGCCCCGCTGCAGCCGCTACGGAAACGGACAACGAACTCAACAGGCCGGAAGCGGCAAATGCAGCAAAACAAATGCGAAGCATTCTCGAAGACTCAACACACAACATACGATATGCGATGTGCCATATGCGATGTACGATATTCGATATACTATGTACTGCCACATGTGACTACATATGCAATAGATGGGAACATGTATGGGGGAAGATGAAGGCAAATCAAATGCGCTTGAAATCTGAACTGAGGCAAAGATGATGCACAGCTAACGGAATGCATTGCGCAATCGACGAGTGGAGAATGGAAACAGTCACGGAATCTCGAGAAGGTACTCAACCCTTAAAAATAAATATAATATGTGGTATACACACATGTGTATAAAGTAATATTATATAGCTAGTGCTTATCGGCTGTGTTTATTACAAAAAATGGAGTAAAAATAAACTAAATATTAGTAATCGTAAGCAAAACACGTGTAGGTTAAATGCGGAAACTATGTCAACCTAAGGCTGGGTTATCTACTGTCCATCGAACTACCCCAGTCACCACAGCTTATGGGGTATACGACTATTATAGCACCGGAACGAGCAGCTTGTGGGCAAACAAACAAATATCGACTAATTTATGCACAGTCTGGCGATAATAATTCAATTTGCATTTCGCGATTTAGCTCGACTCGATTGAATAAATCATTCAACGGGTCGAATCGATTGAAAGTGAGTTTAAATAGGGTTAAACACAGAAGCGCCAGTATCCGATATCCCTTTGAATCGGGGCTCCTCTCAATTAGCTAATGGCCTCACGCTCAATTTGACCGCTGGCGAGGAGTATCGGCTGCGTATATCCGATTTCCAATTTCCACGACGTGTTTCCAAATAATTTCCCCCGACATTAAAGGGCCATTTTTGTGCGTGGGTACGGTGCGTTCGTCCGTCTATCTGTGTGGGTGTCTGTGGGTGTGTTGTATTAGCTGTTGGCATTGTGGTCCGCTTGCTCTGTCCGTCGCCCGCTGCCACTGTCAGTCTGTTTGTCCGCCCGGCTGCCTGTTTATTTTGGCCGAGTTGAGTGCACTTCACAAATCCGTTTTCCGAGTGCCATTTGTGCTGTGCAATTTGACATGGTGCAACGTTGCATGCAACAGCGCGTGGCAAAGAGCACCCCAAGCGCTTTGCAACAACATCAACTACAACAAGAATGACAACAACAGCCATTCGCATGATTCACCTGACCCGTAGCCAGTGCAGACCGAACTGCAGCTGCTCGCACAAATTAGCTATGCAGCAAACGTGTGCATTCTCCAGCAAGCTCTGTCCATCTCCCACTCACTCCCTCCCTCTCTCTCTCTCACTCCCTCTATCTATCTATCCCTCTAATGCTTGTTGGCATTTTGCAATTCACTAAAATATAATTTTTATGATTTATGCACATGGCTGAGCTTTCATCTATAGTACATAGCTCCCAAAAGGCAGCACACACAAACACACACACGCACTCTATCTTCTTCTCTCTCTCTCTCACACACACACACACAAATTCATTCTCTCTCACTCCCTTTGCTTTCTTCCACCTCTTACTGCTAATTTCTTTCCTGCGCTTTCACTTTATCGCCTACCCGTCTGCAGTCAGACTCGTCGTATACGCAACGCGCTCAACACACACGCGTACATAGAGGCAAATGCTTTTGAGCTGTGTGTGGGGGTGTCTGTGCGTGTGTGTGCTTGTGCGCGCGTGTGTGCTGGTACGCACGCATCTAATTAGAAGTGCAGTTGCCGTAATTGGCAGCTGCAGCGACAGCACTTTTATTTTTCGTTTAGCTTGCCAACGGCAGAAACCACGATTTGGCGGAAAAGTGGCTTGTAAAATGAGCTTTAACAGCTTTAGCGATAGTTGAGAGCTACAAAGTAGGAGATAGCAATGAAGAGATAGAGGTAAAATTAAAGATAGGTAGAGGTAGAGGTAGAGGTAGAGATAGAGGTAAAGGTAGAGGTAGAGGTAGAGGTAGAGGTAAAGGTAGAGGTAGAGGTAGAGGTAGAGGTAGAGGTAGAGGTAGAGGTAGAGGTAGAGGTAGAGGTAGAGGTAGAGGTAGAGGTAGAGGTAGAGGTAGAGGTAGTGGTAGAGGTAGGGGTAGGGGTAGGGGTAGAGGTGGGGGTGGGGTAGAGGTAGAGGTAGAGGTAGAGGTAGAGGTAGAGGTAGAGGTAGAGGTAGAGGTAGAGGTAGAGGTAGAGGTAGAGGTAGAGGTAGAGGTAGATTTAGTGGTATTGGTAGAAGAAGAAAGAGCAGAGGTAGAGCTATAGCTAGAAGAAGAAGGAGATTTCAAGAATATTAACTTAGTTGTTTATTATCCGATCACAGAAATAATCTGGGATAGAGGTAGATAGAGGTAAATCTGGTAGTATTGCTTCAAAAAGAAGAAGAAGCGGAGGTGGAGCTATAGCTAAAAGAAGAAGGAGATTTAGATGTAAAGATAGAAGTAGAGCTAGGGCTAGAGGTAGAGGTGGTGCAAAAGTTATTGGTTGAGCTAGATATAAAGTTAGACGTAGGGTTAGAGCTAGAGGTAGTTCTAGAGTTAGATGTAGAGCTAGGGGTAGAGGTAGAAGTAAAGGTAGATCCAAGGTAGTACAGGAGGTAGATAGAGATAGAAGTAGAGCTAGGGTCAGTGCAAGTTGTGGAGTTACTGGTAGAGCTAGGGGTAGAGCTAGGGGTAGAGGTAGAGGTAGATCAAGAAGTAGTTAGTAGTAGAGATAGAGCAAGATTTAGAAGTAGAAAAAGAGGTAGAGGTATTGCTAAAAATAAGGGTAGCTCTAAGGTAGTGCAAGAGGTAGAGTTAGAGGCAAAACTGGAGATAGATAGATAAATAGAGAGATAGATAAATTCATTGAATGAAAAACTTTAAGGGTCTCTTCTTCTTTTTTAGAAAGCTGTAAACTTCTGCAAGTAGATGCATATGTTCCTGTCTGTTCCTCAATATGTGCCATAACTTCAAGAATACTTCAGAGTTTAGTCTAGCGAAACTACACAGTGCAAAGTTATTTATTAATGATATAAAAACTTGCCTTTTAAATAAGTTTTTGCTATCTTGAATGTTCAAAGTTTTGAATTTTGTGGAAAATACTTGGGAGATTCTTTTGCATGAGAACGTCTACTTATCCCTGTCATATATTATATATACGGGTATGGAAAATTGTAGTTGAAACTGTGTCAAACTTTGCCCTATGCAGAACTGAGAAAATGTATCAAATGAACAAGCAATGGTTATCTCTCATCATAAATGTCTCTTTGTTTCACTCTTTAAGTAAATGCTGAGCTTTAAGGTCGGCAGGAAACTTGCCGAAGTTGACTCCGAGTGTAAATCGAGAGAGTTTTCCAAATGAAAATGTCCCTTTTATAGTTTCTAAGCGAGTGAGTTGCCGTTTTGCAAGTTGCGTTCGTGCGGGCAGCTCTCAGTTTTATGACACTTTTCTAGCATTTAATAGGTGGCCGAGATGGACAGACAGACAGAGCAAGGGGGTGGGAGTGAAGGGCGAGCGAACAAACAGACATAGACGTGGCTTGGGGTATATAAAGCGTCATATGCCAAATACACACGCACTTGCACGACCAACGCGAGCCCAATTCCAATGCAAATTCGGCGAGGGCACGCGCTGACAGGGCCAGACGCGGACGACGGCGCTGCAACTGACAGGCCGCAATTGTCACCCCGACACCCCCGCCCCCTCCGCAACTGCGTCCCCATGGCAAGACAACCCCCCACGTTGTCATAATTCCAACGACCTCGACGTAACTGGCAAGCGCGTCTGACGCAGAATCTAAATCGGAATCGGAATCAGAATCTGAATCAGATTCCAAGTCCGGAATTTGTGCGGATTGCGACGACAACTCGTGGCTTGAGTGAGTAGTTACGAGTACCTCCCTGCTTTCTCCCTCCCGTCCGGTCTGGCAGTGCGTGTCCTGTGTCCAGGATCGAAGCAAACATTTATGCGCCTTATAAATGATTATCTTGCGCACTCAAGTACCATCATCATCAATCAACTGCGAGTGCAACAGGGTTGTGTATCTTTGGGTCGAGTGGCTCAGCATCTTGTTGATTATCTTTGTATCTTTTCGCTGAGTATCTTTATATCTGTCGTCTGAGTATCTTGTATCTTTGTCCCTCAGTATCTGCATGCAGAGCGAGTGCAGTTTGTCAAACGGAAACGGAAGCATTGACGGCGAGAGAGACAGAGACAGTGTAGCAGCGTGGGTGAAGACTCGATTTGCCCAGCCCAGTTGGGATCCGTTTTGGACTCCGATTCCGGTCTCCGATTTCGCAATTGCTTGCGGGTAATTTATGCTAATCAATTGCCGACGGCATTGGCTCTCTCTCTTTCTCTCTGTCTGTCTCTCTCTCTGTCTCTCTCTCTGTCTCTGTCTCGATTCCGATTACATTTCGGCATCAATCAATCAATTTTAGCGCCGTCTCAAGCGCTTCCACGGCAGCGGGCAGCTCATTAATGCCACAATGCCCGCAGCTCAGAGAGTGCTTCTGCCCCGTGCCACGCCTCCCATTTCGGGCTATATGATATGATATCTGTCAGCAGCAGGCCAGAAATGCAAAAAAATGGAAAATAATAAGCTGACTGAGGCGAAAGCGCCGCAAAGCAATGTGAAATGCGAATGCGAATTTCCAACAAGTTTAATTGGCGTCTGCTGGCGTCGGCCACGCCCCAATAGACGCGATGCCCCCAGCCAAATCATTCTATCCCTCCCTGTCCGCTCCCCTCTCTCAACGTCTTGTCGAACTGGCTGCGTTAGCACATTTTAAAGCAATTTCCTCAACGTGATTTCTGATCAATTTGCCGTATCCTGCACAGCTCCGCGTTCCTCTCAACTCTCCTCCGCCCCTCTCGAGTGGGTCCCGCACAATTTACGACTTCGGTTCGTCCCGTCGTTATTTGCTCACTTACGTAAGTGGCCCCTCAGCTGGGCGATGCTCTTGTCTAGCATAAGGGTGGAGGGATAGGAGCATCTGCCCCTCAAGGTATGCACCGCTGGCCATCAATTGTTTTCAGGTTGAAATCACACTCAGCTGTGAATACCACTGCGAATACTGCTGTGAATACACCTGCTTGCGTATGCGAATACACTCGAATCTGTCGTGCATTCAGTTTCAATTTGAATCGCAAGCGAGGCAACCTCCTGCGGCACGTAGACCACATGTCCAGGGCCAGGTGAACGGCAATATCTCCAAATAAAACCAGCTAGCGAGGGCAACTTCATGAGTTATTCGAAGTAGTAACAGTTTAAGATCTTAAGATCATTAATCCAAAACGTTTTAATTATAGCTCAGATACAAGCTGGTTGTACGAAGTATGTACATCATTTCTTAGGCAGCATTAATTGCCGACTTTATATCTGTCTGTATGAGCATGGAGTTTTCGAAAAATATAAGAGCTAGAGTGACCAAATTCAGCATGAAGGTTTCTGCTTAACATTTCAATAATAATGGGAGACTAACTTTTTTTTTTTTTGGTTGGGGGGGGGTGTCGAAAGGGGTGACAGCAGCATTTAAAGAAATTTTTCGACTAAGAAAAAGACTGTAGTGATTAATTATATATTGAAAATGTACAATTATTGTTTAAATCTCTGTTGTAAAGCCTCTAAATTCCACTCTAATTAAATCTAATCAATTAATATAAACACAAGGCTAATTGAGATCCTTGTCGGATTCTTAACATATTGCTAACTGTATACTGTATACACACGGTATGTCTCAAAAATAACCGAACTTTTTGGAAATTAAATAAAATACACATTATATTATCTTTAAAAGTTATTATTTATTCAAAATAGGTTCCATTTGACTCAACACAACGTTTGGAACGATCAACCAGCGTTTTATGTCATTTATAGAAATGTTTTTCAGTACCTCGTTTACGGCTGCTTGAATGGCTGGGATATCATCATAAAATGCTCCCTTCATCTTGGTTTTCAGTTTTGGAAATAAAAAATAGTCACATGGTGATAGATCAGGCGAATACGGAGGATGGTCTGTGAGAAAAATCCCTTTTTTCATTAAAAATTCGTTCAATTTTTTGGTCGTCATTTAATTCATGTGGAACAAAACGCGCACAGACTCTTCTTTTCCCCAAATCTTCAGTTAAAATTCTCTAAATAGTGTTTTTACTCGTATTCAATTCCTCAGCCAACATTCTCGTAGTAAAATTTGCATCGATACCAATGATTTCACGGACCTTTTCCACCAGTTCAGCACGATTACTAGTTTCTGGACGTCCTGCTCTAGGGTCGTCATTTTAATCCTCACGACCATTTTTAAATCGTGTAAGCCACGTATAAACTTGCGTACGACTCATACAATCATCACAATCATCATCGTGTGTCTCAGCAAACTTTTTTTCTACTTTGACACAAAATTTTATATTTGCTCTTTGTTCCATTTTATTTTTTAACCATTAGCACACTTTTGGTTTTATTGAAATGGCTGTCACTTTTACATCTGTCATCCGACTTACATGAAGTTAGGTGCATTTGAAAGAGGATGAATGTATCTTTTTAATGTTGCAAATGTTTAATAGATGGCGCTGTATGTTGCATGATTTAAATATAAAGTTCGGTTATTTTTGGGACACACGTAACAGTATACTAACTTTGTGAAACTGTATTTAACAGGCCTAAGGAGGCTTGAGAGATCCTATGAAATATATACGAAGTGTGTTCAAAAAGTAAGGTGACTTTTCTAATTTCGCGGGCAATGTACGAGGGTCGCTTGATAATTCCGTGACTTTTTGAATAAAATATATTTTTTTCGTCAAAGAAGCGTTTTATTTCTCAACATAATCTCCTTTTAGCTCTATACATTTAGTCCAGCGTTTTTCCAATTTTTTTATTCCTTCCAAATAATAGGTTTTCTCAAGGCCCTCAAAATAGTCGTTTGTTTCTGTGATGACCTCTTCATTTGACCCGAATCTCTTACCGCCGAGCCATTTCTTCATGTTTGGAAACAAAAAATAGTCACAGGGGGCTAAATCTGGAGAATATGCTGGATGGGGTAGCAGTTCGTAGCCCAATTTATGAAATTTTGCCATGCTGACTACACACGTGTGCACCCGTGCATTGTCCTGATGGAACAGCACTTTTTTTCGCCAAATGCGGTCGTTTCTGCTTCAAATCAATATCGAATCTGTCCAAAAGCTCTGAATAATATTCGCCGGTGATCGTTTTACCCTTTTCAAGGTAATCGATGTGAATGATACCTTGTGCATCCCAAAAAACTGTGGCCATGACCTTGTTGGCCGACAGACCCACCTTGGCCTTCTTTGGTGCACGTTCACCCGGAGAAACCCACTGTCTTGATTGTTCTTTGGTCTCTGGTGTGGTGTGGTGGATCCATGTTTCGTCTACGGTAACGAAACGGCGCAAAAATTCGTTTGGATTGCGGTTGAACATCGCCAAACACTCCTTTGAAATGGTCACACGGTTGCGCTTATGGTCGTGTGTGAGCAATCGCGGCACCCATCGCGCGGAAAGCTTTTTCATGTCCAAATATTCATGTAAAATGTGATGTACCCGTTCAGTTGAGATGCCTACAGCCTCAGCTACCTCACGCACTTTCATTCTCCGATCATCCAATATCATTCCATGGATTTTGTCGACGATTTCTGGCATGACGACCTCTTTTGGGCGACCTGAACGTTCGGCATCACTTGTACTGGTACGACCACAACGGAACTCAGTAAACCATTTCTTAACCATTGAAATTGATGGTGCAGAGTCCCCATAATATTTATCAAGTCTTTCCTTGGTTTCGGTGATGGATTTTTTACGCAAAAAATAATGCTTAATTAGCACACGAAATTCACTTTTTTCCATTTTCGTTAAAATTCACGAGATCGTCTGCTTTCAATGCCTATAAAACGCAAACTAAGAAACGCAGCTTTCTCAAAATTTTACAGTCAGCTGTTAATCGATAACTGCTGACAGGAGCAGTGTTGTATTTAGAGCAGGTGCGCGGCAAATACAAAAAGTCACGGACTTATCAAACGATCGTACTTTCGATCATCGATTTTTTTATTTTTGCTATGTTGGTACACTCTTCCCGAACATCTGTTCCAAGATTCAAGTGAATGGCATTTTTTGTTTGGTTGTGAGAAGTGTAAAGGTCATAAGTGTTTTGCGTGCTCGGCGATTTTTTTGCTAAATTTTGACCAACAGAACCGTCGCTGAGCATCGCTCAAGAGCTGTTAAATGACGACAACGATGACCCTTACTCAAAAGGGTCACAACTGGTGACGAATCATGGGTATATGGTTATAATATTGAAATCAAAGCTCAATCGTCCCAATGGGAGAGCCCAGGTGAGCCAAGACCGAAAAAAGCACGCCAAGTTCGATCAAATGTCAAAGTTTTGCTCACTGTTTTCTTCGATTACCATGGCGTGGTGCATCAGGAGTGCTTACCATATGGTCGTACGGTCAATTAACAGTATCTTGAAGTTATGCGCCGTTCACGAGAAGCAATACGAAGAAAACGTCCAGAATTGTGGAAAAACAATTCATGGCCCCCATCATTCATTCACTCATCTTTGCTTGTGAGAGATTTTTTGGCCAAAAACAACACCACAATCATGCCTCAGCCACCATATTCACCGGATTTGGCCCCATGTGACTTTTTCTTGTTCCCAAAACTAAAGAGACCTATGTAAGGACGGAGATTGCAACGATTGAGGAGATAAAGACTGTATCGCTGGAAGAGCTCAAGGCTATACCGAAAAGTGCTTATGAGAAGTGCTTTAAGGATTGGAAAAACCGTTGGCATAAGTGTATTGTATCTGAGGGGGATTACTTTGAAGGGGACAACATAAATATTGATAAATGAATAAATATTTTTCTTTAAAATACAAAGTCACCTTAGTTTTTCAACACACCTCGTATATTAACTTTGTGAAACTGTATTTAACAGGCCGAAAGAGGCGTGAGCTACCCTATAAAGTATATATATTCTTGCCCAGGATCCCTAGCCGTGTTGATTGAGCTATGGCTGCCTGTCTGTCTACTTGTTTGTACTACTGTCCGTCTGTCTTTTCGAACGTTAAGATTTCAACTATTAAAATTTGGTAGAAAGGTTTATGTGATCTGCCCACAGAGATGTCCGCATAAAAGGTACAACTATCGAACCTCAACATATTGTTAGCTGAAAATAATATCTATTTTTCCTGCACAGCTCGAGCACCATCTGATTAGAATTATTGGAAAGCATATTTATTTTTATATGTGTATGATTTTTACAAATTTCACTATAGCGGAACACAGGTCGTAGTGTATCCTACTGTCGTTTTCTTATATTTTCATACTTATCTTTCTACCCACGCAGCTGCAGTTGCGAGCTCCTTTCGAGCTGGGCTAACGAATGACTTGAGTTGTGCGAAATTTATGCTTGTTGTCATTTTTGATGCGGTTTTTGATTACAGTTTCTGGTTGCTTGCTGACAAAAGCTGCATGAAATGATGTGGCGTAGCTGCGTAGACTGTCCTTGCCTGCATTATAATCGAACAATAATATTATTATCGCTGCCTTTCAGAGATGAATTTCAGCTTTACGCCTGCTCTCTCTGTGGCTTTGCTGGGCAGCTCTGCGGGGATTTGGCTATAATCACAAGCTGGCATGCAGTTGGGGGTGCAGGAGGGGTGGCGGTTGTCTGGCTGCAGGACGTGTTCTTATCGCGCATCAGCCTGGCCTGCGCCGAAGGTCTGTGGGAGCAGCTCGAGTAGTTGGCTCCTATGGTAATCAGCATTTGCATTCGCTCTGCTGGTTGCAATTTGCAGCAGGTGCTGCACACTCTGTGATAGTGGCAATTGAGGCGTAGGGAAGGAGAGGAAGGGGAGATGGTGTGCGGTTTGCTGTAGAAATATCCTGTCTAAGGATGCAGCTGATTTAACTGGCGACTGGAGAAAATCAAAGGCGCCTCATCAGCGTCATTAATTTGATTTGTCCTGATTCAGAAGCAACAGCAGAGAAACAGCAGGGAAACTTTTGCTAAATCAACTTCATGAATAATGCAGCAAGGACAGACTAATACACACACACACCCGCACACACACACACACGCACACCCGCACACATACACGCAGTGCAGATGGCGCCCTGAGTTAGAGGCGACTATTGAGTTTTGTAGCTTATTACCTACCACTTGACTAGCTCTCGCCATCTCACTTGCTCCCTGTGTACCTCTCGCTCTCTCTTTCTATCGTTGGCTTTCTCTGGCTGTGTCTTTGATGCGTTCCCTTTGCTTTTGCTCCTTCGGCTCCTGCCCCAATGCAATTACGCAATTTATGAAATTACAAAAGCAAAGTGACTTTAGCAACAATTTTCGTTACACACACACGCGGACACACGCACGCACACCAACACACACATGCAGCATGCACATAACGGAAATTGCTAGCAAAATATCTATGGCCCCAGGGCAGAAATATTGAAAGCGAAGCTGCGACACAGCAACCGATGATGATGATGATGCTGCTGGTTTTTGTGATAAGACTGCCACCTCCCCACCACCCTCACCTCACTCTCTACAGCACGTTCTCTACCTCACTTTCTCGCTTGTATGTCTGTGCTTCTTTCCCGCACTTTACAGCAAAATACTCGTAACAATCCAATTGGCAGTTATGCAAACTTCAAAGTCCTCGTATCGGGAAACCAAATCGCATTAACAGTTATCAATTTGCAGTGCATCCTCATGCGTTGCCACCTTCCACATCCCCCTCCTCTACACGCGCACTCAACTTACCCGAACTGCTCGACACGTTTGCAATTTCGTTGGAAAGAGAAGGGGGTAGAAAGGGCAGAGTGCTATGTTGCGCTTGTCACATACCATACCTGCATGTCATACACCATCTATATATAGACACCTCCCTTCTGCCCCTACGCCCGCTTAGCTGCGCAAATAAGCAGCCCCAGCTGACGCATTCTCAGCCATAAAAGTTTCTCATATTACGGTGACATATCGAGAATTTTCGTAAGTCATAGACGAATTTGTAAGGCGGCTGAGGTTGCCAACTTGAAGTTGTGTTGCAGTTAAGACTAATTGGAAAACTACTTGCTATGGATATGGATATTAATTATCTTTGTTCTATATTTAAGGACAGTTCGAAAAAAGGACTTTTGTATGACACATTATATGGTATATGTGCACATATATATTATATTTTATTTATTTATATTATATTTATCTTATATTATATGTGGCAATGATATGACACAGGGTGTATCTATTGTATAATACAAATAAATATAATACTGATTTGGCAAAGTATGAAATAAGTAGATTAGACCATATTTAAAAAAGTATATATGGTATAGATGTAATGTTAATATGGAGTAATAAAACACTGATGCTTTATAATAGAGATATTCAAAAAATAAAGTTTGATATGACACTTTAAATGACATACGATATGGCTCAAGAAATTATCTTGTTATGACCCTGATATGACAAAGATATGATACTTATTTAAAGCTGGTTTATTTAAATGATATTTCATATGCCACATGACTCTTTACATTTAATTTGCCAACTGATATGACACAGGATATACCTATAATACAAATTAGTATGCTGATTTGCAAAAATATTAAATTAAAGAGGATAGACTCTGCTTATACAATATATATGCAAGAGATATGATGTTAATATGACAGTGATATAGCACTTATATTTTATAATAAACAAATAGATTTAAAGAAAACTAACTGTAAATATTATGAAGAACATATGACAGATCCGACAAATAAGTAACACTTGATATAACACTTAAAGTGACATATGGTATAGCTCAATTAATTATTCTGTTGTGACTGTAATATGACAAAGAAATGATACTGATTTGATGCTTGTGGAATGGTTTATTAAAATAATATTTAATATGCCAGAGAACTCTTTACATACTCTCTTTACATACTCACACTCTTTACTCATAGATTGACACCTGATATGACACTTGATATGACATTGATATGACACTGATTTCACGCAAGTAAGTTGAAACGATATATCGAATTCTGTGTACTATATTTGGAATTACTTTGAGTCAAGAACCATGATTGGTTTTGATTTTAGAATCAGTTACACCTCTAAATTTAGGCATAATTCTGCTCATTGTATTCCATTAACACATAAAGGGCTCATCATGGAGCAAGTGCTTAGCTTTGTTGAAGAAGGACAAGGCATGTCATGAATTTGATATAGAAGGAGCATAAAATTCTTTGTGGTTCGCGCGCTGTTAAACAAATACCCCCAGGCAGAGAGCAATCGCAGAGCGCAGCTGTTGCTGCTGCTGCTGCTGCTGCTGCACCAAGGACACATTAAATAGTTGACAAGGACATTGTTGCCGATGTTTGATACGCTCATAAAATAAGAGAGCGAAAATAGCAGCAAGCATCGCAATGGCAACGGCAGCGGCAGCGCAGCAACAGTCATAACGCGAAACAAAGTAACACAACATTTTGTAGCATACTTTTCAGGGCACGCGCAGCCGTCGAGATTGGAAACGGGAAACGGGAGACGGGAGGCAAACTTGACACGTGCTTCTCGCTGATCTTGGTCGAGAGCAGAGACAGAGAGAAATAGATAGAAAGAAAGAGAGAGGGACAGAGAGAGAGAGCGGGAGCGAGGCCACCGTAACTGGCTTTCGTCATAATCATAAAAAGCTGCTTAGCTGCGATTTTACTCGGGCAGCGACTCGATTCAACACGCGCGTCTCGTCGCGCCGAGCGGGAGCTAAAAGCGCAATTTTTATTACCGCAAGCACATTAAGAGAATAAGCAGATTTCGATGTCTCGACTTATTCCTTTTATTGTCCGCCCAGACAGCGTGCCCAGTCGCGCCGGTGTCCATTGGTCCATTGGTCAGGCAAGTGTGTGCGCATGTAGGTGTGTGTGTGTGTGTGATTCTTTGATTGCAGCAAAACGAGATCGTTAAATCAAAAGACGAACTCGGAGCACGTGTTGGCCTATTACCATGATAAATGGCCAAGGCCAAGGACAAGGCAGACCAGGGCAGCACAGGCCAGAGCAGGCCAGCGGCGCGCCATGCTTATGGTAGTCCAGTTGTAGTCCAGTGCGGCTTAGCCGGCCTGCATTTGATTGGCATTTGGCATAATTGTATGTTAATATCGAGGCGTCCAAGTGGCTCAACAGCTGGCGGCGGCGATTGAGCCGGGCCACAGAGACGGGCGACGGGCGTCGGGCGACGGCAGACGGACGGCGGCTAATATCGAATTTATTTGTGATGCACACGCACACTCGCACTAAGCTAATGACAATAGAATAGTAGACACGCACACACAGGCACACAGACACACAGTGAGAGCTTAGTGCTGTTGTCATACGCGCTTATGAGCTTGACCTTGACATTGTCAGTGAAAACGCCGATAAACTAAGCCCTAATCCACTGGCATTATGTACATTCGGCACTTTGCCAGACGGCCACTACACACACACACACACACACACACACACGCACACACACAGTCACAGAGGAACACGCGCGCACTCACACACAGAGACAGAGACAGTCAGACAGACAGATAAAGTGAAACAATGGCGAAAGCCAGCAACACCAACCCCATCGAGCAAGTGACTAGTGCGAGCCTGGCAATACCCTGCAAATAGTTGTAGAGAATATTAGCTATGCATATTGACTAGTTCGTATACTGTGTCTATCGATGCCTTGAAGTGTGGGAAATCCTTTAGAACTAGGAACATGTTGCACAACTCGCAACTCATCTAACTCCTCGCTGTTGCTGCTCAGCTTAGCATACCCCATTGTACTAATATGACAAGCAACGGGTACACGAGGAATGTGAAACAAACCAAAACCAGCGTGGAATGCGAAATAAAATCAATTTTCATTGTAATTGGCATCTTAAAGGTTTAAGCGGCGTCCATTTCTATTATTGAACAGGCCAAGTAACGCGAACGGCCGAGCAGCACTTGCGCACAGTGGGTCGAGGGCGCTGAAAACCGTTCGGGCAAATACAAGAAAATTAAACTATGAAAACATAATAAAGAAATTCCAAACGAAGTTTAGGTGATCTGGCTGAACGATTATTAAATTTAATTTGCAATAAAACAACTTGTAAATATGTAGTTGTAATAATATTAACACAAAATAAATACATATGACAATAAATACATATATGTATAATCTATTATACAATAGGTCGAAATAACACAAAGTGACAATTGATATGGAAATCAACAGACTTTAAATTAAATAAATTTAAATTTGAATTATATAGCATAAATTATTTATATATTTCATGTTGTTAAATTAAATTACAACTATTTTCAATGGCACAAAGATTAAGCTATAGTCACTGTGGATTTCAGAAAGTGAGAAGAAGAAATGAAGGCCGTAAACTAATGTCTGGTAGGTCAAGGAGAAGACTCAGTTGGGAGAAAGCGTAAATTATGGAAGAATTCTTGTATTAAATAAACAGAAATTGGAGAATTGGTCCAATCTCGAAATGTAATGACTAAATCTGAAATGAGCTCAGTAAGGTCTCGTAATATTTATAATCCGTAAATAGTAATTAGTATTCTCTGTTATTGATGTCTATTTAATATTGTTCTATTTAACACAAGCAATTCTTGAAAATTACTTTCAAACGAACAACTCTTTCGTGATTGCAGTTCACATTCAAATTGCGTGACTTTTGTTTGCTTTGGGTACACTGTGCAGCTGCGCTTTGAGCTGCTGTTGTCCAGCTTTGCGCAGAATAAATGTCTTTGGCACGCTCCACAAGTCCGGCTGCACTTTGAATGCATCGCAGCGCGTAACAGTCGGGCTTTGAGGCTACTTTCGAGATTGGTCTGGGACTCAGGTGGAGGTTGACCTGAGCTGCGCTGAGCTGAGGAGGGGAGTGGGGAGTGGAGAGTGGAAAGTGGTTGTGGCTGCTTTATTAGTGCCTTGGCCGGCAGTTTATTTTAAGCGCACTCGCTTTCGGCTGGCTGACTGACATCAATTGCCATTGTCGGTTGGGCCAGGCTGACCCCGGTCCCCTACTACGGTCCCCAGTCCCGCATCAGTGCTCCATTGCAGGCATTATCCACGCTTATTGTCGTATATCAAATTTAATGGCTCCACTCGCCGTCGGCTTCCTGCCAGGCATTGCCCGCGTGCGTGAGCGTAGGGCTTTAATGCTGGCGCAAGCAGCCTTTAAAAGTGCCTTAAAGGGTAGTCCAACTCTGGCCTAGAAACTCCTCTAGGCACCGCCGTCTCCCCCTTCTCCCCCTCTGGCTTAGTCTTCTGCTTGCTGCTTCAATCTGCAGGCTGACAAGCAGACAGAGCCCATATGTCGCGACGAGACGCGCAGCATCAGAGTACGTATACACTCCTATATGTGCGTGTGTGTGTGTGCGTATATCTGTGAGTATGTTTGTTTGTATGCTGCAGCTTGTGCCATGTCTCCGCATCCGTTCATCAATCAACATTCAAATTGAGAGCTGACGTACCAAGAAAGCACTCGCTTTGTATATCGAGACATGCATTTTAAAGGGTCGTTCCACAAAACGTATTCTCTGCAGGCCCACACAAAGCGCTCAAGTTCAGGCCACCAAGTTGACATCAATTGTTCTAAGGAACATTCAGCATATCTTCAAAATGCTCGCTCTCTCTCTGTCTCTCTCTCTCTCTCTCTCTCTCTCTCTCTCTCCCTCAATGCCTCCTTTATAAATGTCGCTTTTGTATATCCCCTTCATATTCAAGTTGATTATTTTTTCCGGGAAATTCGCGCCATCCCCCAATAAAGAACTGTCCCAAAACGCTTTGTTTAATAACGGGGGAAAAGCGTTAGGAAATTGACTTCATTGCGAGAAATGAAATGCAAAAAGCGATTGATGTAATTGTCGATTGTCAATCAATGGAAGAACTTTTGGCATTACATTGAGCTCTCTCTCTCAGGATTCCCCAGTCGCGACTCAAGCTGCACGTTGCAACAACCGTGCCCTCACTCCCCAGGGACAGTGGGAGGCGAGGGACCGAGCCAGGCTGTTGTGGGGTCAGAGGGCACCAGTTCATTGCCGTACGTACCTTTTGATATCCAAGTAATTTCTGTACGGCTGCTCAGCTGTCAGCTCCCTCCCTCTCCGTCCCCCTTTCCCTCTGCCTCCCTCTTCAACACATCAGACAACGACAACGACAGCGAGAAAGTGAAATGAAATGAGAAAGCAGAGGGAGAAAACGAATCTCGAAATGAAGTTGTCGCGTGTCGCAGAATGAAGCGCGCTTCTGATGCTGCTGGTGCTGCTGATGATGACATGTCTCCTCCGTGGTTGATTCAAAATTTAGTTGAAAATCGAACAATTTTCTGCAAAAATCTCAGTGTGTGGGTGTGTGAACGTGTGTTGGTGTGTGTGTGTGTGTGTGTTTGGGGTTTGTTTTCACTTGTCGCGCTCGTCCTTGGCACAGGCCACGCGCCGAGCTGCTCACACGTCAAATTATGCTAATCAGGCAGCTGCCAAAGGGGCCAGCAGCATGGGGAGGGGGAGGTAGAGCAAGGGGAGGGAGTCAGCGTAATCGATTGCTGCTCAGCCGAAAGTCAAAAGCCGCATGAAAAGCGCATAGAAAATCGAATTTAAACTGGCAGTGAAGACGGAGACGGGAGCAAAGCCACGAGCAGTGACGAATGCATTGAAAGGGGAGACCCCAGCGAGAGGGAAAGCTTTATTCGGCCAATGCCTAAAAGTAGGCAACGGAAAATGAACTGCGTTATTAAGGCGCAGTCAGACGGGGACGGGAATAGAGACGGGAAAAGAGATATAAGACAGGGAAAAGGAGATAGGGGAAGGAGAGTGAGAGAGAGAGAGAGGGAGACAAGGAGAAGGGGAGAACGAGAGGAGAGAGAGAAGGGAAGAAAGGGAATAGAGAGCTAGGGATGCTTCCTTTTCACCTGTTTCAATTTCAAATAGGTAGTAAATGAAATAGATATAAACATAAACGATACAAACATTAACCATCGATAGTTAATCGGCTTTGTCACTTATATAACCAATATAAGACGTTTTAATCACCATGAAGTTGCACCCAAGTTATATCAGCACAGTCTCCTCGATTTATCAACTCGAGCACGCCAGTCGAAACTGCACCAGCTCCAGCTTAACCTCAAACTGAACTATTCGCACTCTATATCTGATTTATGCTTTGTTAACTTTTCACTTGAACAGTATCAAAACAATAAAATACTCAGCACAGAGCCTGAAATGAAACAAAGCATGTCAAGACAGAGACACACATCCGGAGCTGATTACAGGATGTCTACTAGTCGATGACTACAATACGACTACAATATGTTTTCAAAATATACCCAAACACTCGTACACCAATGAACATTAGGAAGTGCACTCTACAGGGCATCCGCTAGTCGAGCAGCTTCTCAATTTTGGTATTTTCTGTTTTATGTTTTTCGCCAAGTGGCGCGAAGCGGGTGTCAATGGTGCACAAGCTGCGCATGTTGCATAAACAAAACGAACAAGTGTAATAAAAGCGAAATTTGTCAAGGGAATTGACTGCATTTCTATGCAGCTACAACAACAATAGAGGGAGAAGGAGAACGAGAGAGGGAGAGAGAGAGTGCGAGAGGACGAGACAAGCAGCTCAAACACATCAATTTGTGCGAGGCCAGACGCAGATAAAGCATGAAAACGGTATTGCAATGTGTCAGTGAGCAGCGTGAGGCAGAGAGGAAGAGGCAGGCGTAGCGGCAGGGGCTGGGAAAGCGATTGGTCTAGGGTGTTGTCTAGTTGGTGGGCGTGGCCACACACACGACTAGGATCAACTAAATTGACAGTGTCATCAGTTTTGAAGTGTTGCAACAGACGAAGCAGCCGAGTTGCATGTTGCACGGCAAGAAACGGGGAGGGGAGAGGGAAAGAAGACCGTCAATTTGTAAATACATTCAGCTACAAACCTTTGATTAAACAATGTCTTAAAGTATTGACGATGCTCAGCCAGCAGATACCCTGTAAGCCCAGCTACTGTAAAACACATGTTTACGACCTTCAATTATCTGATTGCTTTCGCTTTGAGCTCACTAAAGTCTATCTATAAAGTTGAGCCCAAGTTTATGCATAAAGTGGAGTCCACAGTCAATTTGCTTCTCCTTTCTCTCTTCTTCATCTCTCTCTCCCTCCCTCTCTTCCTCTCTCTTTGTTTCTTCGCTTCTCTGTCGCATGGCAAAGGCAGACAAAGTCAACTTTAAGTAATTGGGTTAAAGCTCTCTCGAAAAGGTGATGCACTTGAAAAAAACATGAACAACTTGTGCTCAATAGTACTTACTTACGTATCTACAGTATGTATTCTTCAGATTATTGGGGATTTATATACTACATATAGCTTACAGCAACATCTAAATACACATTTAACTGAGTTATATATGCGCTATAATATCAATTAGATTACTAAGTTGATTTATCCTTAAGTTCAATTGTTCATTATCTTTTTCAATGCGACGAATGTCTCTATCAGAATTTTAAATAAACTTTATCTTTGTACAGATACAACAACCTTCAGTCCCTATTTGGAGTTTCTCGCTCTTTCAATAGCCGAGATCCTAACATTCAAAAAGACGGACATGGCTCAATCGACTTGGCAAGTGATCACGAGCAAGAATATACATAATTTATATACAGTATATAATTTATATATATTTACATATAGTTATATATAGATAAATATTTAGTTAGTATATCCTTTCGTGACCGAAGATCGAAGGGAATAATAAAGCTGACAAAGTTTGGCCAAGTAAACCTTGATTACAAGGCTCGAAAGTATAATTACTATTTATTTATTATGATTATCTTATTTGTTAAACATATATATATAATGCTAGCTTTAGTTCTGTCCCAGCCATTTCTCTCAGTGTACTTTAGTGTGCTGTGCTTTAAACTCAAGTGGCTTCAAGTTGTCGTCTGCACTCGCTACCTGAATTGGACACAAATGCCAACTAGTTACTTATCTCCTACCGCCGTCTGCGAGCCCTCTTCCCCCCCGCCCCATCCCCCCTCCTCCCCATGCCGTGCTCACACTCATTTGCCACCTCGCGCTGCTTCCCATCCCTCCGTCTGCCAGACGAAATTGTCGTGTGGCAGCGCCTGCAGCTTTGCAGCAGTTTAAATAGCTTTTGATGGGAATGAGGCAGGCAGGGGGCGGGGACGGAGACGGGGAGGGGTTCACTTTCAGCTGGGGGCGTTGTTTAAAGTTTGCACTTCAGGTAATTATTTAATGTAAATAGAATACCCCCTTGGGGTGCGGGCAAAACAAATGCCCGACGCGTTTTCCCATTTAGGGCGACAAGTTTGGGGGAGTGGCAGGGGAGCCACACAGCAGCCAAAGGCTAATAGCCTCAGAGCAAGTGGCTAAAAGCCAAGAGGAGGAGGGGGGAGTGAGCACAGGAGAGAGGGGAGAGTGGGATGTGTGACGTGGACAAGATTGTTATCAAACTGGACCAATGAATGGCAATAATCACAGCAAACTATTTGACAGAGGAACCCCTGCATGCCCCGCTCCTATGCCACTCCCCCTCTCTCTTTCTCTGCCTGCCTGCAGGGGATGCTGAGTAATGATGCAGGCAGAAAGAAATCACGCACGCATATTGCAAAAACAAAAGCCCACACTTAATAATGCGCATGAGAAGGGTGCGGGCAGTGGCAGGGACGGGGGCGGGGGCCGGGAGAGGAGGCGTGTCGGAGTTTGAGTAAGTGTCTGGCAGCTAATGGGCGGTACATGGGCTGCCCCATAAGCTAGGCCCTAGTCTAGGCTGCCTTTGGGCCCGTCGCTCACGTTATGCGACACGTCAGCGGCAGCGTCTCGTGCCCCATTTGCGGGCATTTATATGTGTCACCATGTCAGGGGCGTCATCAATCACTTTTGAGTTATTTGTCAGTTGAGTTTTCTGTTCTCTTTTCCTTTTTATTTTGTTGCCTGTTTTTATTTCGGGTTTTCCTTCTGCTTCTCCTTCCTCTTCCTCTTGTCGCACTCAAAACGTTGCGCGGTAGATTCGCATCGAGGCAACTGACATTTATGAGCTGCCACTGGCCGCAGCTCATGTGGGCGAACGCTCCTCCCACCTCCCCCCTCGCATCATTCTGTGACTGTGGCACACCCTGCACACACACAGGCACACACACACACACGTAGTGGCAGGTGGTGCAGCTGGCTGCAAGCTTGTGCCCCACATTTGTCTGGCTTAAGCGAAGTGCCAGCATATTTGAGCCATCTAACTGCCACGCCCTCAGCAACATCTCCTGCTGCTGCCACGCCCCCTGGCTGGACTCCGGCCGGGCAGCAATTGCCATCGATTGCCACCAGCAGTGGCAGCAACGACAGCAACGACAGCAGCGCCAGCAACGACGGACCTCGGCGTGTATTTTTAGCTCGAGTGGGTAAATTAAAAAATTATGCGATATTTGTGGACTTTACTTTGTGCGTGACTGTGCTTGAGAGGGACAGAAAGCGGAAGAGGGACAGCAGAGGAGCAGGCAGGGAGATAGGGAGGAGCGCAGCGTATGCTTACGCCGTTGACACAAGGACAGCAAAGATAAACACAACGAGAATAAATAAATAAAGAAATGTGTACAACTTTTAAATATATGCAGATACACGCACGCACACCCACGCACACACACACACACACACACTCACACTCACACTCACACTCACACAAAGGGTAGGCCCTACACGCAGCGGGTCGTTCTTTGCATATGAAAATGAGTTTCGTTTTTCAAACACTTTTTTTTTATTTTCATTTAAGTTTTTTTATGTTAGTCCTGTTGTTGTTGCTGCTGTTGCTTTTGTTGTTGTTGTTGTTGTTGCTTTTGCTTTGCACGGCCTGAGCAAATCCAATTAACAAAGTCAAATCGAAAAACTATCAGAACGCATTAGTGTTACGGCTAAAATCATTTGACATATTGATGGGCAGCGGTCAAATTATGTTGGAAAATACAAAAAGGAAATTTGTAATTATGGCCTGAAGTACCTCCGG
Organism: Zaprionus ornatus; assembly: GCA_018904035.1. Classification (NCBI taxonomy): domain Eukaryota; kingdom Metazoa; phylum Arthropoda; class Insecta; order Diptera; family Drosophilidae; genus Zaprionus; species Zaprionus ornatus. Next base: position 26,493,759 of record JAEIFZ010000001.1, read on the forward strand.
GATATACCCTGTAAGCCATTTTAATGTGTATATTGCTGTATATAGAATATATTATGTCCTATATATACACAACTATGCAGTACATACTTCCCAATGTTTGTTCTGCAACGGGTGACCTCTTAGTCGTTCACTTCTTTTGCAACTCGTACAAGGGGTATTTGCCATTAATTTCCACAAATTATAATTACTTTCCGTAAATTGCAATTTTCGCTCTCGTGTTTCATTTTTACTCTGCCCAAAAGCATTTGCAACCTCTATTTACAAGAGTATCTCTAATCATGCCCACATAAAGGGTATTCCGTATTCAATCCTATCACATTACCTTGCAAAACGTTTCATATTGCGCAATCCTTGACGCTTGTCAAGTTTTTATTTCGTATTTACTTTTGTTGATGTACATATGAAGTTGGCGACCCACGCAAATGATATGCAATATTTAAAGAGCGAAAGAGGCAAACAAATTGTTTCAAGCATTTAAATAAACTCTCTATTATCATCCGGCAGAATAACAATTGTTTTTCTATTTTGCATTTCCGAGAGAAAAAACAACATGCAAATTAATCAGCAAAAACAATAAAACTTAAATGCGATAATTTGCGGATTATAATCAAACATGATAGACAAATAGTTAAAGTTTTAAAGTGCGATTATTATTTAATGATGACGGAGAGTTAAGCCCAAATGTGAATGAAATTCTTGTTCTTTAGTATTGAAGTTCAAGTGAACACATCATGGGACAAGGCTAAAAAGACAGCCCAAAACAGAGTTTGATGGAGAGTTTTTCATTCAGCCTTTAGTTTCCAAGCGGAACAATCAGAAAAGCATACAAAAAAACATTTGAATTTCTGTTCAGTTTGGTCCTCAAACAAGTAACGAAAGGTTCAGTAGAGTGTGCCTGACTATAAGATACCCTTTGCAATTCCTTAGTAATTCCAATTCCCAATAACCTCAAACGGCAAGGCTTTGCCAAGACATTTGGACAACAGTAAAAATTTTTTCACTTATGTTCCTACTTCACTTATTTTGTTATAGTGTTTGGTAATTCTTGAGAATATTTCTCCACCCTGTGATGTTAAGATACAATATTATGATGTACGAATTCTTCACTTCATAATAAACTAATAAATACAATAAAAAAATTCCCAATGACAAAGTTTTCGACAGTCTTTTGCTTTATCACTCTCAACAACTTAAGCATAATAGTAACATCATGAACTAATAATCTTGATCAAGAATATATTTAAATAGTTTTTTAATGGGTTTAGTTATGCCTTCTTCTGTTACTTACATTTGCACAAAGTTAGTATACCCTTTATTGGCCATTTTCAAAGGGAAGTTATTAAGAATAAGGGTATAAAGAGGTGACTTCATTAACTTCTGTGTTCAATGTCCGATTGCGATGCAAATTAAAGGAGCGTTCGGTTTTATTGCCAGCTAAGAGTATGCCAAAGATATTCTATCATTAATACGAGTATGTTGCTGACAAGACGAATCATATAATTTAATAAAAGGTTTGTTTGTTATGCAACAAATTAATAAACTTGTTAATATTAAAAGATTCAATCTTCTCACAGTTGTGGCACAAATTGGGAGACACACAAGCCGATACAGTGACAGGTTACTGAGTCATAGCAACCTTCTTGCAAGACGTCTTATCCCCGCTCGCCCTCTGAGACGACTCAAACGGCAAGGCTTTGCCAAGACAATTGGACAACAGTAAAAACTTTTTACTTATGTTCCTACTTCACTTATTTTAATATAGTGTTTGGTAATTCTTAAGAATATTTCTCCACCCTGTGATGTTACAATATTATGATGTAGGGATTCTTCACTTAATAATAATAATACAAAAGAAAAAAAAAATTAAAAAATATAAGAGATTCCAGAAGTCTGCAAAGCAGATTTGGTTACTCTAGCTTCCATAAAAGCAGAGATGTCCACTTTCAAACGAACTTATGTACACAAGCAGGCCATATCGACCGACTGCTGTACTGATCAAAGATATATTGACTTCTACCCCGCTATCTTCTATATTTTTGTTTATATATGTATAAGGTATAAGAACCCAAGGTTACTTTGACTCTTGGCTGCTTCTCCTTGATGAAACCACAGGTGCATTCCCCGTGGTATGAATAGCTCTGAATACAAATTGCATTCATGGCAAGTTGAGTAGCTAATTGCGACGCTTCACTTACCTAATTTGCATTTTCTCTGCTTGCCTAGCGATGTGTGCGTCATTTTACAACACAGTCGGGCATTGCATGGTGTCGTGTCACGACACGCCCAGGGCACACCCCTAGCGACGTTATCATATGTCATCGCTTACCCCTTTGAAAGTGCTTTCGATTTCAAGCTACAGTTGGTTGTGCAAGGTCGCAGTGTGCGCGACAGTGTTGGGTAATGCCCATTTAATTAGCCTAATGATGCTGCTGGCAGCAGTAACAGCAGCAGCAGCAGTAAAAGCAGTAGCAGCAGCAAACTTCTCTTGGCATCTGCCTCGTGTTCACAACTCATTTGCAAGTAATTAAATTTTGCAGCAATTTGTCAAGGCGGCAACGCGCAACGCGCAACGCGCCACACTTCACACTCCACACACAACTTGCCTCAGTTTCTCCAGTCGAGTCACATAAACTTGGCAACTTTTCATTCGCAGCTCATTACGGGCTGATGCTGATTCCCAGCAACTTTTGAGGCAGTCTTTCTCAGCCCGCGCTGCCACCTTCGCCGGCTCCTGCAACCTGCAACCTGCCCCACTCCGGGCTCATCTAATTTCATTTCCGCCAGCGTAGTTTTTGGCCATTCTGCATTCATAGTGCTTCTAGGAAATTAAATTGCAAACACTATCCGGCTGATACTCCAGTTTTTTCCCAGCTAGGGTCGCCAGCATCGTCGCCTTTTTTGGCCTTTGACACTTGCCTCAATTTCCGTTACGACGGTGGCAACGGGAGCATTTTATAATTATGTCCAGGGGCCAGTCGGGGCCACGATAGGGGCGAGGGAGCTTCACCTAGACGCTCGTTATCTCGTGTTCGCATGCAGCCCGACGCCTTCCTGTGTCCTTTTTTTGTGCTGTGTGATCTGCTCATGTCCTTTAGGCATCATTTAGTTAAATTCGCCATAAAGCCAAACGACAGGGGGATGGAGGGATGGACTCAACGTGACCTTCAGACAAACTAGTTGCAGAAGTTCATTAGCAAAGGTCGCACATGGCAACAGGGCAGAGCTATTCGTATTCCGATTTGAAATTGGACTCTTAAATAATGTACATATCGAACTGGTCCCAAATCGCTTTGGCAAGCAGCTCATAGCACCAATAATGTAGACAGACAGAGGGAGAAGGAGCAAGAGGAAGAGAGATTAAGTTAAGGAATCCCTTCGTATTTAAAGCAACTATTCATCTGCTTGTGAAACGTGCATGCCACATTCAACTGTTGTAATTACTTTCAAAACTGACGCAGCGAAATCATTTCATGCAAAGTGCCTCAGTTAATTAATTTCACGCCGCGCTGAAAAGTATGCAACGTTTTTGTGACGAGCAGCAGCCTCTGTGCTTCGCCTAATGATTTCATTAGAAACGTGCCCCCACATGGTACTTATTTGCAACCACTTGAACGGGCCTTAAGTAACGGATCACAGCTCAAAGCCAATGTTTTCACCTGAGGACGAGCAACGTGCAATCTCAATCTGTTCGTGTCTATCGAAGCCTTCTCCTCCGGCCACTTGACTCCGTTGCCTGTAGCTGGCACTGCAATCTGCTCGGATCGACTTGCTGCCGCGGAGAGCTTTGCTTAAGCTTGCCTATAAAGCGGCCCAGCTACAGGGGGCTGTGGCAAAAGCGGGGGGGGGGGGTGGAGGTAGTGGCCTCGCTTGTGGCTCGCCGTCTTCGTCGTCGTCGCTTGTTGTGGTCGCAGCGCTCTTATCCGCGCTTAAGCCGATGCCACGCCCATTGCCACAGCATAGCGCGAGATGGCAGAGATTACAATGTTTTCTTTGTGCCAACTGGGCCGGGAGTGGGTGTGAGCGCTGAGTGTGCCTGTGTGTGTGCATGAGTCGCTTTGCTGCTCGCTTCAATCTCGTTTGCCCCACTCACCTGATGCACTTGCCCCTCACTCTGTCTCTCTCTCTCGCTCTGCAGTTGGCAGCATGCGCTAAGCTTGACCAGAAACAATAACAGCAACCACAACCTTAATTAAATATGCACCTTTCAGCCTCTGCCGACTGCAAGATACCCTGCAGTTGCCCAAGGAGTTGCACACTAAACGAGATTGATCGAATAATTGTACGGTATTTCTCACGTTTTCTACTCCCCTTGGTATTATTTAAATACTGCAAGTGGACATGATAAACAGAGAAGCTTCTCGATTAAATACCGTTTCTAAAAATAACTGTTAGATCGATTTCAATTTGATGCTGCCATCCCACTTTGCCTGCTTAGCTTACAGGGTAAGTGACAACAGTGTTCCAGCTGCCGTTACTCCCACAATCTATTAGCACCGACAGCCACACACCCTCCCCTTCCCTTAGCATCCCTAGTACACTCTGTCTGCCCTGGCACTGGCAATATGAAAATTTCTGCAGCCACTTTGCGCAGAAATGCAAATTTTGTTTGCTCTGTCTGCGGCCCTGGCGAGGCTTGAGAGGTATAATTAAATTAGAAAACATTAGCAGCTAACTGGACTTTAACAGAATTATAGTGTTGCACAAAATATTTGCAACAGCAACACACGCACACACACTCACACACAGAGAGAGTGTGTCGAGTGTGATGTGGATGGGACAAGGGCACCAGGCCTCATCGTGGTTGGCAAGCGTGAAATTAAATGACGGCTACTGTGCTCAGCGATTCACATTCACACACACACACATGCACACACATACACTCTTGTAGGGAGATTAGTACATAGAGTGGCACTTGACACATGCGCCGCGGGTCGCACAATGTGCGGCAAGTATGAAATTCTATGCAAAACTCTGCAACTTTTACGGCCTGACAATGCAGTGAAGTATTGCGAGGGTGGTTTGAGTAGTTATCCTCAGTAACTAATGGTGTAAATGAACTGAATATTGCTAGCGATTCCAGGCTGGAGCTTGCTTATAATTGTTTTACTTTATTTGTATGATTAGTATTTAATAAGTGGCGCTAATAAAAAAAAAAAAAAAAAATATATAAGTGGCGCAATGCCCATAGTTTTGCAGCAGCTTGCAATAGTTTTAGAATTCTAAAGAGAATATGTATCATACAATATATTAGATACAACTTTTGTATTAGCCCTCGCAAGGGACAGTGAATGAGGAATCGTTACTGCGATCAGTTTTGCTGCGATTTCGGCCCACTGTCCTGCGGTTGGGGGTCAGCGCGCTGGGTGTAGGTACAGGGATTTGTTGCAAAGCCACAAGACCGCACTCGCTTCATGTGTATGTGACAAACACACACGCACACACACACACGCAGTCCCACACACGCAGTCCCACACATGCACAGGCACGGCAACAGCTAGTCCTCAGTTTCAGTTTCAGGCCGGATACTCGCTTAAGAATCATCTTCGCATTCCTGTGGCTTTTGTCTGTCTTCATCCTCTTCTCTCTTGCGGCTTTCTTTGTTCCTCAAACTGCTTGGCAAGTTGTTTGTTTTGTGCCCTGTTATCGATTGACCTGCACCAATAATCGCACAATCGAAAACAACGGACAACACGAGGAATATTGCGAAAATACTCCAGTTACAATGACATTGGAAATTGGGACTCGGGCCAAGTAACTTTTAATGAAACACTAATTAATTGATAAATGATATTGCCATGTTGTACACACACACACACACACATACACACGCAGAGAGATTCAGATGGGAGGAGAGACAGAATTACAGACAAACAGTCGTAAGTAAACGACAAATTGACTGAAATTGCATACATATTTTTTCTCTCTACTGCCTGCCCCCAGGCCAAGTGGTGAGTAACACAGTCCGACAAGTGGACAGTCCGGCACAGGGACAGACCAAGGGCAGTGCAAGAGAAGGGAGAAGGGAGAAGGGAGGCAGAGGGCCGACACAGACGGCAAACGAGACAAACAATGGTACTCGAGAACATCCTGCTTCTAGCGGCATCTTCGTCTCGGTGCGGGGTTTTAGTTTTCATTTCGTGCACAAAGTTTATTGAATTACACACATTACACAGCACACACAGAGCACACACAGAGAGCACAAACACCCACACACATACACACTGCACACACATGTGTGTTGTCGGGACAACAGGAAAAGGCAAAAGTTTTGCAAATTACTTGCAACATCTTCGCAACACTTGAAGCCCACAACAATTATTATTATCTACTTTCGCATGCCGAAAGACGTCAACAAGAACACCCTGCTCCCCTTTCTTTTTCCTTTCTTTCGCTTCCCTGCCTTCATGCTTGCTGTGTAATAAACTCCTGAAATAGGAGAAGAAATTCCGCTTTAATTAAAACACTTTTTGCCATTTCAATTCAATCAAATTGTATGAAAGTAAAGCAGAACAAGCACGAAAACAACAGTCGAGTGTGCTCGACTCTAATATACCCTCTATCCCCCAAAAAACGGATTCAACTTCTCTGTTTAGCGGGTTTGCATTGCATACTTGCAGGCGGCGCCTTGGAAATGGTAAATACCTTCTATGTTAGCACGAGGAGGTGCAGGCCTTGTCACCAAATTTGGTACTCGTAGCTCTAATAGTTTCTGAGATCTAGAGTTTCCAACGGATGGACTTGGCTATATTGATGCTGATCAAGGACATTCTATGGGGTGTACCAGGTCTTCTTCTGCCTGTACAGACATTTTTGGTTGACACAGATATATAATAGCCTTCTCCAAAAAACCAGATTTTGATTGGAATCTGTACAGTTAAAGTAGATATCAATAACTTGAAATGCAAATAGAGTTTCCAGAAGGATCTTCGATTATTCTTGCAACAATTTAAACTTCCTACTCAATTTCAGAATTTCAACTAGAACTGCATAATATTTCATAATGCTTCGACAGTCAGGTGCAGAGATATAACTCATATATCTATCAAATTCGGATGTAAATCACAATTTCGTCGTCGTGTGACATATGTCGCACTGCTGCGCGTTGAGTTAATGAATATGAATTTCAAATACCCCATTTCGGGCGAAACTTGCATGCTCACATTACAGTTTCGTTCCGCCTCCGCTGCTCCCCCCTCCACGGCTCCGGGCTAACCCACACCACGCGTTCATATGTGTTGCTAATTTACGCTCTCCAGCTACGAACTATTATTAAAGCTAATTACGTTGATTCATAAATTAGAAACACCTTTTGATTGTGCACTCGTGACAAATGTCCGTCCCCAGTTCCTTGCGTGTGCCGCACTACAGGTGACAGCTAATGGACGAGCACACCCCCAACCTGCCTCCCCCTCCCAAAGGGAAGTCCAACCAATGCCGACCTAGTTGGGACGGAAGTGGGAACAGGAACTGCAAAAGGAATAGGGAAAGAAATACCAGCTAGAAATAACAATAAAAACTGAAGATAACTTAGGATAGTCAGGGATATTAGAAGGGAGCAGTTTAAGCAGGGTATGCAAAGACTTTCGGTAGGGCGAGCAACATGATTCGCCACTCGAGGAGCGACACTCACTTTGTGAAAGGGCGCAAGTCATGATTTAACACTTTCCTTTATTTTAGCCGATAGTCATGCTCGATAGTTAAGGGTGATGGATGATTGTAGAGCTGAGTAAGGTTTGGGATTATGCTTAAAGCGAAACTTAAATTGAATCGAGTGCAAGTTGAATAAGACTCACTGGAACATGAATTTCTCTTGGAATGCTAATCGCATTGAGTTGAATAGGGCAGCTGCTATTTGTGGGTTCATCTTATAGCAGTAGAGTCCGTAATGGACGGAATGGAAGAAGGGGGAGTCCGAGGCAGAGGGTGGTCAAGCTGTCTGAGTTGCCGCAGATTGTCAGTTAGTTTGCTACAAAATGCCGCCCTCTTTATTTGTTGACCTTCCGACTATGTACCAGTATCTGGTTGGAGTCAGAGAATAATAGGGTGGGGCGGGGGAAGCTGCCGTGGGTCAGGTGGAGTCGAAGTCTGGGCTGTTTGCATCATTCACAGCTAATTATGTGAAAAGAGCTCATCTCGTGCACAACCACATTTTGGAATTGATAGTTCCCTCTGTGTTTGGCATTGTGGTTTTATTTGTTCTTGTTCTTGTTGTTGTTGTTGTCGACGCTTGTTGTTGTGCCAGAGGACCGACGGACGCAATTAGGGACAGCAACCCGTTTAGCTCAGTTCGTTTTGGTTCAGTTTGGTTAGGTTCAAGCCCGGGCAGACAATACGGCCGCCTGGTGGGCAAATTTTAATTTAAATGCATGCGCCAATTTTTTATAAATATTTTTCTGGCCCTTAGAAGGGCACCACGGGAGGGGTGTGGGTTGCCAGGGGAACGGAAACTTTGCCATTTGTCTGCGGTTTGTCTGAGCGTTTTGGGGATTTCGGTTCTTTGGAGCCTGCTTGGGGTTTTGCGCTGTGTTTAATTGCAAAGGGAAATTTGGCATTTGGCATCGTTTGGCAGCGTCGTTTCTACTATTTAATTTATGTTAACTCGCTCGCTTGCTCATTTTGTAATTCCGTAATTTGCGCTAATAGCCCGAGGCGAAAGTGTTAAAACCTATTAACATAGATGAAAGACTGAAGGGCAGAGATACAGGGAAACAGACAGACGGACAGACAAGGACAGACAGACAGTCAGCACTTTCATTAGGCTGCGCATCCGATCGGCAAAAAGCAGCACAAAGCGATTGCTGTAATTGGCTTATTACCTGCGTCGAATCTGCAAATTGCTCGGGTAAGGAAAACTCATTGAAATGGAAAACGATTTAATTGCAGGTTGAGCTTTAAGATACCTTATAATGGTTTCAACTTGGGCTATTTTTCAGCTGAACTGGCCATAGATTTATTTGACGTGTCCACTTCTATGCCAGTGAGTCGTATAATACCTTGTTATCAAGGTAACCAGTTCTGTTTAGATGGCTTTACTAAATAATATTGCATATTATGTGTCATATAACAAGTGCCATATGCTCCCATATGAATATTATACATATGTCAACATATTTATGCGTATGGCAGAGTATATGGTAATTCTAAATATTATTTATATATCAACATAATTACATATGTATGTGTATGGGAGGATATATGGTACTTTTTCCTATTATTTATATGTCAATATATAATATTAATTTGTATAGCAGAGTATATGGTTCTCTAAATATTATTTATATGTTAACATATTTATGTGTATGGTAGTGTACGTCTATATATAAATTATATGTCAACATATTTACATATGTGCATGGAAGCGTATATGGTACATCAAAATATTATTTATATGTCAACATATATTATTGTATGGTAGAGTATAAGGTACTTCTAATTATTATTCACTTGTTAATATTTGTATGTATGTATATGGCAAACTACCACATCAAATATATTTACTATGTCAATATATTCAAGTATATGGCAAAATATGTGGTACCTCTTATATGTCAACATAATTTTGTGTATGGCGAGTATATGGTTCTTGCAAACATTATTTATATGTCAACATATTTAATATGGCAGTACGACAGAGTATATGGTACTTCTAATTCTAAGTAAGCTGAATATATGGTACTTCTAATTCTAAGTAAGCTGAGTTAGAAGTACCATATATTTATTGTCATCATTATTGTTTTTATTTATTTGATTGGTTCAGTTCACTTCATACGAAGAATCAATTCCTGCCATGTTACGACATATCATTGCTATATTCGAACTGCAAAAATGCTGTAAGCTCATTCAACATGTATGACGCACATATGACCAACTTTGACTCTGTTATGTGGCCATGTATATTCCACTTCATTACGAGGCAGTTGTCAGAAATGTCTCTCCATAAAACTTAACTCTTTTCATGCATTTCCACTGTTAAATATGACACTACATGCCAAATATTTTCGTACTGGAATGCCTGGTCGTTTGCTCCTAAAATATTTATGTGTGCGTGTAAATATTTAAATAAGGGACCAATGTGCAATTTTATGACGTCATCTGATGCCGGCAATGTCCACTTTAAAGCTCAATTAAAAGTTCTTGATGTGCCCCACATGGGGCAAGCAGGCAACGAGAAAGGGTAAAGTACTGTTAGAATTAGGTCCACACACCAAGCAGCTTAGGTTTCTGGTACCAGAGAAAGGTACGTTCACTGGTATTAGAGGGCGTTGCAGGGGCGGGGGCGGGGCTATGTGGTACTTATCCCTTCTGAAGCGTAAAAATTCAATAAAAGTTATTTTTATCTGTTGCTGGTGTGTCTCTTATTGTTGTTGTGCTTATGTTTCTGTGTGTGTGTGTGTGTGTGTGTGGCTCATAAATTGAATTGAAAATTAATTAGAGACCGCTGGCAGCTGCAACAAAAAGCGGTATAACAACAGCAACAGCAACAGCAACAACAACAACAACAATAGAAACAACTACAGCAACAATGGCAATCCTCAAAAGCCTAATTGCCTTTGATTATATATGTGTTTATCGATACTCAAGCATTAGTAGCAGCTTAGTCACACACTAGCACACACACACACACACACACCCGCAGACACAGCATTAAATTGGCATTAGGCAGGGGCAACAACAATAACAACAACAACAACAATTTGTGGGTCCAGCCTTGGACTCGACTTGCTTATTTTCGGTTCAGAGGCCAAAGGCGGCGCCCAAAGGGGAAGGTGGACTAGACTCACTTTGGGTGTCTGCTCTTAGTGGTTGTGGCAGCACACACAACATGCCACATTGTCGCTTTGACTTTTATTTATTTTGTTAGACGCATTTTGAAAAGCCAATAAGCAGCTTCTGATTGATTATCTGTTGCCCGCTCGGTGTGCTGCGCTGCTGCTGTTGTTGCTGCTGTTGCTGCTTCTGTTGTTGTTGCTACTGTGGCTGTTGTTTACTTTAATACGCAAGTTTACCACTCGCTCCTTGTCTGTGTGTGCGTGCGTGCGCCTCGACGTGGGCGTCAATCAATTTTGAGTGAAATAAATGAGGCTTGCGCCGCCGTTTTTGTTGCCTACTTTTTGGGGCTGCGTGAAAAGGCTTAAAATTTATCAGCCATTGTCCGTTGTTGTTGTTGCTGTAACTGCTGCCGGTGCTGCCACATATTACATTCATTTTTTGGCCGGCTTACTGGCGAACTGGCTTACTGCAAGCGTTATAAATAGCTCCCGTCTGGCAGCCGAGCTCGAGTGCGGTCCGACTCAACTGCGTGGCAGAGTGCCAGCGTCAGCACCAGCACCAGCGCCAGCACCAACATCGTCACTCCAACTGAAGTTGAGTGGCAGCTGCGTGGAAGGCGCAACAGCAGTGGCAGCTGCAACGCCAGCGCTGAGCCAGCTGCACTTTGCCAGCTTTTTCATCACATTCTGAGGACATTTGCTTGCTACGCACTGCGGCACCCACACGCATACGCACACACAAATGTGCTCGCAACCAACAAATTCTAACACCCACACTGGCACACAGGCACACACGCACACCCACACACTTGCACGCGCCTCTGCTCTCGCCTGCACACAAATGCCAAAAGCTAAAATGCAACAAAATCTCATGACTTTGATGAGAACTTTCAAGTGCAGCCCCGACAATGACAACCTACAGCCACGCCCCCATGCAGTCCCTGCCTGCCCTGGCTACCGCAGATGCCCCTGCATTGCCGGCAGGCAACACTCCGCAGTGGCAAGTGCATTAAATCTTAATGCCAAGGCGCCGCAGCCCTTCACAAATTTCGTTGGATTTTTGTGTGTGCTGCAGTTTTGTTTTATGAGCTCTGCGCTCTCTTCCGCTCACGCCTCTCTCCGTCTCATTCCCTGTCTCCCTCTCTCTCTGTTTCACTCAGTCAGCTCGGCATATGTCTTACTTAGTAACGTAGTTTAGCCTCCTCTGGGCGGGCGTGTTGCCATAAAACTGTTTAATCAGCGGCAAAAGAGACAGCGAGATGGCAAGAGATAGTGCGAGAGGGTGTCCCGGAGAGAGGGAGAGTGAGAGAGAGAGAGAGAGAGAGAGCGAGAAAGAAGAAGGAAGCTCCATGCAAATCCTACTCGAATTTCTTTGACTACATGAGAACTTTGATTGTCTTCACGATGGCCTTAGCTGCTCTGAAAGTAAAACAGCAGTACCAGAGCACAAAGCAATGCTCTTTGTTGACTGCTGGATACCCTGTACATTATATTCAATACAGTCGATGACTTCTATTCTTATTATCCGTTTGTGATTTACGAACATTCACTTACTTATTTCACTTTTACTAACTTTTTTGAATATTTATTCGATTTCTAAGTAAAATCACTTGTTGTGAGAACGTAAATACCTGCCCTGCTGCACACTGAGATACAGGGTATGGGACAGCAGGGGAAGCCTTCTCACGTGTTTGTTGATTACGACCGCAGTCAGTTCCCAGTATCGCTGATAATGACAGCGACTCTATCGACGATGTCATCGGTCGAGAATTCGCCGACATATAAACTGATTGATTCACTTGATTTGCGCAGTTATCACGCGAATTCCGTTCACAGCGAAACATGTGGAAGCTGTCGTGGGTGTTACTGATCCTCTGCAGCAGCGTCCAGGCACTGCCTGAATACCTGAAGCTACATATGAATCTAAGCGCGAGTCCGTGCGGGGATTTCTATGCATACGCCTGCGGGGGCTGGCCACAGGCGCACGAGAGTGGCGACTACAGCAGCCAGGTGGAAGAACTGGATCACATGTACCATGGCCAGCTGAGTGCCCTGCTGGAGCAGCAGGCGCCAGCGACAGAGCCGCGCTTTGTGCAGCTGCTACGCAACAACTACGCGGCCTGTCGGCAACTGCGGCAAAACTACGAAGCGGCGCGGTTCGTGCGCATGCTGCGTGAATGGATGAGCCCCAACATAGTGAAGGTCGACCAGGGGGGAGGCAGGGAAAGTATGACGCCTCTGCTGCGAGTGCTTGTGAAGTTTGGCAGACTCAACTACTTTAAGTGGCGCAAGGAAGACGGCGATATGCTGGAGGTGAATGACGCGGAGCAGTGGCTGCAGAAGCTTCAACTGTTCTGGCCACACATTGGCAACGACAGCGTGGAGTGGCAAAGTGATGAGGCTGACTTTCTGCCACTGACACATGCGCAGTTCAGACGTCTCTATCGCGCCCTGCAGCCGTTGGAGGGATGGCCGCAAGAGGTGCTGTGGCAGCAGGTCAAGCAACTGGAGCAGCAGCTATGGAATGTGACCCAACATGATAAGCAGATAGTTGACTTACTGGATGAGGAGGAGAATAAGAAAAGACAGGAAGAGCAAGAGAAGGAGAATCAGCAGCACGTGAAGATGATAGAGACACTGTGGAAATTGCAAAAGGAACAAGCGGCGCAACAGCTGGAGCTTGAGAAGTTTCAGGAAGAGGAGAAGACGCTACTCTACGAGCTCTCATTGGCTCCCAATGATAAATTGAATGGAGACGCCTTGCTAGGCTGGTTGCTGCCAGTACCGATTCCAATACCACACTTGCAACAGTATCTTATGAACTTGCCCTCTGTGCTGCTTGTGCAGCCACGAAAGCTGCTGCAGCACTACCTGCTGCTGCGCCTGCTGCACAAGCTGCAGCAGATGCCTCCACTCCACCCAAGTTCACTGGAGTGTGCGGCACAGACGCGCCTGCTGCTGCCGCACGCCGCCGACTGGCTTCTGGAGCAGCAGCTATCGCAGGAGCAACGCCTGCAGCGTCGCCACCATGTGAAACACCTGTTTGCCCAGCTGCGACAGCAGTTCAGGCAACAACTGCTGGCCAATCGCAATCACTTCAACAAGGTAACGCAACGCTTTCTGCTGGACAAGCTGCGAGGTATGCGCCTGCGGCTGGGCTTGCTGCCCACTGGCGAGCAGCAGCCTGTGCTGGGGCCGGCCGAGGAGCAGCAGCTACTGGAGTTTCACTACGCACCCCTGGAGCTCAACGCCAGCGACTACTTTGGCAATCTGCCGGCCTTATTCCGGCAGTACCAGGTGTGGACAGAGCAGGGGAAAGTGGATACTCTCCGCGATCGGCGTGCGCTGCTCTTGTTGCCACCGCTGGACTTCGGTACCTTCGCATCGCCCTTCTTTATGCCCCGGGGCAATTTGCTGGTGCTGCCGCCGTCGCTGCTCGCTCCGCCCATCTATCGGGCACATCAGGCAGAGCTTTATAGGCTCAGTTCGTTAGGCTTTTTCATAGCGCACGAGTTGTCGCACTCTGTGTGGCCCAGCAATATGATATACGATGGGCGTGGCACTGAACTGACCATACACAAGGACATTTTCCAGAGCGACCGCTTTCCTGATCAACTTCTCTGCGTGATACATCGCTACCATGAAAGGGCCGAGGAGAAGTTCGCCGATCTGAATGGGATCGCCTTGGCCTATAAGGCATACCTGGCCACGACCAACGCCACTCAGCAACAGCAGCAGCGTTTCCTTATCAACTTTGCACAATCCTTCTGCAGAGCCAAACAGCAGCCGCAGCTGGAGATCGACCAGCACGGCAGCAATCGACGGCGCGTCAATGAGGCTGTCGCCAGTCTCGAGGGCTTTGCATCTGCCTTCGGTTGTGCCCGGAACGAGGCGAACAGACACTGCGAGTTGTACTGAATAAGTAAGGTAAAAGGTTTATTTTAATCATGTCTAAATTCAAAACAATAAAACGTCATTTCCAACAGAAAGCATCAAGCAAAGCTCGCCGCACACGAAAATCCCCTCGCGAAGTCGCTTACGCAAGTCTGCAGTCAGAACCGACTGAAGCGCAACGATTCTCCAGCCCAGCAAAGAAATATTAGGGCCGTCTCTAACTAATACAAATATTTCATATTGTAATTAATTTAAGTTATATAATAAGATTTGAATAATTATTGTTAGTCTCATTATAAGAGAAGATCCAATAAAAAATGAAAAAAGCTGAAAAAAAAAATTTCCAACATTGTATTTTCTTATCGCACTCGTTTTTCATGCAACACTCTCTACAGTGCCCACTGTGCTGAACTGTCTGATAGACAATAGGTCAATAGACATTATTAGGTCTATTCGGGTTATGTATTATAGAATTATACGTTGATTTCCTTATCTCATTTGAATTCCAATTGAAATGTACCTGTGTGTTTAAATTTGCACGGAACAGTGCATGGTGTGCACCATTGTACATCAGTGTAATTAAAAACAAAGCTTACAATTTTTATATGTATGTATTTATATGTATGTAATTCACGTCTTATTCACTCATTCCCATTGTCGCATATAGCTTATAAGCATGACTCATCTTTTTTCCTCTCAATTTTCTTCTTTGTTCCATAACGAAAAGCTATATTTGCTCCACTGTGCACTATATATATCGTGTATTTCCAGTCTTTATTTTCCTGTATGTTGTTTTATATCCAAATACATATAAATATATTTTACCACAATCATTATAATGCCCCTTGTAATACCCTTGCAGAAAGTATATTCTTTTTGATCAGGGCTTTGCAATGCACCTAAGGAGTCATCTCCGACCCCACAAAATATATATATTCTGAATCAGCATCAACAGAGGAATCCAACCAGCCCTGTCCGTGTGTCAGTAAATCCGCGTGTCCTTCTGTTGCAACGGAAACTAGTCTCTCAGCTTAGGAGCTTTCTCAATAAAACTTGGCACACACGCTTCTTATTACTGCACGCTGTAAGTAAGTCGGATCGAGCCGTATCGGCCCGATATATCGTATAGCTGCAATGCAAAATATCGACCGATTTTTGTTATTTGTCAAGATAATGCCAACAAATTAACTACATCGGACTTTTTCTATATACAATATGCATATAAAACATCATAAGAATCTGACCACTATAACATGTTGTAGCTGTCATAGGAACAATGGGACGGAACGCAGGTTTTTGATTGAAGTACATTTTCATTTTTAAATAACTGAACTTATCAGTGCCAATCAAAATGAGACATAATAGTGAATACACACATTCAATTCTGCGGCATTATATATAACTAGTATTGGAACCATCGGAGGAGATAAGAGCCTGCTAGGGTATAGAACCTTCGGCCTGCAGAAGGTAGAGTTTCTTACTGTTTTTTTCTCATTTGTTTCTGTCATTTCTAGATTTCATTGATTTAAATGTTATGATTTCTCAATTTTCAGCAACTAAATTAAAAGTAAGTGAAGCACCAGCTTGATAAAAGAACTTTTTAAATAAGTTTCTGGCTAAAAGTTTTTCATCTCCCGCCCTCAAGGCAATTGAGAACACTTGGAATTCAGACAGAAAACTTGAAGTTTTGGTTTTATTCGCATTTCCACTTAGTTTACATAAATTTACGAGTAAAACATTTAAACTGGAGACTTGTTTAAAATACTTGTACACAGACATATCAACATTGAATCGTTTTATTTCCATTTATTCTTACCGCTTTACGACTTATGATTAATTCACAAAAAAAACTCCCAAAAAAAGAACCTATGACTAGGCAATATCATCCATATAAGTAGATACATATACATATATATATTTATTCATTTTATTCAATATTATTTTATTTAGTTATTCGCAAACACCGAAGATTGAAACTCGAAATTCGTTCGAGAGAGAGAGAGAGAGAGAGAGAGGGAGAGAATTGAAATTATTATTTGCCAGTCATTTAAATCCGTAAACTTTGGGGCTCAAAAGGTTTACAAATTTAAATGAGTTTCCTCACTTTCATTCCGTTTTGCCTCGCCTTGGTTCGTTTATCCAGTTCGTTCTCCCCCCTCCCTCCAATTAGTTTGTACTTAAACAAAGTCAGCTTATTGTTCAAGTTGAATTAGTTTTCTTTCTGTTTTACGTCCACACAAAAATAAACTTTGGATTAGTGTCGCATTCTCTGTATACTTTACAGACACATACATATATCTGTAAATACTTTAGAACTATTTACGTATATATATATAATATATATATATACTTTTTATGTCAGTTTGCTTAATTAACTATGCCGCTGCTGGTTCCCCTTCTTTAGTTTCCTGTAATTATTTGAATATTTTATCAAGCTTCTGTTTGACACACACACTCATACAGTAATAAATATATTTAACATGAAAGTTTTCCAATATGCCATAAATACTATATAGTATGCACGACTTTGAATACTTTCTGCTCGGTTCATGTTTGTTTTCTGTTTTATCACTTCAACTGTTTAAACACTCAATTTCTTATATAAGATAATGCAAATCTGAAATGCGCAATATATGTTATAGGTTATTCAAGGTTTTTACGGGTCTATTCAGGGCTGTAGTTGGGGGTGGGGGGGAGCACACATTCAGAAACACACACATAGTATTAAGTTGAATATTGAATCGGCTTGCTTATCGTTTTGGTTTATCAAGAATTGAATCTGTGAACTGGAACAAACATTGAACATTGAATGAATCATTAACGTACGTTATTTAGTTATTATATTCAGTTTTCTCTTTTCAGTTGTATTCACGACATTCATGTAGTTGCGAATACTCATTTTGGGTACCCTATTGATACCACTTTGCATGACTTTACGGTTTGAAACCAAGTTTATTCGACAATCGCGAGGGGGAGCAAGGGCGGGGGCAGGGACATGGGAAACCTTAGACATTCCGCTCCTCATCGATGATGTCCATGTTGCTTGTCCGGCGTGGATGATGATGGTGATGATGGGGATGGGAGTGCGAGTGCAGATGCTGGTGCTGCGGCCCCGCCGCGCCGACTGGTCCTTCGGCTATGGCGGTACAGACGGCGGTGCTGCGATGGTGATCGCTGCTGCCTCGCCGCGGCACCAACATCACCAATTACTAGAGGACCGTCTCATTGGTGTTGGTGCATGTGCGGGGTCCATTCACAATCGAGTACTTCGACGAGCTGTCCTTCTTCCCGGCCATGCGACCCATGAAGATCTCCTTGAACGTCTCCCGGAATTGTCGAGACATGCCACAATAGATGCCAAAGTTAATGGGGTAGCTCAGCACGAGAAAGAAGTTGGTCAACATGATGAAGATGTTGGCAATGCCGTAGTCCAGGAACTCGATGATCAGCGAGCTAACAATGTGCATGACTGTGACCACGGCAATGGGTATCTCGGCAATGAGGAACACCGTCACGACCACGATCAGCATCAGTGTGGTGCAGTTCGAGTCACGCAACTTCTTGCACTCCTTCTTGCGATTCTCGCGGAACAACAACTTGCGGCGCTCCTGCGCCTGACGCAGGGCAGCAAAGAGCAGTATGTTCAGAGTGACCAGGATGATGCAGGGCAGCAGATTGACGAACAGCACGCGGAACAGGAAGTAACTGGTGTAGTACACGTTCACTCCAATGTAGTCGTGCACCCAGTCCGATGTCTCCAGGTGACACACCTCCGTCTCGTTTCCGTTCCACTCGATCTTCACCGGGATGTAGGTTCTGTCGAAGAAGCGCGGCAACTGGTGCAGGAAGGCCAGCAGCGCAATGTAGCAGGTGCAGCGACGCACACGAGGCATTGTGCACCAGGTGCGTGCCATGGGGGCGTGGCAAACGTAAATGTATCTGCAAAGAGGGTGCAGAGCAAAGGCAAACAGCTCATCAGTCATGAGAGTAGTATGATCATACTCAGTTCAACTTATATATAAAATAAAATATATAAAGAAAAAAATAGGGATAATCAAATTTGTTCCAATAAACCTTTAAACCAGATAGAAAGGCTACCTTCGACATGCCGAAGGTTCTTTACCCTCGCACGTTCTTATATTCTCCGATTATACCAATACTAACTATATATAATGGTGCAGAATTGAATGTCCATATTCAATATTATGTCTCATTTTTATTGCCACTGATAAGTTCAGTTCTTCATACAAAAACTCACATTTCGGCCGATTGTTCCTATGGCAGCTATATGTTACAGTGGTTCGATTGTGATAAAAATGTATATGCATACTAAATATATAGAAAAAGTCCGATGTAGTAATTTTCGTTACAATATCTTAACAAATAACAAAAACCGGCCGATAGTTTGTATGGCGCCTATGCGATATATTGGTCTAATCCGGCTCGTTCCAACTTATTTACAATAAGAAGCGTGTGTAGCAAGTTTCGTTGAGATAGCTTCAAAACTAAGAGACTAGTTTGTGTTGCAACAGACGGACATACGGACAGACGGACGGGGCTAGTTCCATTCCTCTGTTGATGTTGATTCAGAATATACGAGGTGTGATTAAAAAGTAAGGTGACTTTTCAAATTTCGCGGCAATGTACTTTCGATTATCAATTTTTATACCCTTGGACCATTGAAAATGGTCAAAAGAGGGTATACTAACTTTGTGCAAATGTATGTAACGGGCTGAAGGAGGCGTCGGAGACCTCACAAAGTATATATATTGTTGCTCAGGATCACTAGCCGAGTGGATTGTCCATGTCCGTCTGTCTGTCCGTCTGACCGTCTGTCCGTCTGTCTGGATGAATGCGCCGAGCTCAGCTATAACAAAAGCTAGGAATACAATATTTAGCATGAAGATTCCTGTATACCATACGCAGATCAAGTTTATTTTCAATTTGGAATAACACGCCTACCGCCCCCGGAAACCACCAATTTTGATTTACATTGCGATTTACATTCGAAATACTCATTTCTTAACGTTCTACTTTAGCATAAATATAGATAAATAACTCCATCGCCATCGCGTGGTGCATCAGTAGTTCTTACCATATGGTCGTACGGTCAATGAACAGTATTATGTTGAAGTTATGCGCCGTTTGAGTGAAGCAATACGAAGAAAATGTCCAGAATTGTGGAAAAACAATTCATGGCTTTTGCATCACGATAATGCCCCTGCTCACTCGTCTTTGCTTATGAGAGATTTTTTGGCCAAAAACAACACCACAATCATGCCTCAGCCACCATATTCACCGGATTTGGCCCCATGTGACTTTTTCTTGTTCCCAAAACTAAAGAGACCTATGAAAGGACGGAGATTTGCAACGATTGAGGAGATAAAGACTGTATCGCTTGAAGAGCTCGAGGCTATACCGAAAAGTGCTTATGAGAAGTGGTTTGAGGATTGGACCAACCGTTGGCATAAGTGTATTGTATCTGAGGGGCATTACTTTGAAGGGGACAACATAAATATTGATAAATAAATAAATAAATAATTTTTCTTAAAAATACAAAGTCACCTTACTTTTTGAACACACCTCGTATATACTTTATGGGTCCGGAGATGTCTCCTAATACACGAAATCGCAGCAGGAACACTAGACTCAGTCTAGACCTGCCGTGCTTAGGTGAAACTCTAAATGAACTTCTCTCCGAACCCCTAACACTGCAACCCCTCATGGGAGGCGACACAATAGAGTTTATGGCAAATGTGTTAATATGCCTTATGAGGTGGGAAACGGCTTGGATTGGAGGGGGAGTGGGGGAACTCCGCATGAGATCTCCATTTAATGCGGGAATAAAACAAGCATATGAAAAACCTTATGGCTTCATCTCGGCATCGTCTATTTGTCGCCAGGTAAAGCTACGGAGGCGATGTATCTCTTTCTGTATTCCCGAGCAACGCGTCGTGCGCCACATGCATCAAGTCGGACTTTATCTGACGGCCATTAGAGTGTCTGGCAATGGATTTTATTCATGAAATGTCGAGCCGAGTTAAGGCATAAAAGCCACATCGGCAGTTGCCTAGGGTAGCACAGCGTACGTCTGTCTGTCTAAGCGCATTTGCCTAATATAATTTTATAGCATGCCGGGCCAACGAATATCCCAATTTCGCAGGTGCAAATTTATGATGGCAACGTGTTGACAATATCGTCACCTCCAGATACTCCAGGTACCCCCCATCTTTCTACTGTATTCGTCTTCATTCTCCTGCCTCCGCTCTAAATTCATTTGGCCACACGCAATCAAAGCCAATCTGAGGCGCAGCTAATCAACTTGGCGTTTCGAAATTTCATAATTTAAGTAATTTGTCCGAAGTGCTCGCATCACTCTCACTCACTCAGTCAGTCAGTTAGTCACTCTGTCAGTCAGTCAGTCAGTCAGTCAGTGTCTGCCTAGCAGTCCAATCCCGACAGTCCTGCTGGCAGGCCACTTCTCTTCCATCTGTCACCACATCGGAGGCTGACAGGAAGTCGATGCGCGAAGCGTTATGAAAACTTTGCCAGCTTTATAGTTTCCACTTAGCCTTGTTCGATCTGCCCCTGCCCCTCCCCCAGTCGGTTGTCGTACTAAATCCAATTCCTCCTCCTCTTACAGACTTGGAAACTGGCCGCGTCTTAGGACTCTCTCGTCGCCTTTGCCTAATTTATGCGCATAATTACAGCCACGCCCACTTCATGAGCTTGCCTTGGCCCTGGACTGCGACTCTCCGTCTCTCTGTGCCTCTCTCGTTGCCCTCAGCGTGCACTTCAAATATGGTGCTCAATCAATCTTCCATTGAACCTTTGTCAAGCGGGGATTTCATTAAAGTTGAAAGCAATCGCAAACAAAGCGCCAACGTTTAGTCTTAAATGGAATTGATATTAATAATTGAATGAATCGCATTGCTCCCCCCGCCCTCCCACTCTCTCTGCCCCTCTCTGTGTTGACCCTAGCCGGTGAGCGAGTGCCTGCAAAAAGGTCGCAGAGCATTCATCAACCATGCGGAATAATAAATCAACGCAATTTTCGCAGTTCATCCGGCCAAATAATTACTATGCGTAATTAGCATATTCTCCAGGGGGGAGTGGGAGTACGGGGAATGCTGATTAGGGGTGATGCACCCCTTCGAAATCTAGTTAAGCCTTCGCTTCGCTTATATTCGAATTATCCCTTGTGCCTCGTTCAATTATTCACGCAACTCAGCTGGCTAATTCATCGCACTCGACTGGCTCGACTATCATTCATATTTACTCAGTCATGCATTGCTTGTCACTTGCTGTATTCATCTCGGTTTGAATTCATTTCAAACTTATCAGGAATTTTCAAATGTAGCCAGTGAATGATTGCAGAACTTATTGCTCTGTCTACACTCAAACTGCCGGACTCCATTGAGCTTCTGCTGACGCGTATCTCTTGAAAGTTGCGAAGTAATTGGAAATAAAAGGAATTGTGAAACCCAGCAGTGCATCGAGTTAGTTATTCATATCGTTCATAATATTCATTTACTCATACAATAGCAGACGCACAGGGAGAGCGACGAGTGCAACAGCTCCTGGCAACGCTCCTTTCTTCTACTTGTGGCACATGGAATGCCCATAAAATCACTTGAAACACAATAAGTTGACAACAACGCAACATGACAGTGCCAACAACAACAACAACAACAACAACAGCAGCAGCAGGGCAATAATAACAATGAACGTTGACTGTTTTATCGCGCTATTTGTCCTCGGGCAATTTTCAACGCATTTTAGAAAATGCGAGCGAAGGGATGGACGGTGGGCGACTGCGTCCCCAATGCCACAACATATTATTTAGCTATTTGCTGCACACCCACCCACACACACAGAGAGTGCTCCACCCATTGTGTGACCACTCGAAGCGGTCCAAGTCGCATAATGGCGCAAATATTTATGACTATTTTCATAGAACAATTTTCGTTTCTCGTTTTTTTTTTTTTGTTTTCATTTTCATTTTTCATTTTTCGCTTATATTTATTTATTTTTTTCTGGGTTGCAAAATTTATTTGCAAAGCTGTAAAATTTATGATCCCACACATGAGTTAATAGAACAATGCGCCGGCGTTCGAGTGGTCCTTGCCATCCCTCGCAGTCCGCACTGACACCACATTCCCTTTGGCTCGCTTCTTTCCACGTTTCCACTTGAAAATTTGTTGCTGTTGATTTAATACGTATTTTATATACATGTGCCACACACACACACACACACACAGAGACACACACACGGGCACTCTCAGGCACACTCGCACTCAGTCAGGATTTATGTTGCCAATTTTATATTAGTTTATTGTTTTTTCCTGCTCTTCAGCTTGGTTTTTTAGTACGCATATCAAGTGTACGCAGCGTTGACTGACCCACTAACTGGCTGTCCTTCTTGGCAGTATTTATGGCTCCGACAACGCAGGCAATTCCAGTGTAAAGACCGTTGCCTATTGACACGGTTTAAGTAAGCTCTTCCCTCCCTTCTTCCTCCCTCCTTCCCTCCACTCCCCTTTGCCATTGCCTGAGTCATTCTCGCTGCCCCCTTTCCCGCAGACTGCACGTGACGTTGTGATGCATGCGAACTACTTACGGCGGGCAAATAAAAACAACTTGCCGATAAGCTTATGAATAAGTAATGCCAGGGCCGATTGCTTAGGAAAAACGTGCGCAGTGCGAACAATTAATCAGTGCGTGAACCCTTCTGGCTACATACGAAATTCCCAATCAGGTCTTGAGTGAGAACAGGAAGAGAAAAGGGAAACCCTTATGAATTTTATAGTGTGACATATGAATACGGTAGCACAGCTGAAAGGATGCTTCTTCGTGTGCATCTACTGGTTCTTAATTATGTTTTTTCGATATGCCAGGCAGGCAGCGATAAAGTCCTTGGCCAGCCCAAAAAAGTATGCTACACAAATTGGTAAAACAAGATTGGCGACACAAATGAAACTGATTGAGCTACAGTCTCCATCTCCCTCTCTCTTGGCAGAGATCTCCTTAACTCTCTCACTCACACACACACACACACACACACTCACATTGTGTGCGACATGCAGCGACTGCTGCCTCCTCAACGCACATTACTCATACGCCGCATCGGTCACACGCAATTCGCAGCTCAGCACTTTACTCGACATACACGCTCTCTCTCTCTCTCTCTCTCTCGTACGCACATTCACAAACACGCGCACACACACACACTAGCCGTAATTTGTACGACAAACTGCCAGCTGAGCGCATTGACAACACAACGTCGCGACGTGAACAGCCGATTTTGATTTATTGTGTCATTGACAAGTCAACAACTCGCTTGTTCACTCACTCACTCACTCACACACTCGCTGAGGCAGTGAGTCGATCTGTCTGGCAGTCAGTCACTCAGTGAGTGACTCACTTAGCCAGTCATTCATGGTTTGTGGGGACTTCCAAAGACAATGGAAAAACATGCACTTTCCAAAAGGCATGACAAGTATGAAAGTTACTGTCAACATGATGAAAATGTAATGCCCTCAAGTTGTTGTGCATGAGCTAGGTGTAAATCCATCTTAACTACATTTATATAAACGATGTTGGCTATAATAAAACTGTGTGCATGCAATGATAATGATATAATCGTACAAATATAACTAAATAGTTTATGAGTTTCAAACTATCTCCTTCTGTGCATTACAATCATTAAGGTTATCATGCTCTCTGCTAGAGCGTAATTAAAACACACGACGTGAACACGCTTCAAGAGCTTGAAGAGGTGTGAACTACAGTGTGAGTTGGCAATAAAGAACGCCGCATTAGGTGCCTGAGTAGAGCGAGTAATAGATTTGTTGTTTGATAGCTCTCAATAGTAATGCAAATAATAAAAGCCAAGTCAATGAAAAGGCAGCCAACTGACGCTCATCATATGCAGGTTTTACTGTAGCTGCAATAACATATTTACCTTTGCACTGCCAGTGCCAACGTCAGCCACACCGAGATGGTATGGCACATGGCGGGCATTATCTGCAAAAGAGAAGGAGAGAGAATTAGAAAACCAGTAGTCAAATGTACGTGGTATTGTCAAAGAGAGCAACTCCCCTCCCCCCCCTCCCTTCAGCACCTCTCCACTGCTCCCTTCTCTTATTTGGTTACACGACTCTGCGCACTTCCTTTTTCCTCCTCTCGTGCTGCTCGCCCGGTGTGCACTTGCAGCCCGGCCACAATTCTGGCCAACAAATCTGTCTACAATTCTCGTCGTGCTGTGCTGCCCCTTTGTCGCTGCCCCACTGTCCGACTGACTGACTGACTGACTGACTGAGAGGCATTATGAGGCTCAGAGTGAAGTGTGCAGCGCAAAACTGTAGCCTAATCCGATTTATGAGCCAGCTCCAGGCTCGTCTGCAATTACAGGAAGCGTCAGTTCTCACTGCTCCAGATTTGCCATGTATAACATGGAGTTGGCCCCCTCTGCCTAATAGTCTTCCCCTCGGCCCCTCCCCCCCAATTTCGTGTGGCACTGGCACATTAACATGGCCATTAAACGCGTCGCCCGAGAGACTTCGAGACTTTCGAGGACATTGAGGAGCATATAAATTTTCCAGTCGAAATGAAACGAAATCTTCAACTTGAGCTGCAATGGCCGCCTGGTGGTTATTACAGCCTTTGTATGTGAGTTGAATTTTATGGCAGTCATACGCAGATAGCCAGAGTTGCCACCCCACTTTTTGTGCTATAACTAACCAGCCCCCGCTAGCGCTGTGGCCATTCCCTTGTTACTGGGGCGAGAGGGTGCGGGGCACAGCATGGAATTTAGCTGCTACAAATCCCCTGGGAGCTCGGTCACAGCACGTAGCAGCAGCAGCAGCAGCAGCAGCATCAGCAGCACCACCAACAACAACAACAACATCAACAATGGTCTCGTTTTATCAGCTCGACACTACTCTTCAGTTGAAGTGAGTAAACAGTTTTGCTTTATGCCGCCATCTTTCGTCTGCGTTAGTCCTGCTACCTGCCCCCACCCCCCGCCCCTCTTCTCCAGCCTCTCCTCCTGCAGTGCCTCTAAACGAGTGCCATAAATTGAAAATGTTGATTAATCAAGGCAAACGTGTGAAGAGCAGAAGAGGAGGAGGGAGAAGAAGCTGTAGAAGAAGAGGCCAACAGAGAAGACAGGGGAAGAGGCTGAGGAGAGAGTGAGTAAAGCGACAGGGGAAGGTGCAGGAGTTAGGGGAACTGCCAAGGAGGTGGAGCTCTTCGTCATGATAACGTTAAAAGCGCACGATTGAATAGATGTGAGTGAAGCGCGTGAATGTCTGAATCTGTGAATGAGTGAATGCCTGTTGTTGTCTCTGTTCGTGAGAGGTAGCAGGAAGAGGAGAGGAAAGGGGAGCAGAACGAAGGATGGCAGGCAGAAAGTGGCAACTAGCCCAGTTGCCTTGTCACATTCATTTCGCGCCGCCTTCCATTGTGTCGCCTTGGCAAACGTAACGTGGCGGAGCAAATGCGATAGCGATAACGACAGCGATAGCGATGACGATAACTGTGCGTCGTCGTCGGCGGTGGATGCCACAATAACTGTACTGTGAAATGAGCGTGGCTCCTCAGCCATCCCCTGCTCTGCTCTCCTCCGCTCCCCCTCCCCCTCCCGCTCTTGCACATACATCAAGGCAGAGACAAAGCTCACCCAACTTGCAGCCAAGCATTTTATTTAGGTCAATGAGCGACGGTGTGCCTTCCTCCCCTCTGCCACGTCGTCGCTGTTTACCTTCACCCCCCTCCCGCACCTTTCCCCTCCACTCAGCTGAACTTGGCTAAGCAATTAAGAACCCTCGCGCAGCTTCTGGCAATGCTCTGTTTGTTCTTCCTCTTCTGCTTCTTCTTCTACTTCTTCTTCTGCTGCTTCCTCTTCTTCGTGTAACTGTTGTTTGGGCATTTCTGTTGACTTACCTCATTGAAAATGCTGTAGGCCAGACACATGGAGACCGGATGCATCGGCTTATAATGATTGCCGAACGTGTACATATACCAGAGGCCTGGGGCGGGGAATAGAACCGTCAGCATATCGCAGATGGCCATGCCTGCAAACAGAGGGAGACAGAGATAGAGACAGAGATAGAGAGAGTGTTAGTGTGAGCGAGACAAATTGACAAATTGTGTTTGAACAGATGACCAACGCATTTTTGGCTTAAAAACTAGTTTGACCGGGGTCACCCTGTGTTAGTGGCCTCATTGCCGGCTAAGCCAACAATTGGTCCATATCAGGCAGTAAATATACCCCAAACACACACACACACACACAATATATTGTATATACTGTACTTATATTTGAGTCAGCAGAATCAAAAGAATGAAAAGTGGAAAGGTTACACGTCGCTTCGTTGACTTCGGCTAACGATTGCCCCATTTATTGGGCAGAGAAAAAGAAACAAGGCCTGTTGCTGAAGCGAGCATAATAAATACCAAGAAAAATACTGAAATTCAGCATGCAATAAAACGAAAATAAAAAAAATAACTAAAATTCCAAGCAACTCTAATCAAATAAATCCGGAGAGCAATCAGCAATGTGAGCTCAAGTGTCTCTCGAGTGAGTTCAGTAGAGTTTCTACCGCACTAGAGTCGGGATTATAGTTTGGAAATATAAATAATAAAATAAATACAATACAATGTATTTAAAATAAATATAAGCTTGAGTTACTTATTCCTGGCTCGCGTTGCGAGCGTACTCGAAGTCTTGAGTAATCAAATTATTGTTAGCCAGAAAAAAGGGCAACCTCCGGCACGCCGAAGGTTTTATACCCTTGCAGGTTCTTATATCCTACGATCACTCCAATACTTTTTATATATAGTGATGTAGAACTGAATGTGTGTATTCATTATTATGTCTCACTTGATTGAAACTGAAACGCTCAGTTATTTCAAAATCAGAACAAGTCTTCATACAAAAACTCGCATTTCGGTCGATTGTTCCTATGGCAGCTATATGTTATATAGTGGTCCGATTGTGATAAAATTGTATATACATACTAAATATATAGAAAAAACCCGATGTAGTAAATTTTGTTAAAATATCTTTATAAATAACAAAAATCGGCCGATAGTTTGCATGGAAACTATACGATATATCGGTTCGATCCGGCTCGTTCCAACTTATTTACAACGAGCAGCAATAAGAAGCGTGTGTGGTAAGTGTGTTAAGGAACAGACGGACAGACAGACAGGACTTGATCGATTCCTTTGTTGATGCTGATTCTAAATAAATATACACTTTTTGGGGTCGGAAATGTCTCCTAAAGCGCCTTGCAAACTCCTGGGCAGAATTAATATGCCCTCTGCAAGGGTATAAAAATGAAGGAAACAAAGGGAGAAGGAAAGTGAATTGGAGTCCAGAGCAACTCTTCAATACAGCGTTTTGGCTAGCTTGGTACTCTTTAAGCTGAAGTCTCGCTGGTGGTTTATTTCCTTTTTCCTACTGGGAAACCTTATCCGATCAGAAAGAGACTAAGGATTCTGCACACAACCAGCTAGAATACTGAGCATGAAGTGTGTTGGAATAGAGCAGAAACGGGACCTAAGGCGAGCGGGACTCGTAAGGTAGATCAAATTAAAAGCAGAGCACTGATTCAATCAGGCCATTAGACGCCCCGTTACAGCGCGGCTGCTCGCCTAAGAGAGCTAATTAAATTAATACCTTTAATTAGTTGCCGACTAAGTGGGCTGGCAACCGGAGACAGAGACGGACACAGAGACAGAGACGATGCTAAAGCCAAAGCCAAAGCGAAAGCCGAAGCGAAAGCCAAAGGGGAAGCCAAAGCAGAAGCAGAAGCTAATCAACTTTGTGCCGTGTTTGTATTGCGTTGTGAGTGGCAGCTTGGCAGCTGCAAGCTGAAGTTCAAGTTCATCATACGCCCCGTGTGACGCCGCGACATCACTGACCCGACCTTTGCAGCGCAGCAGGGGACAACAGAGGAAGAGGGAGGAAGTGGGAGAGAGGGAGGAAACAGCAGGCAACCACTTGCTGTGGCGTCTCTTGTTGCTATTTTTGTTGCTGTTGTTGTTGTTGTTGTTGTTGTTGTCACTGTTGTTGGCGCCGGTTCATTTCGTGTTTGGTCTGCTGTCATTTAACGTCGCTTAACGTTGTCCCGCCTCCACCAGCGCCAAATGCGATTAGCCAGTGTCCCCTCTGTCCGCTCTGACTGGACCCACGGAGTCAGTTGAATGCAGTCGCATTGAATGAGCTTAACCCATTGACAGCTGGCAGGGCGAACGCCAACGCGAAACAGCTGTCATTCACCGGCTTATGGCAGCACACTCTGCAGCTTACATTGTCGCACTTACAACTCCATATTTCTGTCCAGAGGGGCAGGGACATGGTTTGTGAGAGGGGGGGGTTAAGTAATCTTCAACGACAAATTGCATTGACACGCAACTGAAATTGAATCGCCCGCTGTTTACCCCACAATCTCCTTGGGCTAAGCCACTTACAGCCAGGAGCAGCAGGAGAGGAGAGTGTGGTAAGCTACGCCTGCCTCCTACTGGGCAACATTGTGTCACAGAGTCAGCGACTTTTCATAAATCAGTTGCAAATACCAGCACAGAGCTTCGCTCCTTACCACTCCCCCCACTCCTCCCTGCTGCGGCACACGGGCCGCGCTGTCAGCCATTAGCATTACACACGCTATTAGAATACGAGTATCTCGACATTACTTCGAGTTGCGGCACGCGGAATGCAGACAGAGACAGAGACTGAGACAGAGACTGAGACAGAGACGGAGACGTGCCACGCACATTGTCAGCTATTTTCAAATCTCGCAAAACTTCTGCCTGATTTAACAATGAGACGCATTACAGACAAGCAGGGGAGGGAAAGGGTCGAGGGGTGTTTGTGGAAAGTAATAAGACAGGGGATAAGCAAGAATTTCACGTTGAAGGAGTACCTGGAAAACAAGAATAATCACTAGAAGCAATGTACATTTAGTATA
Source organism: Zaprionus ornatus (assembly GCA_018904035.1). Classification (NCBI taxonomy): domain Eukaryota; kingdom Metazoa; phylum Arthropoda; class Insecta; order Diptera; family Drosophilidae; genus Zaprionus; species Zaprionus ornatus. The sequence continues at coordinate 26,523,400 of JAEIFZ010000001.1, forward strand.
ATCGAAGAATAGCGATTTGCGGGCGAAGTGGGCGTGGCATGCAAAATTTGAAATATACTTTAACTGCGTCTGATATACGACCATGTTTCTGCCAAGTTTTGTGGCTCTAGCTTTCATAGTTGCTGGAATCAGCGCGTTCATACAGACAGACGGAGAGAACAAATCTATAAATTTATTTCTTAATATTGCCATAGTAATACCCTGCTCTTTACCCATTTACTCTTTACCCTTTTGCCACTTACCCATAAGCACAAAATTCGTGGGCGTGGCCATGCTTTTCTTGCTGAGCACAAGCACAATCAGGGAGTTGGAAATGATGGTCATGAAGAGCAGGAAGGGCATGCAGTAGCCGTATAGAGGCTGCGCGTAGTTCAGCGGCGAATCGCAGGTCAGATTCCAGTAGCTGTTATTGCCTTCTAGTTGCCGGCACTCGTCGCCCCCCTCCTGCTGCTGCTGGTAGGAGGCATAGTCGAGGCTATCGTTCGTGGCATTGGCATAGCCCACGCCCAAAAATTGTGTATCATTCAGACCGATCGGCGTGGGGCGTGTCGCTGCCAGCAACGTACCGACTAGGCCAGGCACGCGCTCCGAGGCGGATACGTCGAAGGATGCCGATGCGGAAGTGGCTGCTGCTGTGGGCAGCGCATCGCTAGTGAGAGACTGAGCAATAAGACGTGCCCCACTGGCCGCTGCACTCCATTGATAGAGCACGTCCGCTGAGCTCATATCGTACGAGAAGACCGTATTATTATCCAGACTAGATGCCATGGCAACGGCCGCAGTGGCAACGGTGGCAACGGCGGCGGCGGCGGCTTTGGTCAACGTTTTCGTGACTGCCGTTGACATTTCCTGTAGTTCAATTAACCAACGACTTTGATCGACCGCCCTGGCCAGGCGGCGGCCAGCGCCAGTCCCGTCTGCTACTCCTACTCCTCCCTCGACCTCTCGATGCTTTCGCCTGTTTGTGCAGTCAACTGTGCCGCCTTATGCTGTGCTCTGCTGGGGCTGCTGCTTTAAAGTGCTTGCTGCTCCTACTGCATTCATCGAATCGCGCAAGGCTGCTTTCATCTTTCACTCTGCGCCACGCGGCTTCTTTTGCTTCGTCTGCGAAAGAAAGAAATCAATTTTAGTTCCAAATACTTTTCACAAATATAACTCAAAGTGGAAAGTTTCTCCTGTATGTAGGTTTCTTGCTCGGTCTGTCTGCCTGTCTGTCTGCATGTCTGTCTGTCTGTTCGTCCCTCCCACTGCCAGCATGTTCTAGTGCTGCTTTAATGGCCCCTTCAAGCGAAACTTTTTCCATTGAGCCCCATTATAAATAGCCAGGGGCAAATATGCCCTAATGCCTCGGGGCCAGAATGGTTGATAAAAAAACTCGTTGAGGGAGAAAAACAGGAACTGACATAAACCGCACTGAGTTGCCTTGCGCATTAATTGCTGATGCTAATCTAGAGGGGGAAAATAAATCGGAAATTATGAGAGCAGTGAATTATTCCCTACTTGCACATAAATTATTAAAGTTTTTTAATGTGATATAGTTCGATAAGCCGATTGCTGATTGATATGTTTGACAGGGAGAAGAAGGGGGCAATTCAAAGCTGCCCTTTTATGTTAAATGTCTATTTAAATCGATTTAAACTATGATAGTCGATGTATTCCAAATCCTTAGTTGCTATGCTAATCGGGACACATATCGAAACACTCGATAGCAATAGAACACTATCGATAATAGTCGAGAGTCAAAAGATTTTTAGCTGATAGTTGAATAGTTGCTATATGCTAAACGGGGCAGTTATCGATACACTCGATACCAATAGAACACTATCGATAGTAGTCGAGAGTAAATGATTTTGTTGTTTCCTACATGTTATATTCTAATCTGGACAAATACACTCGATACCAATGGAACGCTGTCGATAGTCGCCGGGAGTAAATGGTTTTTTAGTTTGCTGACCAATATTAGATATATGCCAATCGGAGAAGTTATCGATATGCTCAATACCAATAAATCACTATCGATAGTAGTTAAGAATAAATGGTTTTTTAGTTTATCATATGTTATATGCTAATCGGGGCAGTTATCGATACACTCGATACCAACGGAACACTATCGATAGTCACCGAAAGTTAATGATTTTCTAGTTTCCAATATGCTATGTACCATACCAATAAAATACTATCGATAGTATTCGAGAATAAGTTAACGATGCACTCGATACCAATGGAACACTTTCGATAATAGCCGAGAGTAAATGGTTTTCTTGTTTCCTACATGTTATATGCTAATCTGGACAGATACACTCCATACCAATGGAACTCTATCGATAGTCGCCGGGAGTAAATGGTTTTTTAGTTTGCTGACCAATATTAGATATATGCCAATCGGAGAAGTTATCGATATGCTCTATACCAATGAAACACTATCGATAGTAGTCAAAAATAAATGGTTTTGTAGTGTCTCATATGTTATATGCTAATCGGGGCAGTTATCGATACACTCGATACCAATGGAAAACTATCGATAATTACCGAAAGTTAATGATATTCTAGTTTCCAATGTGCTATGTACCATACCAACAAAATACAATCGATAGTAGTCGAGAATAAGTTAACGGTGCACTCGATACCAATGGAAAACTTTCGATAATAGTCGAGAGTAAATGGTTTTCTTGTTCCCTAACCAATAGTTGATATATGCTAATCTGAACAATTATCGATAAGCTCGATGCCAATAGAGCAGTATCGATATTCGCCAAGAGTAAATAGCTTTCACAGCAATCATCAACTATCCATAAAGTCTCTATCCACGACAATCTCATGTTGCACTGCAGCATTGTAGACTGTTTAAAGTCTCTTTATAGCATACATAAACTCAAGGAACTGCATTTTAACGCTATCGGAAACAGTCGAAATTTCGGACAAAGCATCTTGCTGTAAAAATAAAAGGGCAGTAAACTGCAGGAAACTGTGTTTTGTTTCCGCAGGAATCAACCTTCTTAGTTCGCTTCTCTTTCCTTACTTTCTTTCGCTGCAACACGCTGCATGCAACAAGATAAACCCAACTATGAAGGCCAGGTCCAGCAAATGTTGGTAGTTGGTGTAATGCCCAACTTAAATCGTAAAAATTATTGCAGTCGCGAACTTCTCGTACATTAGCTCCATTATGAGCCCAGAATCAGGAGCATCATCCCTTCTCGTGCTGAATGGCGATATATCGCATGTTTATTCTTTTTAATGGTCTTATTTTTCGCAATCGAGAGGAGACAGCCAGATAAGGAGAGGGAGCGCGGCTCGTTTATTGACAAGTTTTGCCATGGTCACATTAACCCACATAAAGGAGACCCCAAACTGGCTGGCGGCAAGCGGAAATCGGCCGGGAGAAGGGAGGAGGGAACGAGTCGCGAACTTGAAAACAAAATTGAATATGCCCTGCAAGGCATTGCCATATTGTACATCCATATGTATGTAGATGTGCCTCCTTCCTTGCCTGGGGCATGTTGAACACGCCTAATGCGATTTAGTTGGCCATTGATAGAGCGATGAAATATATTGCGCATACGCCACGCTGGACAAAGCAGAACATTTAATTGAGCACAATGGAGAAGTGTGTACGACAATGAGATGCAGAAATGTGTGACGGTATTTGAGGGTGTTAGCTTGGTTAATGGTCATATTGAATCTACGATAATGAGGAGAAAGTTTAAACAAGTTTGCTGTTCCCTCAATCAATTTGAATACAAATTGAATTCACTTCACGCAGTTGTCAGAGGGAGAGAGAGAGACAAGCATGGGGTAACTGTTCTAATGTAGGTAGAGACCTGGTGGAGCGTTGCTGACCACTTGTGTCACCTCTGTGGCACGACAAAAACCACACCACACAAATATTCCAATTCCTGGTGACCTGCTCGTCGTCGACATATTTGTGGTCTCAGCCGAGCTGACAGACAGACAGCCAGTCAAAGCAGGCCGCCTTAATTGGCCTTTAAAAGCGCCCACAACTCGTGGGGCTGTTCAACTGCAATTACATTTGAAGCCAAGACAAAATAGACTCACAGTCTGACAGACTGACAGACAAACTGACAGACTGAGAGACAGTAAGACAGCTCGACAAGTTGTCAGCTCAGTTCAACTCTATTCGCAAATGCAAATCGAATGGCAGCGAATCGAATCGAATCGAATTACCAATCGGTCCACCTTGATGCATTCGACAGCGAATGAATGCAAATGAATATACGATTTGCATGATTCAATTCCAGTGAGTGTAGGGCATTCAGTTTCGGTTCATTGCCAGCCAAGGCTCCTTCTCCCTGGCTACCTGGCTACCTGGCTCACTGTGCTTGCGATTAGTCATCGAGTGATTCTAATTTGTGGACGACGACATTAACAATGCATCAGCATTTCCATTAGTCGTTCGCCTTGAATCACAATTACAACAACAGCAACAAGAGGAACCTGGTCTACATTCATGTGAAATCTTCGAGCTGGCACACACAGCTGCGCGCTGAGCCACTAGACGGTCTCTAAGAGCCGCCCAAGTGCCGCACCACCTGCTTCACCATGTACACCATGTACACCGATATGCAGAGACCATAAAAACACGCACACACATAAACCTCTGGCACGGCAAAGACATCATCATAAAGCGATTAGTGAAACTAAAACTGCCATTAAAATGCTTTGGGCACTGCCTCGATAGCTTCGACCCGCCCACCTCCTCTCGCTCTGACGCTGCTGAAGGACATTCGGCACGTTCGATTGAATTTCCAATACTTTGATTCGAGTGTTGTTGTAGCCTACTTTGCAGGGTATCTGCCGCGGGTAACCCACAAAATCAAGGCACCACAGTTTCAACCTGTGAACCACAATCAGCTAAATCACGCACCTTCAAGATTTTCATTTTTATAGCCTTTACAGGGTATTTTGCAGTCGTGTAGAGCACCTTGATCAACGCGTGACACTTGCTTCACACTGTAATTCGTTTGTTTTTATTCCCACGGAGCAAAAACAAGCGACAACAGCAACTAGATCAACTGGGACGAGGCCGACAACGAGGACAAGCGAAAACAAGAGCACGAGTCTGGTGTGAGTCACTAGCAGACACCCTGTATTTATGTAGCTCGACTGCTTCTCTGCGGTTGCTGCTGCTGCTCTTTAGGGGTCTCGGCGTGCCGACAAGTTGAGGTCCCTGCGGATGCGACAGCTACAAATTACTAGAAATCTGTTTTATTTCTTCTCCCCCTCTCCCCTCTTCGTCCTGCCCCGTTCCTGACTTCGGTATACCCCTTTCTGGTGTAGGGTATTAGCAGAGATGCCGAGAAACTTAATTGTTCGTTGCGCCTGAACCAAGAGCCGCCGAATTAAAACTCTCCACAGACTTTGTCTTGGCAACGAGGTGAAGGGGGGTTGCGGGTGGTGCAAAGGGGTTGGAGGCACTGTCTGGCTAGTGCGAGCAGTGCCCGTCGAATGGCTTAAGTGCGCGTTATACGCCATTTTGGCCATTGTGAAGACTTTTGCCAAAAATTTGAATGTCTCGCGCTTTGTGGTCCCAATGAATAAATTTCACAGCCAGCGGTCACAGCGGCGGGTGTGCGAGAGGGAGAGACTGAAGGAACTGGGAACTGAGGAGCCGAAAGACTGTAGGAGTTGCTATATGTCAGCCAGGGCACATAATTAATTCCCTAAATAATAAATGAGAATGAAGAAAATTTACTTGGCCCGCTTGGGGAATCGAGTGCGGTTAATTTTCATTCTGTTTGCATGCGGCCAGGTCGGGCAGCAGCAGGAAGTTAGTCATCATGGGAAGCGGCTGGAGGGGGAGAGGAATAAGGAGAGCCTTCTCAGTTGCTGATACGTTCGCGAAGATAAGCGCAAATTGCATTTAATGTCTGCAGATTCACAGAAGAGATACAATGGAGACAGACAAATTTTACGCCAACTTGCCGGCTTAATCATTTGTAATCGTTTAATGCCGCCTGCTTATGGCCATAGAGTCAGACAGACTGACAGACAGACTGCCAGACAGACCGCCAGACAGACAGACAGACTGGGTCGAGACAGTTAGTCAGTTGGTCAGACAGGCCACGCCCACATAGAACGGACAAACGGCCAAGCGATTCCCCCGCGCGGCAAACCGTTGTTTGGCATACGAAATGAGCTCGCCCTTGCAGCATGAGGCATGTGGCACGGAGCACGGAGCACGGGGCATGGTAACGGGCAGCGCCAGTTGGAGAAACTTGCCAGACATGCCGAATTAGTAGTTCACATACGCAGCGACATGCCACGCCCAGCGCAGAGACAAAGAGAAAGTCGTCGCAGCGAGGGTCGCTCGAAGCGTTTAGTGTTTTTAGTGTAATCGCAATGGCAAACTTTTTCGATTTGGGAATTAAAATAAAAGCCAGCAACAACAACAACAAGAAGTTGCGAGCTCAATCCTCTCTCTCTCCCCCTCCCCCCTCTATCCCTTCCCCTTGCTCTATCCCATTCGCCTCGCTGGCCACGAAAAAAGTTTTCACCACGCATCGCTGAAGCTTTTGCGCTTTCACTTTAATGGCCAAATCCGAAGCGTGTCCTCCTCCCCCTCCTGCTCATCCTGCGCCCTCAACCTGCTGCGCCTTGCGCCAACTTTCGCCAGCGCAATCGGCCCACGTCCCTCGTGCCTCGGCAGATAAATGATAAGCCGCCGTACAAATTGCTTGCGCCAGACGGAGTCCAAAAAGCGTTGCCTACTGCGCGGCGCATTCGCGTGTTCCAGCTTCATAAAAGGATTGACCAGGCTCGCCACTGCAATCCGCAGTAAGTAATCGAGGCACTTGAGTGAGTACAAGCTGCCTCCCTCTGTGCCTCGACCCTCCCCCCTTCCTCTCCCAGCAGATATACATTGTTTGCTGCGCAGCTGGACTTGATTGCTTAGGTTGTTTGCTATTCAGCCATGAAGGGGAAGTACACGGTATCGTTTTGAATTTAATACTCTGCGAAACTACAAGTGGCGAGGAATCTGATTATAAGTCATGTCGATTAAATAGGAAAGGACCTTAAGGGCTTTTTATACCCTTGCAGAGGGTATATTAATTTTGAACAGGAGTCTGCAACGCACCTTAGAAGACATCTCCGATCCCACAAAGTATATATATTCTGAATCAGCATCAGCAGAGGAATCGAACTAGCCCTGTCCGTGTCCGTGTGTCCGTCAGTTGCAATGCAAACTAGTCTCTCAGTTTTGGAGCTATCTTAAATTTGCCATGAATGATTCTTATTGCTGCACGCTGTAAATAAGTCAAAACGAGCCAGATCGCACTGATATATCGTATAGCAGACATACCAACTATCGGCCGATTTTTGTTATTTGTCAAATATTGTAACCAAATTTACTACATCGGACTTTTTCTATATATATATTAAGCATATAAAATTTCGAATGAATCAAACCACTATAACATATAGCTGTCATAGGAACAATCGCAAAATAGTCCTTTTCTTTCAATACAACCATAAAAGTCCTTGTAAAACATGCCTCCTTGTGGGCTGAACTACCACAAGAGATTGTGATCCTGCTGGCACATAATGATACTTTCTATACAGACTGAAAGAGTTGCTTAAGCTTACTTTGCTTTCTGTCTTAAAGGTCCGCGTGCAAGTCCGCTCCTTAGAAGCCCAATGGATGCCAGAATTTAGTCGGAACAAGCTAGTCTACTCTGTAGAGAGGAAGATTCCCTGTGCTTACTTTCCAATTTAGCAGGTATTGCATTGTGAATCATTTAGGGTGCCGCAGCAGAGGCAGCTGCTGCTGTAAGTGCTGCAGATGCAGGTGCAACTGCAACATTTAAGTAGCTGCAGTGTCATTCCACGCATTAGCAATTCAATTGCGATGCCAAGTTCGCGCACGAAAAGCGTCGTGGCAAGCGAAGAAGCCGGAAGAAGCGAAGAGGGAAATGAAGTCCAAACTGTTCATTCAACCTGACGCGGTGGCCTCTAAAGGGTTCAACAAACCAAATGGGGGACAGGTGCCAGCTACTTGGAGTGCCTTGGAGGGTGTCAGACTCTCTCTCCCTCTCTCTCTCCCTCTCTCTCTCTCTCAGTGTATGTGTGTGTGTATGTGCGTGTTTTAACGTGTCATTGCAGTGTAGTTTGTTATTCTGAATGGAGCGCAATTTACATGGCAAAGCTCGCGCCAGGGCGAACTTAAGCAGTTTGCCATTAAGTTAGAGTTACAGTTACAGCTACAGTTAGTGAAGTTAAATATGCAAATAGCCGACTGGCAGACAAAACGACGCACTGACACCAAAAGAGAGAGAGAGAGAGAGAGGGAGGGAGGTAGACAGAGAGCCAGTGAATCGACTGGGCCAGCTTGAGTCGCACGCTTAATATTTAATGTGGCCTCGCATTAAACTCAATTCGGCCACAAAACGAAATTATAAATTGACAAAAAAGGGTGGCAACACTCTCCCAGGGGAGGACACAAGGGTAGGGGGTAGGGTGTAATGCGGCTAAACGCAATTTGCCAGATTTATAAATCTATTTAGCTTGAAAAAAATAAAATGCGGCAAAAACACGCATTGTTCGTGGCGAGGCAAACAGTGGGGAAAGTGGGGAGAGTGGGGTCAGCAGTAGAGTATATACGAGCACACGCACACACACACGCGCATAGATAAGCAACGAGATGCGAGAGATTTGAGCGCTGTGGCACTCACAAAAAGACAAGCATTTCGCTTCAGTCATGAGTTCTGCCTGAGGCTCAAAGTTGCACACAAACTTATTTTTACAAAGAAGTGAGATTCACAGTAGATTGGCAAGCAGTATATGCTCTTAACTATACTCAACTTAAAGTCTAAGCCAGTCTCAACGAAAAACTTACTAGATTTATTTTTGAATCGACAGACGGCTCTTATAAGCTCTGCTCCTTTAAGAAGCCAGTCAGATTTCAGTTGAGTTTCGCCTCTTCCAATTACAATCAACATCAGTTCTCTTAAGTCCTGCTTTAAGCACACTTCACTACAACAAAATGAACTCTTTTTCTTCTTCTTAGTACATTTTCTTTTTCCATTTCCATTCATTCTTTATCCGCGAAGAGGCTGCCAATTTCGGTGTTTCCCAGCGTTTTTCCGTCTATCGCCTTCTTTTTATGTAACAGGACACTGCCACGCTGTCTTTGAGTGCGTGTGTGTGCGTGTGTGTGTGTGTCACCATTACAGTAGCTGACGGCACGTGCTGGCTGCGCTGCTGTCAAATAAGAAGCAGAGCAGCGCCAGCATGCGAAGGCGAACGCGTCGTTAACATATGCTGTATGCGAGTATGCATACACCATGTGCATGGGTGTGTTTGTGTGTGTGTACTTAGCATGTGTGTGTGTGTGTGTGCAAGCTTTTTCTATAACAATTTGCCAAATGTTTGTAGAAAATATACGAGTTTTTCATACCTACACAGACAGCGCCAGGACGAGCTGAGAAGCGCATAGAGAGGCGAGAGAAACGAGACGAGAGGAAGGAACTGAAGAAGGACCAGCCTAGACGCTTGTCTCGATTCAAAAGTGACTAAAGTGTTGGGCCCATGAGAAGCAGACACGCACACTCACACGCACATTCACTAGACAAAACAATGAGCAAAGAAAAATAAAATAAAATACTTGCAAAAGAGGAGAAAGATAAGTCAATATTCTGAGAAAGACAAACTACATGATACCCTATGAGGCAGGCAGTTAAAGAGGAGCTCAACTGAAACAGAACTTGAAAACGTATAACAAGTATACAAAGAATATCATCGTGGGATATATACCCCACATCTTTGGCTACAGGGTATACAAGTACACCGAAAATACTCGTAATACAAAAATGCACAAGAGTTAAACAAATTTAAACAGCCTCAGCACATGGCTCAGCAGCATCCATTCACACACACGCACATCGGTTCACACATACACACACACACACACACAGACACTCACACATACGCACACAAAGAGGTGTACTTATGTTGAGGCAAAAGTATGTTGAAAAACAATTTCATTTGCGGCGCGACGAGCAACAATTTTGAGGCAAAGATTTTCGGTCGAAATTTTGTGGCTTCAAAATCTGCACTCGAAAAGAGCTCGCAAATTGGCCAAGACTCAAGTGGGAACCACCAGCAGCACCACCACCACCACCACCACAAACATTCGGGTGCTTCAGCTGCAAAGTAATGTGGTTAGCTTGGCGAGTGGTTGACCTCCCAGGGCAGTCGCCTCGTCTCGCCATCAATCACCAACCAGCTCAGATCGACTGATCAATAAATCAGAGCGGGCAAATCACATCGACATGTGGCTTAACTGCAGCGAAAAACAGAGTGAAAGCTGGCCGGTGCTGCTTATCTCGGTCAGGGCAAAAGTAGCTGGCAATCATGCAAACATGCTGAGAACTTTTTCAGCTCCTCCCACACACTGCTGCAACTCCTGCAATCCTTTCATGTGAAATCTCTCCCCCTGCCCTCTGGGATTTTCGCTACAATTGCCATGTAAACGGGTATGGTATGGTACGGTATGGTGTGGTATGGTATGGTATGGTATGGTATGGTATGATGTGGTATGGTATGGTATAGTATGGTTTGGGATGGTATGGTATGGTATGGTATGGTATGGTATGGTATAGTATGGTATGGTATGGTATGGTATGGTATGGTATGGTATGGTATGGTATGGTATGGTATGGTATGGTGTGGTATGGTATGATGTGGTATGTCTGTATGTCTGTATGTCTGTATGTCTGTATGTCTGTATGTCTGTAAGTCTGTATGTCTGTATGTCTGTATGTCTGTATGTCTGTATGTCTGTATGTCTGTATGTCTGTATATCTGTATGTCTGTATATCTGTATGTCTGTATGTCGGTATGTCGGTATGTCTGTATGTCTATATGGCTGTATGTCTGTATGTCTGTATGAATACCTTGATCTCAGAGACTATAACAGCTAGGGCGACCGAATTTGGTGTCAATATGTGTTATTACTGCACGCAGATCAAGTTTGTTTTAGAATTTAACCACGCCCCTTTCCACCCCCGAAAATCGATAAAAATGTAGGACAGTTCATTTTGGGTAAACACAATAATTATCACTGCTCAAATGATTTCTGCAAATTAGGTTACGATGGGATTATTTACCCAAAAGTTATTTAATAAATCGTTACTTCGAAGCCAATTCCGAACTATGGTAACTCTGCAAAGAACACAGCACAAAATACGAAATCGAGCACACTTCAATGTAACTTTCGTACTTGTTTCATCTTATGCTTTATTTACCCTGATGATCAGGAAACTAAAACTACAGCTTAGTCATTATAAATAAAGGGTGTCAAGTTGTCAATACATTCTGTTGATTACATCGATTACATGGCTTTTTCCAGGATAGCAGCAAGTGCAGTATACTATTCACCATATAGGGTAAGCTCGTCCATTGTGTTTTATCCCTCTCCCTGCAGTATTTTAGTTTCCCGCGAACTGTGCTACCGACATTGTTGTAATATCATGTAACCGCTAACATTTCATTTCATTGAGTGCCATAAAAGATAGAGAAAGAGAGGGAGAGTGAGGGAGAGAGAGAGAGACAGGGCAGGTACGTAAAGGGAACATTCAGCATGTGGCAGCTGCAGGGCGGACGCAAAAAGCGTTGCCAATTTCGCTTTCACGTGCCAAAATTTGGCTTGTATTATGAAATTCTTTTGTTGCAATACAGAATGGGCAGGGTTGGCGAAGGGGAAAGCAAAGAGGGAGAGAATGGCATAGTGTGGCAGGTAAAAGGGCAAGTTAAGCTAGTTTATTTGACCACTGGCACGGCTAGACAGTGTTTAATGTGCTGCAAACTTCTGCCTCTACTGCCAAAATGGAAATAGTTTTCCGAGCCAAAAACTTGACTTGCATTTCATTTCACGGTCCAAACGGCACTTGGTCTGGTTGCCAGTTTGCAGTACCTGTTCGATTTAACGCGAAATTTAACATTGCACAATGAGCGAGAGGGACAAGGAGACAAAAAGATAGAGAGAGAGGGGGAGAGAGCAGTAACAGCGGGCGCGTCCAATTGATATTGAGTAATGCCCTGTGGCATCCCACATAATTGCGACCATTTCTTAAATCGCTGTCTCTATTTATATTATGACTGTGCTCACCCTACACCCCCTCCCCGCCACACACACACACTCAAGCGTAGAATGGCCAGAGTGGGTGGGCTATATTAACACTTACGACGTCATTAGATGTACAGCTCGGAAAATTTAATAACAAATAGTGCTCATCAACGACATGTCGCAGAGAAGATAGTAGCTGTAGCTGAGTTGTATCTGTATCTGTGTCTGTATCTGTATCTCTATCTGTATCTATTTCTATCTAATGTGACAAGCTGCGTGATATGAGCTGCTGTCAGCGAGCTTGTTGTCCACTGTTCGTGGCTATTTATGACCCACAGTAATGTTCGCGAGAATTGGCTTATCACATGGGATAACATAACAAGGCGAAGGTTGCCACAAACAAGAGTAATTACGGCTATCTATGGAAGGAGTTTTACAAGTTTCCGAATTACTGATAAGTCATGAGAATCAGTTTAATGCAACAACGAACAAGTTTTTAGCACTCGATTGAATAACTTTTAGCGAGAGGATTAACTGAAGAAATCGATGGAATCAATTAATGTAGATGAATTAATTGAAAAAAAATCATTTGATTTCAATAAGCTACGCACATAAGCAAAAACTGGCAATGCGTTTGCATTATAGATGAGCGAAACTATCAACATCATGTTATGTTTTCATTTAGAAAGTGCTGAAATTGAAACAAATTGAAACAATTACTCAACCGCAAAGCCACAACAATTCACTCAGCCGTGAGTTGTGGGTCCCAAAGCATTTTTCGGGTCTGGAAATGTTTTAAACAAAACTAAAAATTGAAAACTAAAACACACGAAGCAAACTTTAATAATAAATGCAGAACGAACGCAAACATAGTTGCCACAGAAGGGAGGCACGAGCCGGGGGAAGGGGCCGAGGGTCATCAGTTTTATTGTTTTGGTTGTCAAGCAACGAACCATAAACTGACCAAGAACAACAACAGCAATAACAACAACTACAACAATAACCACAACACAAATGTTTATAATGATGAAATATATCAAATTTCTCATTTTCATTGGTGACATTTGGCTCGGAGCGAAAGAAAATGAGAGGGAAATGGGGAAAGGGAGAGCAGAAAATGCTGTTCAACTTCAAAACTTCTGCTCTCTCTTCCTTATGAGTTTGCCCAGTGAAATGCAGCCCGTTCTGCTTCAGGAGCACCTCTTCAATCAGAGCAATCAGCTCCCCAGGCACTTCTGCTCTCGCTTAAAACTAACATCGAGCATTACGTTAACCGCAGATGCCATTTTCAAGTTTGTCAACTACAAATACCAGTATTTGCTAAGGGTATCTGAATGGCAGTGCGGAAGGGGGATACACTAGAGATGGCTGCGTGAATGAGCGAGGGCAGGAAAAGAGATAGATTGATGACTGCAAGGATTACTAGAATTATCATCGCTTAACTGTGAATTGATAGTGAGAACGACAATTGCAGTTGCAGAAACTTAAAGGATCTGTGGCATGCATTTAATTGACAAAATTGAAGTTAGTCAAAGGATAAGCTGATTGAACTGACCAAATCGAAATAGTTTACTCTGCTGATTGAATGAAATACATAAGTCTGCTATCTATAAATGCAAAGTTCGAGCTAGAAGTGTACAAAAGTACAAATCAAATAGATCGTTTCTGAAAGAGCCTCCACAGTTTAATAGCCAGAATATATCAAGGCACATCTCGCACTTGTTCCATCGCTATAGTGTCCCTCGGTTGAGGGGACAGTTGCCGTCATTGTTTATCGTATTGATTGCGTGGGTAAATACTCGTCGAACAAGTTGTCGAGTGCTTCACACGGGGCCCTCGCCTGGTTTTTGTTTTTGGGGCTTTCGAATGTCGATTTTGGTCTGCGACTAATTGAATTCAGAGTGCAGCTGGCTTGCGTCAATGGGCTCCAACCCGAAGCCAAATAGTAAACCAGTAAAACAGCATCAATTGGAACTGAATGGGATTCAGACTGGGAATGGCAACGGGACTGGGATAGAAGTCAAAATGAACAGAGCGATGAGTAAACTACGTGCGACGAGTAAACAAAATCAAACACTTCTTGCACACACACACATACACTGATAAACAGAATCATGCACGTCTCTGTGAACTATATATATATACATATATACATATCAGCTCTTATAAATAGACACGCTTGCGGCGTGTTTTGCTGTGCTTCGGGATCAGCTGGTGGCCTTAGGGGCGGTAAGCGATTTACGATCTTGTCAGAGATATATGCGTTGGCGAAGTACATAATTGAATTTAATTAGTTTATGCTCTCTGCGCCTGCTGCCAATTAGTCTTCCTTCTTGGCGCCCCATTTTGTTATTCTCTGCCTGGGGTCGGGGCATGGGGCCTCCTCACTGAGTTGAAGCGGGGACCTTCAGCATTTGATTGACATTGTGTAAGAAGCTTTCCTTCCCTCTAACTGCTGCCTACATCAATCTTCTCAAGCCCCCACTTGGCTCAGACAAAAGCTTAAAGTTTTATGACAATTGTATTTAATTATGCGCTGCCAGTTGCTCCTCCTACTCATCCTCCTCCTCCTCCTCCTGCCGCTAATCCCCGCTTCTTTGTGGGCTGCCATAAGCACTTGCCTCAATTATGCACATTTGACAAGATTTCTCATCACAATGGACTCCCGAAATTGTTTTATGCGAAAACAAAAACGAGAATTAAAGCCCAAAAGAAAGCAAAAAACTTTTGCACAATGTCGTGTTGTTTTCCATCAGAAACCATCAAGGAGTGAACAAAAAAATGAAACCGGGAAATAATCATAAAGCAAAACGCTCTTTGGGGACTGTTTAAAGAGTTTTTAGCAGCAGCTGTTCGTAAGATCGTTAGATATAATGAGCTGATTTGCAGGCAAGGTGAAAATGCCCTTTAACGACTCTCCTCAGAGTTTCCCACTTGCTGTTGGACATTATAAAACTTCATTCCTTGACTGTCGTACGAGCAACGAAATAAAAACCAAGACGGACTGGGACCCCCTCTCTCGATTGTGGATGCGCGTAGTCGTCTGATGGTATTCAGCACGTGTCTGACGCACTGAGACAGTCGGACGTTCTAATTAAGCGAGATGTAAACATGAAAAAGATGTTAAGACGTCAGCCAAATGGAATAGAGACGAATCAAATGGCACTGGTACAATGAACCGACTCGAGGGGGAAACTGTCGAATTGGGGTAGTCCGGGCACTCAGCACGGCAGTGTGGGTACAGCGGGTAGTTGAACGACTCCTCCTTGGATATATATTTGCTAATGCTGCCCTGTCGCCAGAGACATCGACTCGCTGCGAGCCCCGACACGGAGCTGAATAATGTTTATGGAGCGTTCATAAATACCTGGCAAAGAAAAGCGCCGCTCTCTTCAAATGGAAATGAAAACGAAAATAATAATAATAATAATAATAATAATCCAAAAACAGTTCAGCAGACACATCAAGCAAACGGCACGTCAAGCGACCAAAGACCAAAGAGAGACGAGGGACCACAGAGCGGAGACCAAAGACCAGAGACCTTCACGTTGCCTGCTGTCGATGATGCTGATGGTGATGCTGCTGATGGCGATGGCGATGGCGATGGTTCTAGTACTGCCACAGGTTCAGCTGCTGTTTCAGTTTCGGTTTCTGTTTCAGTTGAGATCTGTCTGTCTGTCTGTCTGTCCGTCCGTCTGTCTGTCTGCCATAGGCATGAGGCATCCGCGAGTGGCCCACTGGGGGAGTCGCTTGCTTATTGCGTATGAAATCACTTAAGTCTCGGTAAACAGCTCCCAGTGGCAACATAAATATGAACTTGAAACAGCTCCGAGAGCTCCGAGCCCGTTCGAGACAGTCGGCCTAATAATAATAAGCTCTGGCTATGAGCTGCTCCAGTCGAGTCGGCTCTCGTAATGCGGCTCAAACTGAAGTCGCACTGGCAGCTGCCAATGGAGATGAATATCGAGCAAAGGGAGTGAGATGTAAATGGAAATGAAGATGGTAACGGAGATGAATGTCCATAGAGAAGGTACCAGCCACAAACGTAGCAAACAAGTGGCCAGTTCCCAGTTGGCTATTTCCCTTTGGTCGCCAGACAATCGCCTAATGAACGACGCCAGTCACCTCCGGGGAGATGTTCGTCTTGCAACTTGCCAGAATTCGAATTACTTAAGCACCTGAGATACCATCCAGCTACCAGCTACATATACAAATATACAAATATACAAAACAAAAGTCGAATTACTCTATCTGTCGCTGAGCGGCGCGAAAAGTTTTCTTCCCAAGGCCTTGACGTATGCAGATTTATTGCAGGCACTCTGTCAATTCGGACCAAGTTTAGAGCAAAGTTGCGAAGCCCTTAAAAGTTGCAAACACTCATGGCAGCAGTAGAGGGTTTCGGGAACGGGTAGTGCGTATCCACATCGTTGAGCCCAAGACGATTGTTCATATCTCGACTCAGTATATTTTAAAATATTAATTTTTTCGGGGGTCAACAAAGTTGGCAAAGTTCTTGACGGGTTCAGCCGCCTATTAACTGCTCTCCAGATGGGCATATGGTATATGAGCTGCCAACCAGATCTGAAGGGAATGTCGAGCATATGCTGTGATTACTTTTGAGGTCTACAGCATGAAGCTAAGGGCAACAGTCTAATGATGGCAGATTGAATGAAAGAGATATTAATAATAACCTAAGCACTCTCTTTCTCTCTCTCTCGCTTTCATCTGCATTTCAGTTGACTTTCTCTGTTCACTTCTCTATATCACTCTTCTCTCTCGGTTATGCAAATAAACCTCCTTCAGGCATTGGTAAGTGCTAGTACATTTTAAAAGTCTCTGCAACAGACCATTGGCATATCATCTATGCTATAGCTACACACATTATAGTATCGATTGTTTACTGGATGTCTATTTTATATTCCTGGCTTGTGCGTTACGAGCTAATTGTATTTATCCAGCTGCTCATTATGCGCCCTCTGGCCAACATTATCGTAGTCGCCTTCGCCGTAGTTGTTGTAGTCGTCTTGGCATCTGATGCCCCCCTTAATGAGCATTAAGTCCGCTTCTAGGGAGTGTCTAAGGGTAGCTAGGGGGAAGACGACCTGCCAAAATCAATCGAAGTAAATCAATTGTGGCATTTGGCGCTGAAGTTGTAGCTGCGATTGAGGCTGAGGCTAAGGCTGGCACTGAGCCTGAGGCTGGTGCTGAGCCTGATGCTGACGTTACCATGTCTCCTGGGGTCGTCGAACGTTTGCCCGGAGGAGGAGCCTAAGCGTCTCTACTGGCATCGCACCTACTAGAAAGCCACCATCCTCTGTCTCTCTGCCTCTCTGTCTCTCTGTCTCCCTGTCTGTCCTGTTGTCCTGCTTCTAATCGTAACAAATGCTGTTGACTGATGCGCACTTACATATACAAGGATTCCACTTCATTGAAGCGTCGCAAGTGTTGAATCTGTCGCCAAGTGGGGCATAATTACTGCATGTTGTGTGGGTCCATGAACTGTTAATTTCTATAGAAATGCCATTGGCTGTTTAGCCGCATCTTGTTTGTTCTCGATTGTTGTTTCTCAATATAGTTGTTGCTGCTGCTGTTGTTGTTGCTGTTAGTGTTTGTCTTGTTGTTTCTCTGTTGTTGTTGAGTAAGTTTTGCAAGGGACTTCAGGAACTTAAAGTTGAGGTCGCCAGCTCAATAGATTTGCATGGGAGTACTTGAAACGAATGCCTGAGAGCGAGAGAGTGCGATAGACAGAAAGGCATCTAATTCGCCAGGCAAATACCCTTCAATTTTAAGGAAATTATGGGAATTTTAAACATGAAGATTCGTGTAAAATCTGATAACAGACCCTTGTAAGTTGGCACTGGGTAAGGCACATTTCTATTGTAGCTTCAGTCAAGCCAAAAAAGACATTTTGCAACCTTATACAAATTTAACTGGGTGTCTCCCTAGTCGAGCAGTGACTCTGCGCGCTGCGCTGTCTGTTGTTGACAGCCTCTCAACTTGGCCAACACAAAAGCCACACAAACTTGGCACCCATTAAATTGAGTTTTATATAGAGACGACTGGCAGACCGGGTAACGGTTATTGAATTACATGTCCGTCTGTCAGCCTCTTTGTCTGACTGTGGTGTCCCTCCCCCTACCCTCTCGCTGTAGACGTTTCTTTTCGCTACTTTACAGCAATTAAATACGCATTTGGCAAATTTAAGGCCTGCTAAAGAAGACGAGACTGTGGCAAGCATATGATATAAGAATTACTTATGCAACGTGCCCAGCAAGGAGCAGGCATTGTCAGGCCAGCACAAATACAGACAGCATGAAAAAGAGGATGAAGAAGGGAGATAGAGGCAGAGACAGATGGACTGATAGACAAATCTAACTGTTGTTAGCGGGGTTCGTTGACCAACGTCGGTTACTTCTGCCTCCCTCAGTCTCATGCTCTTTCCCGCCTAGCCTTGGGCTATTTTCGGTACATAATTGAGTGGCATTTGTCTCAAGAGCCATATAATTAACTATTTAAAAGCAGCGACGCAGCTCATTCATGTGACGAAGCGAATCGCAGAGACTGCCTGAAAGCCTGCTCAACCTAATTGAAATCTGCATTTCTTGAGGGAAATGGCAAAGATATTATAATGGAATTTAAGACTCCTTAGTTTTTGCTCAACTAGAAAGTGAAACAAACCTCTGCAGAACACATGATCAAAATATCCTTCAACTCCATCCATCAGCAGCTGTGCGCTTCTTCGGACATCCCAAAACAGGATGAATAAAGACTGTAATTAAAGCAAGTTTCCCTTCACCTTAGTTGAACGAATCTTCTCCAACGAAATCGAGTCCTCTGTCGTTTGTTTACTTTGGTCTAAAAATAAACTCAACCTCGCACCCAAATACCATAACAATGGACAATTAAAAAGGTTGCCAACAAGAAGAGAATTTCTTGGAAATATTAAATTGAATATTCAATCTTGCAAATTGTCATTCTAAGTGATGCAAACTCTGAATTAATTTTAGACTTGCTCAAAGATTCTTGGAACTGCCTCGCCTGCTGCGAAAAGCAAATTATTAATGATGATGATTTGATATTCCAATTAAAAATGTATAAATACAAACTAATACGAATATAACGCATACGCCACGTGTGGTGCCGCAACTCTCCGATTGTAGTACTATATCAAAAAGCACTAAAACAGTTTGTATACGTAAATTTATCGCAGATTATTTGCAGAGATTCATACAACAAGAAAAAGCAAAGGAGAAAAGAGCGGAGAACGAACAGAGAGAACGAGAAAATGACCAATTTCGGCTGCTAAGAGACTTTTCTTTCAGGCCTGCCGCATTGTTTAAAAGGTCAGACCGGACCTCTGTCGATGGTGGCCCCATTTCATACCCTATCGGAGGGCATAACACATAATTTGTTCGCGCCTTGTTTACGACCCTATAAAGTCGTGAGTTTATATATACTATATCTGTATATGTGGGTATACCCAAGGCGCGAGCTGCCAGATTACTTGATTTATAGCAACTAATTTGCGAGTTTCCTTTGTGTTCCACTTGCTGTCGAAGTGGATTTTCAGCTTATAATTGAAACGATTCAGAGATTTGCAGAGCATGAGGTTTGAGGTGGAACGAGACTACTTTGCTAATGGATATTTGGTTAGGGTATTCCGGTTGCGTTGTCGAGCGGCAAGCAGATGCTAGTCATATGCGAGCTGTACGCCAAAGATAGCGAATGAAGGCGACCCCCCGTGGGGTAATGGGGAGGGAGAGGAGGGAGTATCTGGGGTTGAGTTAAGGAAGTAGAGCTCGCGAGTCACCCAGGGGTGGGGGAGGTGGTTGGTTGGTTAGGGTGTAGGCATGGGCACATAGCCGAGGGCAAAAAACAATAACGCAATATTGCACGAGGCTGGACAGGCATTGTCATCTTTTGATGGTTCCCCAGTCGTTGTGTGTGTGTGTGCGGATGGGTGAGTATGGCTGTGTGTGTGTGTGTGTGTATGCTTTGTGTGTTTAGTGAGATTTGCCTTAATTAAATTCCGGCATAAAAGGATTCCTTCCTTTGCTGCGCTTTAAGCTGTCATATGCCAGTATATATTTATGTGTCTGTGTGTGCATGTGTGTGTGTGTGTGTGGGCGCCTTTTTATGCCTTTTGACAAAAGTCTTAACGGCTTATTTGTGGCGACACACACAGGGTAGCGCTGCCTTTGAAGTTGCCCGTAGATTTTAATTACAACTATAAATCATAGTGCCGCAGGCGAACCTTCCACCTCATATTAATGATAAGCAAGCACTACTTCTCCTTCTCTCTTTCACTTCCTCTCCTTCTGTTTCTTTCTTTCTCATACCCTCTCGCACTGAGTGAATGCATAAAACATACGTAAAATGCTCATTTTCAATGCTGATTAGCGCGCATTGCGGTTCATTTGGTCGGCTTTGCCGGAGCGCAACGTTTATGGCCGCGTTCATTGTCCCAGTTGGCCCAAATGAAAAGCCAGCGAGTGCATAAAAGTTGCCTCTGCATTAAAAAGTTAAGAGTTTTTTCGACTAGTTTGCTGCACTCGCCGCCAGTGCTGGCAAACTGCCGAATGCCCTGAAAGGCATTCACCAGCCACAATCAAGCACAGCCAGCTTTGTCTGCCCTGGTCTGGTCTGCTTTGGCCTGCCCCATATAGGGCATTGATTTGAGGGCAGGTTAATGGAGCTGGCATGCTTTACGGTCCCATTGTGGCAAAACTATGATAATTGCCCGAAAGTTTCAAGCCATCATCGATTGTTGGATTACCTTGAGGGCAAACGAAAAGCGGAAAGGGAAGGCTTTGACCCGCCTTTCCACACCTCTTTAAATTTCGGGCTGCAAAATAAACTAGTTCCAAAACTAATTTAAATTAGCTGCTCTGACAACTGAGCGAATAAGCTGAAACTTTCAAATTCACATAGCGATAGTATAGACATTTTGAGACTATCGTCTTAACTATCGATTGCAACTTACTCGTATAATGCATTCAATTTGTATGGCCAGTGGAAACGGTCTGTGTTGCATTAGTGCTATTCATTACGCTATCGATTATATCATCTATTGATAGTTTTCGATATCGATGGTATCCGCTGTCGATAATAGCATTCATCGATAGTATCCGCTGTCGATATTATCAAATGTAGATAGTTTCCGCTGACAATAGTATTCGCTGATAGTTCGATATCTATAGTATCCGCTATCGATGAAATCATGAGCCGATAGTAGTCGAATACTATCGATATTATTCGATATCGATAGTATCCGCAATCGATAGTATTCCATATCTATAGTATCCGCAATCGATAATATCATCTATCGATTGTATTCGATATCGATAGTATCAACTATCGATAGTATTCAATATCGATAGTATTCGCATTCGATTGAATCCAGTTTGGATATATGATAGCTATCGCAAACCCTCTTAAATATTTCATGTATCGATAGTTCAGAAGATTCACATCCGTTTCTCAACTTATCTAGTTATGTTTTTATCAAGTTACTCACCTTCTTCGGCTGCACTTTCTTTTCCACTTATTCAAAACGCAAAGCTCAGTCCTTAACTAATCGCACAATATCATATGTTCAACATAACCCCAAACTTTTCAAAGTACTTTGCAAGAGTTTCATGCCACATCTGATTTGCCTTTTGCCAACTAACATATCTTCCTCTTGACTCCTCAACTTTATAATTATCATTTATGTGGCGTCACCTCAACCAAAAGTCGTACTCGTTTGCCCCACGAGTTGTCGCCCTGGGGCCGAAGGGAGATGGCAAACAAGAGCAGCTACTTAAGGCTGCGCAACGAGTATTCCCCACTCGATACCCTAACTAAACAAGCATACAAGTTTGTTAGTTAGTTACTTTGTTAGTTAGTTTTGCTTGTTTTTAATGGCTGCGCCCTTGAGGAGGATGTTCTCTCTCGAATCCCGGCCAGACTGGCGCGTGTGGCTCATAAATTTGTTGCCATTGTTGTAGCTGGCATTGTTGTTGTTGTTGTTGTTTATTATTTGTGATTTGAGCATTTGCCACTTGTTTGTTAAGCATTTTAAAATCGAAAAGCAGAGCTCGTCAACAGCAGCAGCAGCAGCACCCAACAATGGAGGGAAAGGTCATGCCGTTCATTGTCCAGCAACCACATTGCTGTTGTTGCTCTTGTTGCTATTGTTGCTGTTGTTGCTATCGTTGTTGTTGCTGTTGTAGCTTGTTGTCGCCCCACCCACAATGCTAAAAATGAACGCCCACATCTGTCGCTGCTGGTGGGAGACAAGCCGAGTGGCATTCAAAATGCCAATCAAGATACGAGTACGCAATTTACGATTGCCTGGCAAGCAGCCACACAACAACAGCAACAGCAAGAGCAACAACAACAATAGATACACTGAGAAGAACAACAAGAAGAACCACAAACATGGTAAAGTTGGAGTGCAGCTTAAGTTTGTTAATTTGATGCCTTTTGCTCTGCTTGCGCTCAAGTATTTGGCGCCCCACTCAGCAGTTGCAATTGAAAATGTTTGACTCTCGCTCTCCCACTCTATCACACTATCTGCCTCTCTTTCGCACTCATGCAACATCTGTTTTCGTTTGCAATTTATGTACGACTCTCTTGCCTCAAAAATCAAATCAAATAAATAGGAAAAACTTTGATTTCTCCTCACCTGTGCCAGGATGGGAAGCGGAAAGCTCAACTACATCGCTTGTCGGGAGTCTGCAAAGATAAAATGGAATTGTGTACAGCAATTAGAAGAAGAAGAAGAAGAGTTTCGCACATTGTTGCTGTATTGATTTGCACTTAATTAAGAGCAAGTGCGACTGCTTTCAGCTGGCTCGTTTATCACGCATACGCCCTGCTGGCTGGCTGGCTGGCTGGCTGTTGGTACATCGTCTGGCAGCTGATAAGGAGCGGCCTTTATTCAAATCAAAGCAAGCATAACCCCGAGTCGGGACCCTTTCGCAGCATTTAATTTCAGGCGCTGTTCCAGCTTGTTTCTTTCCTCTCCTTTTTTTCTCCCGCCTCACCCATTTTGGGTGCATAATTTTGTCACTCGCTGACGATGACTAATGTGCTGAGTCCCGGCCACGGGTGGGGGTAAAAGCTATTGCTTGATTTGTAATTTCTTTTTGGACGGCTGCAGTAGGGTATGCGACACAGGGGCAAAGGGATAGCGGGGTGCTGTACAACAGACTGTTGGCAAATAAATTGCTGAAGCCGCGGCTCAGTTTCAGCTCGATGCGCGCTCGACTCATTAAATTTTAAGTAAGGTCAACAGTTTTGCAGGCCTCGTCTGCATTCTCCCATCATCATTGTTTGTCCTTCCCTTTGCCCGTCCGCTTTGCTGTCCCCCTGTCCCTCTGTCCGTCTGTCCTTCTATCGCGCTGTTGCTGTCGTTGTCGCTGCTGCTAATTGCTACAAGCTTTGCTGCGGCGATATGGCAATAAATATGCGCGACCCTTGCTTGAATGAGGGTCAATGTGAGAACATTTGGGCAAACATGCAACAAAAATAGAAGCCAACAACACCAGCAGCAGCAACAACAGCAACTACAGCAACAACAGCAACAGCAACTACAAAGCAACCGCGTACAAGCGTCGCGCGATCCCCACGCAAATGCCCATTGTCCTCTCCACTTGTCTGCCCCGCCGGAGGGCAGTGCAATGCACTGTGATTAGTGTTGTTGTCACAATTGTTGTTGCTGTTCTAGTTGTTGTTGTAGTTGTAGCTTGTCGCGTTTCTTGTCACATTGCGACGACAATAACAGACAGAGGGCAGGCAGTCTGGCAAACAGGCCGTCAAGCAGCCAAGCAGCCAAGCAGCAGCTGCAGCTTTAGGCAAATCTTTGCCAGACAAACCCCGCCACGCCCACAATAGTGCGAGCTGCTTGGCGCAGAAAAAAATACAAGAAAATACAAGAGAATATTATAATAAACAAGGGTCTGCTTGAGGGCCATTTCTAGCGTTAATTGCAATAATTTACAAACATTAACGTAATTGGACTAATTTTATTAATTTATCAGCGCAGCCTTTGTCCGCAGGCGGCAACTGGAGAAGTTGTCGCCACAACTACCAATATGATATGACGATAACTTGGCAAATAACTAAGGAAATATACCAACTAAAGAACTGAAAGTTTCATTATGGCTTGTCTTTAATATCATAGACGGACAAGTTCACAATATACTTATAAGACGAGGAAGAACGACAAGCTTCTATGCCCTTGCATGTTCTCATATCTTCTGATCGTTCTTATACTAGTCCTAAGGTGGTGAATTTAAGGTCTCACTTTAATTGGCACTGATAAGTTAAGGTTTTTCTAAAATCAGAAGAGGTCTTCATATAAAAACCTTCATTTCATCCTATTCTTCCTATGGCAGCTATATGTTATAGTCGACCAATTTTGATGAAATTTAATATGCATATTATATATATAGAAAAAGTCCGATGTAGTAAATTTGGTTACAATATCTTGACAAATAACAGAAATCTGCCGATAGTTTCTATCGCAGTTATACGATATATCGGTCCGATCTGGCTCGTTCCGACTTATTTACATCGTACAGAAATAGGAAGCACGTGTGCCAAGTTTCATTAAGATAGCAACAAAACTGAGAGACTAGTTTGCGTTGCAACAGACGGACACACGGACACGGGGACACACGGACATACGGACACGGACACAGAGACGGACAGGGCTAGAAGGATTCCTCTGTTGGTGGTGATTCAGAATATATATACTTTGTGGGCTCGGAGATGTCTCCTAAGGTGCATTGCAAAATTAATATACCCTCTGGAAGGGTATGAACAGGGTATATCTAAGCTATAGAGATAGCAGAAGATGATCGTAAATTGTATATCAAAGGGGAATACTGTAAAAATAATAACAAATCTGTTTCGTGCGCCATCAATTATCCGCGTAGCGCAGTACTAAGTCCAGCATGCCGCCCTCTGGCCTCGCTATAAATCTCTTCTCGCTTCTGTACTCGCATTACTGCAATTATTTATTGGCCGATTTGCTGGGCGTACATTAAAGCTAAGTTATTGCAGGCAGTATGCGGTTAAAATATGATTATTTATTCAATTTGGCTAATTATAAACGAACGATTAATTATCGATAAATTTGAGGAGAAACTGAAAATCGATGAAGCACTTGATGCTGCTGCCCCTGGCCAGCAACGGGCCACTTCAGGCTGAATTGACTTGCCTCTTGACTTGCTCAAGCAGCGCAAGGGGGTGACAGAAGGGGGAGAGAGAGAGAGAGAGAGAGGGAGATAGGGAGACGCCACTGTTAGCTATTATCAGCTGAGCTGGGATGGCAACTCTGGCCTGAAAGTAATTGCACTCTCGACCGACGACCGACGAGCGACGAGCGACGAGCGAGCGACGCTGCATAATATTGAGACTGTCAGTTGGACTGACAGACTGACAGACAAAGCGTGGCAGCCAGAGAGCGACTGATGGACAGGCAGACGGATGGGCGTGGCCAGGCAGGGCACAGGGCACAGGGCACAGGGCAGGCACAGTGGGACTGTCGCAATCTGTGTGCCGTGAAGATTAATATGCAGACGCTGCGATTTGATGGACAGTTGGGCAAACAGACGGACAGACGGACAGACGAGTGCCCCGACAAGGCTGGCAAGTAAACAATTTCAATGAAAGCATATTAGGCGAATGCACGCACACATACACACACACACACACACACACATACATGGCACACACACACTCGCACACGTCCGCTTGCAACTCGCATTAGCAACGTTTGACCAAACTTTGTCTGGCATTTCGAATGTGTTAATAATACAATTTTATTTATCTGCCTATCACACACACTCGCACACTCGCACACACACACTCGCACACGCATGCAAAGCACATATGAAAATTGCGGCAAAAACGAGCAGAAAATTTACGATGCGTGCTGCGAGAGGGCGAGGGCTTCGCCTCGTGCTGCCCTGTCTGACTAGAGTTTTTGAAAAGGGTTTGACACTTAAAGCACACGTCCACTTGCCACGCCCCCCACTGCTCCACTGGCAAAGCAGCTGCTCGGGGAGAAGGGGGTGAGGGGTTGGCAGTGTAGCAAAATGACAAAATGATGTCTAAACGAGCGTTGAACGAGCAGCAAAGAAATTGACCAACAAAAGAAATATAAAAATAAAATAAAACAAAAATGCTTAAGTGTAGCTCAGCCGACTGAGAGAGGGATGCATGAGCAGAGGTGGCTAAGGGTCCCGCACGGGGCGACCCTTTAGTTTAGTTGGTCAGTGCTCACACACACACACACGCAGACACACTCACATGCACACACACACGCGCTTCTGCATATGCATGAGCAGCGCATAGAAGATTGGGCACTAAAATGCAAAGCGAACCTTTTTTTTAAGCAAAATCATTGCACAGTGGAGCAGTAACTGTTGGAATAATGCTGGCACAGCACTGTGATTAGTGGCGGGTCCTTGTACCACTGTGCAAATGGTCGGTGAGCGTGTTAAACATTCATTACACACGCACAACAAAAACAAGAGCGACCAAAAAAAAGGTAAATGCGCCTTTTGTTAAACGTCTCAATTGATGCACACACACACACGCACACACACGCACGAGGCGTATGCTTAATGTTTTATGTGCTCTGCCAAAAATGAGAGGAGCAAAAACGAAAATGAAATGAAAGCAAATTCCTTTACAAATAATGCACTTAATTTATTCATATTAAATGCCGAACAACTGTCCAGCCGACCCCTCCCTCGCTCCACACTCTAGATAAGGGAATCACAGGGGTGTGGAGGGAGAGTGTGAGGGGAGTGTGAGGTGGTTGAGGATTCCTTGATTCCTAGTTGAGGCGGCGTGAAAGAGTTTCGCTCACGCAAGCATCAATAAGCCTGCTTGGGGGTGTGTGTGTGTGTGTGTGCCCTGTGGAGGGGTGTGTGTGAGTGGGTGGGGTGTGCCTGTGTTACGGGGTGTGTGTGAATGAGTTGTGTGTGTGCGTGTGTGTGTGTGTGTGCGTGTGTGTGTGTCTGTGTGAGGTGTGAGGTGTGGCAAATGTGACAGGCCGCATAAAATGTCGACACAATTTTGAATTGAGCAATTTGTATCACGACTTTCCCCCCTCTGCTGCTCCCTTTGGCTTGCACTATTTCTCCCTTTCTTTTATGCTCTCTCTCTCTCTTTCTCTTTCCCCCTTTCTCTCTCTCTATGTGCCATCGTTTATTTCGCAATAATACCGATAATAACAATGGGCGCGGGTTTGTTTGCTTGCGACTTGATAAATGAGACGCCGATCGAGTTTACCTCCTCCTCTTCAGCCCCACTCCCTTCTCACCCCTTTCTCACTCTGCTGCCGCCTAGGTGTAAGGTGTCGTGGTATTTGCTTACCCCTCCGACACCTCCCCCCCCTCTTCTAACCCCCCCTGCACTCAGCTTGTTTTCGACAGTGGGCCGCCTTTGATTAAGTTGCTGGGCGTGCCCCAGTTAGCATCTGTTTGCCCAGTGCAGAGGCAGGCGGGGGGGCCATCAGCCACACATACTCGATGTACTCGATGCGTATAAAGAATGGCACCATAATACGGCCACACAGCCCTTGAGCATGCAAGGGAAAAACAAGTGAGAAAGCGGAAAATAGAAAACAGAAACAATGCGAAGAGAAGAGAGGAGAAGAGAAGAGTCTCTTCGTCTCTTCTTATGGCTTTGAAGACGACACCAAGTGGCAACTCAAGAATCGCAATTTGTATGTTTCGCACTGAGCACGAGTTGAATAATGGCAGCACAAGATGAGGGACTTTACTCCTCGACCAGCCGGGGAGATGGGGAGCTGGTGAGATTGATGCGATAACTGTGTGGCAAAGAGAGCGAGATAGAGAGAAGAGAAATGGAGAGAAACAGACAGAGAGAGAGAGAGCGCGCTTTACCTCTTCATTGACTTGCGACTTTTATTGTCAATCGAGTCAACTCAATCGAGCTTTGCACAATCACATCATTCATACTGATCCAGCACATCATAAAACCCACGACTATCGTTAGTACTATCGATGAATGCGATGAATATCAATGAGAAAAGTTTTCTATGCCAAGAACAACAACAACTTCACAGCATAAGCTATCATTAATCAAGAGAGAAAGGGTGTTTTGCCCGCACTTCCCATGCACACTCTATAGGGTATCTAATAGTGTATATGAGCGATGTTCATTATCTAAAGGGTATCTATCAGCATGTATATTGTATGTCTTCTGTCATGTTTTACTTTAGTTTCCTGCATCACTCGATTGCCTCCTCAACTATGCTCCTCTGCTCTTCCCACACTGCGCATCTTCTAGTCGAGCACTCCCCACGCTGCTCAGCTACAGCTTCTTTGACTAGGCCCTGCTTTCTGGGTCGCTCTCTAGCACATTTTAATGGCGACCTATGCCCGTTTTATTTTCCCCATAGTTGTTTGATGTTTTTCTTAATGTTGTTGTTGTTGTTGTTGTTGTGCTTGTTGTTGTTGTCGCTGTTGTTGCTGTGCTTGTTGTTGTTGTGCTTGTTGTTGTTATTGTCGCTGTTGTTGCCTTTGCTATTTGTCGATTGTCAACGTGTCGCGTCATCAGTTTTACGCACCACTTGTTCTGCGTGTGTACGCCTGTGTGTGTGTGTGTGTGTGTGTGTGTGTGTGCGTGTGTGTGTGAATCTCCATACATATGCGCAATTTTATGCCACCGTTAGACACACCAAAAATTTACATATTTTGATGTTGTTCAATTTAACTAGAATTTGTTCAATTGCCAAAGACAGAGAAAGAGCAGGAAAGAGAAGACAGGACTGAGGAGGAGGAGGAGGGGGAGTAAAGAGTGAGAGGCACGCGGCAAATGGACTACGCGATGTTGTTGTTACTGTCGCTCAGCGCTTTTGTCATTCCGCATGCGAATCAATTGATTTTTAGTGCTCTCAGCTTTACTACATATTGTTTTAGCCAAGGAACATAGGCGAAGCAGAAGAGTAGAAGCAGAGTGTGGCAAGAGAGGGTCAGAGAGAGAGAGGGGGAGTGGATAGGAGGGGAGACTGAAAATCGTAGCTACCTTTGAGCGCGCAAGGAAATCAAGGGAAAATGCTCAAGCGCTTGGCTTTATCTCCGCTGCCAATCAACTTGAATTGCTGCGGGGGCAGAGAAAGAGAGAGAGAGAGAGAGAGAAAGAGATAGCGCAGCTGCACATTTATTTGCTGTCATTGTTGTTCTTGTTGCATTTAGTTTATTTTGCTGGCGGCCACACGCTCATTTAACAACGCTTTCCCCGCCCCCCCGCCTCGACCCCCTGCGGGTTAGTTGTGCGTAATTTTTCAGCTGGTTTGCGCTTGCTGCTGTTGCACGTTGCACGCTGCACGCACGAGGGGTTGCACTCGATGTTTTATGGACGCCAGCCAAGGCGGGCACTTGGATTAGCGTAATTCCCGTGCTCGGCTGGCTTAGAGAACAAGCTTTCAGCTTCAGCAGCCACTTGTGCAGATTGTCAGCGAGATGGGCACACATACAAGAGGGGGTGGGGTTGCCGGGTGGGGGTGGGGGAGTGGTCCACTTGAAGTTCATTAATTTTTATGACACAACTTGAATTGTCAAGTTGAGTCGTCTTCAGCATGCGCACTCTAATGCAAATCTCAGGTTCGAGTCGCCTCGTGCCGCCTCGTGTCGCCTCGCGCCGCTTTTGTTGCAACATAATAAAAAATTATTTTTCAAGAATTTCTCTTATATTTATGGATATTGTGAGTGCTCTCCCTGCCTCTCCCTCTCTCTCGCTATCTCGCTCTCTCGCTCTCACTCTCTTTTCTATTTGTTGTGCTTGGCGTAAACAAAATCTTGCGGCGCGTGTTGCCACTTCAACATTTTCTTGACTATTCTCTGTTTGTCGTGCGTGTGTGGGCGACTCTCAGTGTGTGTGTGTGTGTGTGCGAGTGGCAATTGGAATTGGAATCGGGCACAAAGAGCAAGTAAACAGAATGAACAACGCAATAAATAACACAAATATGCGAGTACCTGCAGCGCGACGTTGCGTATACGTAATGTATGCGTTACACTGGACCACGGGCACTGCAGCATACCGTGCTGGCTGCTGGCTGCCGACTGCTTGGCCCCTAGGTGGTCTGCCATTAGGATGCAAAGAATGGATCGCCATAACAATGAAATCTGCATACCAGACGACGGCGACGACGACGACGACGCATCTTTTTAACAGCTCCTGCGGCCGGACGCAAAAAGCCGCAGATAAATTGTTTCGCCAACTTGACTTTTATAATGTGAAAAATGCAAAGAAATTCTCATTTTCGGGAATTCATCTAAACCGTCAGAGGAAAAGTTGGAAAATGTAATCAAAAGTGGAATGGAATAAATTAGTTATAAAACATATTTGCAATTTTGAGTGGCCCGAGCAGATCTGCTCGTAAGCCACAGTGGCTATAAAAAGTCTGCAGACTTCTTAAGGGAGTACTGCGTCTATTTGGCGGCCTTAGCTACGCAATTTACAGAATTTTACAGCTTATCTGGCATATAATGGAGCTGGAACCTCTTCTCCTGCGCTTGCAAAAAGTGTTGCCTACTTTTCAGCTGCAGCTTGCAGGGCACCGATGGGAGAGAAGACACTGAGGGTACAGCGGGGCTGAGCTGCAGTCAGTCATGTCTCTCTCAATTGCAATAAAAGTAACAACAATAAACGGGCGAAACGAGCTGCGAAGAGAATGAGAAAGTGGCAGAGAAAGAGGAGGAGAAGGAGAAGGAGGGAAGACTGTCAAACAGACTGAGGCACTGCCAGCAGGAGCCACTGGCACTCGGGTTAAGCTGGCACAGCACACACTGAGAAATAAAAACACACTCCCCGAATCACAGTCCTTTACAAGTGTTGTATATCGTTCATTACGCATACGCCATGTGTGCCACGCGAAAGAGAGAGAGAGAGAGTCGCACATGAAATTCGCATATGCAAATGTAACCGACACGAAGCTGCTTTTAATAAGCTCGAGCGAGCCCAATGAGGCCTCTTGAAGATGACAGCAACCCACAGTCGAATGTGGACGTGTCTCCCCCTCCCCCCTCCCCCTGCAGCCTTATCTGCCTGTCCCTGTGGCCCTTCTCTTTGTCGTGCCGAATAATTGTGGAAAATAATAATGTTGCAACTAATTGGCGTGCCTAATTGTCAGTCGTGGCTTTATGCCATGGGAGCGGTCGTAAGGAGCGACGCAGAGGGAGGGGCGAGCCATATTAATAGCGAGGGGGGCGTATAAATAAATAACTGTACTTGTGTAAGTAAAAATAAGCCGCAATTCGCAGGCGACTACAAAAAAATAATTGAAGTCGGGCCCATAAAACTTTGCCAGGCCAAGCACGAGTTTCTCTGCGTGTGGCAGGGGTGTGTGTGTGTGTGTGAGTGCTTGCATTGGTGTGTGCTTGTCGAACAATTATGCCCATCGTTCAGGTAGCCCAATTGTTGTGCCATTTCTTTCCGCTATTTGCGTCTTATTTCTTTTCTATTTTATTTTATTTACAAACAATTTTCTTCTTATTTTTTTTTTTTTTTGTTTTCTATTCTTTTTTTGTTCTCTGCATGTTACCATTATTTTTATTCATTTAATGAGTTGTCAATGCCTTGACAACGCCTCTCGCCACACGGTCTTCCCCCCCCCCCCTTTCCACGGCAGCTTCTGCTGTTCACTTTCATTTCGATGGAAAATTTCAATGAAGACGAGCTCAGCTGCTCGCTGGGCTTTTAGTTTTGCACTGTTGCCGCATAAGAGTGTCATAACTTTTACATAACATTATCAGGCGCATCATCATGGCCTGCTGGCCTTATCCTCATCATCATCATCATCATCATGAGCAGCAGCAGCATCATCATCATCATCGTCGTAAAGATGATCAACTAAGTCTTAATCAAGCAAGCGGGGCAAGTTTGTGCAAGTTCTGGCTGTGCCTGACCAAAGTTTTTATGCTTTATAGCATTTTAGTTACAACCAACACGCACACCCACACACTCACACACACACACACACTGACACTGACGCACACAACTCAGTTTTATGCGCGACTTAATAACTTTGATAAAAAGACAGACGAGTCGAGCTGACGCAGGTCTCGCTGCCTGCCCCTAACTGCTGCTTCTCCCCCCCCCCCTCCTGCCTTTACCCTCCTCGTGCATATTACACATCTTTATCAAAACCAATTAAAATGGCCTCCTGAAATGCAACAAGGCGTGGAATGTGGCCCATCAAGTGCGGCGATAACTACAACTTGCAACATCAACGCATAACAAGCGACTCGTTTCATTTCGTTGTTATCCCCACACCCCCCTCCCCCGGCACGCCTCCCTCCCCTCCGGGCAGGATCAGCTCTTGTTGTTCCTGCGCGCACAGTGCACAAAATCAATGCAAAGTTGACGCTGTGTGGCACATTACGTATACGCAGCTGTGACAAGGATGTGCAAGGCAAGGTCGCCTGGCAGACACAGGAGGGACGGGGGCAGAGAGAGAGGGGGGCTGGAGATGAAACTTATGTAAGTTCCGTTTCGCATAGGCACAGTCGCGACCCTCTAACGACCCGTTTGCTACTACTTTTTAATGAGTATTCATTACGCGTCGCAGCCGGGCGACAAAGCGACAAGCGCACCAGGCCACGGGCAGAGTGTGTCTGTCTCTCTGTCTGTCTGTGTCTGTCTGTGTGTGTGTGTCTTCCTGGCTTTGTTATTCATTTAAAGAGCCCACAGACAGGCAAAAACATTCAGCGAAGCAAGCGACAAATGTTACACATACGCCATGTGCGCCGCCTAGACACCACCACCAGCAGCAGCAGCCAGGCTCAGCCAGAGGCAGCCAGGCAGACAGCTTTGTGGCAATTGCAACAACAACAATGGCAACTTGCTTATTGTTTACTGTCACAAGCTTTGCTTGAGCACTAAAAATGTGTTAAGTGCTGCCCAAACTCGAGGTTAGCCTGCTCAGCAGTCGATCTCTCTGTCTCTCTCTATCTCCGATTCGCTGTCTCCCTCTTGAACTTACACTTGCTGCACAATAATTCGCCAGTTGAGTGCGCTTTATATTCTAATCGGTCGTGCGTTTTGATCAAAATTAATTAACTTCGGTTTTTGGTCTTTTGCTGATAAATTGTTGCTGCTTGTTGCCCCTTTTGTTGCACATGCACGACTGGCCAATTTGGCAAATGTTGCGTCTACCGAATATACCAAATAATAATCTATTTATACCGACCTTATGACCGCAACTCGAGCAGCGGACTGAGTATTGAAAGACTTAACTTAAAGACCTTTTGCCTTGATGCATAAGTTACACACACACACACACACACACACACACACACACACACACACACACAGAGAGAGAATGTCAATAAATCAAAGCTGTTGACAAGTCATCAAGTGAGACGCTCTGCAGATTCGACTGCAGTCGTGCGAAGCAATCGCAACTCATTCGTATTTGCCCGAGCGACAATTTAATTAGTCTTTAATTAATTTATGTTTGTCTTGCTCGAGCAAACCAGATTCAGGCTTCTTTGTCGCATTGTCGTTTTAAAGGCTCATTGAAGGTCTTCAACACGAGCACACACACACACACACACACGCACACACACAGTGACATGAAATGGGCAATAGAAGAAGACAAAAGATGAGAGGAGAGAAGAAAACGCTTCAATTCAAAGGATGTTTTGGGTGACGAAACAACTGTTGGCGATAAAGTTGCCGATAAAGGGTCGACGCAACACATGCAACAGCAACGGCAACAACACTGTACTCGTAGTTATCAGTAGAAAACCCAAAAAAAGAAAACAGAAACAAACCGACAACAACATAAAAAGAGAAGGGAAAACGAAACGAAACGAAAGGAAAAAACCGAACAACAAGCAAGCACTTTATTATATTTGATTTGTGTGCGTGTGCCCAGCTGTGTGTGGGCGTTTATGGGCGTGCGACAGACACACAAGCACAGTTAGGCAGATAGGCAGATGGGCGACAGTGGCTGCCAAAAATGCGCATATCAATGTGCATAGACATATGATAACCTGATATGATACGATGTGAGATATGTCCATGAAGCATATTCTATCCATGCACAGGCAACAGCCGTACGACTGTGTGTGCGTGTGTGTGTGTGTGCGTGTGTGTGCGTGTGTGTTTGCATAATCAGTAAATTTGATTAAATAATTGATTAAATAAGTTGATTGATACACGGCCGCAATAAGAGCAGGCGGCACTGCAAGAAGGCAACAACTTACCTGAGTATACCCTGTAATGTGCGAGGCTTGACTGCTCGGCAATTGTATCTTCATGCTGACTAAGTAAGCATCATTTCGAGCATTAAGTTCAGTGTACTCATCGCCTCTGCGTACAGGGTATACTGTATTCGAGCGGACCCCACTGCTGTGCATGTGTTGTTTACATGTGGTAACCAAATTGATTAATTCAATTGTTGATCTCATCAATTTGCCGCTGAAATACGAACGTTGTCAGGCAGGCGGGCCGACAGTGCGTATGCGTATTCTTAATTCTCCCACGGGAATTCACAGCGCCGCAAAGGCATTTCCATTTACAGTCGGCTGATTCAGCTCATTGTTCTGAGATCATTGCGCTTCTTCGCATCCATTGTGCCTTCTGCACTTGATTGAGTTGCAAAAGAAGAACAAAAGAAGGAGAAGAAGAGGGGAAGAGGGGAAGAGGGGAAGAGGGGGAGAGAGCGCAGGCTCGTTGTCTAATGATGTGTTAATTATGCATACACAGCAATTATGAATTATATGTGCTATCTCATTCCCCCACTGTCTCTCCCACTGTCTCCCTCTCTCTCTTTCACTCACTCGCAGCGGGTGCGCTAATTACGCACAGGTGTCTCGGGCAGGCACAAACTCGCGCTGGAAATTCTCAAATTAATAGCCGACATTAGCCGCCACACGGCCCTGAACAACATCTATATATAGCTCGATGCAGACATGTCTATTCACGTTCGCTCTTATCAATTAAAATTTAAACACCTGTCCATGACTAATGCAAACACATAAATAACACTCCAGCAGCAACAGCAACAGCAACAGCAACGGAAATTCACGGAAACCGAATGGAAGCGAATGCAAATCGAATCTGTTTGAGGATTATTCTGCCCACATTTGCATAATCATTGACAAATGTAACGAGTTTGCTCACTCAAATATTTGCATTAGTAATTCCATTCAAATATTGCGACACGGCAACCATATGAAGGCGTTGCCACTTATCCCAGCTATTCCTCTCCCTCACTCCCTCACTCCCTCACTCTCACTCCCCCTCTCTCTTTCTCACTCACTCCTTCTGTGTCCGACGGAAATTGCAATCAAATTGAAATTCATCGGAAATGCTCTCAAGACAAAGACTCCGAGTTTTCAATAAGTCATCAAGGCAGCTGAGCCAGGAATGTGCCACAAGCACGTGGGAACACACACAGAATACAGAATACAGAGATGGAAGTATAACTATCAAAACGAACAGGGTCGTTCGACAAATGCCTAACACCTTATCAAGCTCCAACACATTGAAGTACTTCTCTAATAATGATCATTCAAGCACCTACGTGTACATCAACATGTAGTAGCACTGCACTGAACTCTACTGTACTGTACTGCACGACACTGTACTGCACGGCACTGTACTGCAGTGCTATCGGCAAGACTGTCAGTTATCCAGGATATCGTCTCCTTGTCAATAAGTCATCAAGGCAGCTGAGCCAGGAATGTGCCACAAGCACGTGGGAACACACACAGAATACAGAACACGGAATACAGAGACGGAAGTATAAATATCGAAACGAAGAGGGTCGTTCGACAAATGCCTAACACCTTATCAAGCTCCAACACATTGAAGTACTTCTCTAATAATGATCGTTCAAGCACTAGCATCAATATGAAGTAGCACTGCACGACACTGTACTGCTCGGCACCTTCTGCATGGCACTCTACTTTACTACACTGTACTACACTACACTGCACTACTCTGCAGTGCTATCAGCAAAAGACTGACAGGTATCAACGATATCGTTTCCTGCAGCGATCGCTTACCTGCATTTACGACCAGCCATAATAGGCCCCACAGACACACGCGCTTACGATAAGTAAGAAGGGATCCATGCATCCTCTATTTGTATACACACACACATACACACGCTTCGCCTTACACACGCAGCATTGATAAGTAGAAACATAATTAGATATATATGAAAAATATGTAACAACGCGGTCTCTTCCAACCACCGCATTATATATTAAGATCAGTTGCAATAAATTCTTTAAAGTGCAAGGAAGTGCAATTCTTCTTTACAATGACAATAAAGTTAGGATCATCTTCTCGTCAATCCAATTTCCCTCCGATGTCTGAAGAGAATACATCCCCATGAACTCCTTACCCGTAAGATAGCATAATCCCTCAATTGTTCATCTGTATACACGTATATTATTATTTAGGCGCAATATGCATAATATTATTTTGAAACTACACATTAGCTTAAGTTCAGAAGGAACTGACTAGTGACTATAATAAAAGTTTTTTTTTTTTTTTTTTTTTTACTATAATAATAGTAAATAATAAATCTCAAAAAGGATCATCTAGATATTCATATGATCTAAGAGCATACTACTGTGGGCAAAAAGTAAGGTGAATTTCCAATTAAAAACTTCGCGGGCCTAACATTTCGGGCTAGTTCTTTTTTCTTGAGTTGGTAGGACTGCTAATGACATCTGGGACAAATTTCATGTCAATGTCATCATCAGTAATATATTTACGCTTGTATTTACCAAACGACCACGAGTGCATGTTTCGATTTTTACAATGTCTGATTTAATTGAGCAAAGAAGTGCCATCAAATTTTGTTTGCGGAATGAAATTTCGGCTGCGGAAACGTTGAGGATGTTGCGGAAGGCCTTTGGTGATTCTACCATGTCGCAGAAAAATGTCAAAGTCGTTCAAAAATCAAGGTCATGATGACAGTTTTCTTCGATTTTCGTGGTGTGGTGCACTATGAATTCCTTCCACCCGGCCAAACTGTTAATAAGGAATATTATTTGAGCGTTATGCGTCGTTTGCGTGAAGCAATTCGTCTAAGAAGACCAGAATTATGGGCCAACAACTCTTGGTTTTTGCATCACGATAATGCACCATCTCACACTGCACTCGTTCTTCGTGACCATTTCGCCAAAAATTCGACGCATATCGTTCCGCAACCACCGTATTCGCCTGATTTGGCTCCGTGTGACTTCTGGCTATTCCCAAAACTCAAGAGACCACTCCGGGGAACGCGTTTCGAGTCGATTGAGGAGATAAGAGCTGAATCGAAGAAGGCGCTTATGGCTATACCGGAAAGGGACTATTTGGCATGTTTCGAGGATTGGAAAAAACGTTGGCATAAGTGTAGTTTATCGGGAGGGGATTACTTCGAAGGGGATGAAATTGATGTAGAAGAATAAATAAAGATTTTTAATTTTACAAACAAATTCACCTTACTTTTTGCCCACAGTAGTATAAGAGTCTGTGAGGTCTCCTAATTTGTACATAGATCTTCAAAACGTACCAGATAAAATAGATACATTAAGCATACATTCCAATCCAGCTAGAAGGAGTTACCCTGAATCAGCCGCTGCAAGCAACATATCTAGGTATCACCCTGGATAAACGCCTCACCTTTGGGCCGCATCTCAAAGACAGAGTAAAGAAATGAGGTCACAGATCACAATAGCTGAGAGGCTGAGGCTCATGAATAGAAGGAGCACTCTTTCGCTGAGGTGCAAAAGAGATGTGTATGTATATGGGATCCAGATTTGGGGAATTGCAGCAAAATCTAATTATAAACGTATCCAGGTGATGCAAAATCGCGCACTACGACAAATAACCAACTGCCCTGGTATGTGCTTAACTCCACACTCCATAAAGACCTCAATCTTCACACAGTTGTGGCACAAATTGGGAGACACACAAGTTGATACAGTGACATATTACTGAGTCATAGCAACCTTCTTGCAAGACGTCTTATCCCCGCTCGACCTCTGAGATGACTCTAAACGGCAAGGCTTTGCCAAGACACTTGGACAACAGTAAAACATTTTCACTTATGTTCCTACTTCACTTATTTTGATATAGTGTTAGGTAATTCTTAAGAATATTTCTCCACCCTGTGATGTTAAGATACAATATTATGATGTACGGATTCTTCACTTAATAATAATAAAAAAAAAAAAAAAAAAAATATTAAGCTTACATAGGTTTGATCAATTGGTTGCAATTATTTGCACAATCTGGAAGTACGGTGCCAAATCTGGGGCTTGGCATGCGACAGCCAAATCAAAAGGATCCAGGCTATCCAGCTCATAAGGTCGCAAGACTCATCACCGGCTGCGAGTGGTTTGTACGAAACACCACCCTGCACAGAGACCTGAAACTCGCAACGGTATTTGACGAGATGAACCAGTACTCGAGTAGATACCATGACAGGTTGGAGCGCCACAGAAATCGGCTGGCCAGCGCTCTAAACAGATCTCGCCCACCAAGGAGGCTCAATAGAAGGCAACCGAGGGATCTCATTTCCCGATCTCCTTTGACAAGGGTCAGCAGAAGCTGACGCTTATCTTAAGCCCTATTTGTTATCTGTGATTGCTAATGCTAACTATAGCTAACTATAATTAGCGGGCGCGCCCAAATAGGCTGAATTAAAAGAAAAGAAGGACACAAAGGGGCTCCAAGATTTCCCCGTATGCCTTAATAAATAAATTAAATTAAAAAAATAATAAGGAAAGTAAAAAAAAAAAAAAAAAAAAAAATTTTTTGCAAAATCTAAAGATCGCTTGCAGAGGGTATATTCACATTGGCCAGACGTGGTCAACACACCTTAGCAGGCATCTTCGATCTCATAAAGTATAAATATTCTAAAGCAACATCAACAAGGAAATCGAACTGGCCCTGTCCGTCTGTCCATGTATCAGTGAATCTGTGTGTTCGACTATAGCAACAAAAACTCTCTCAGTTTTAATGCTAACTTGCCACACATGCATCAAGTTACTCCCCGCTGTAAACAAGTCGGAACGAGCCGAATGGAATCAATATATTGCATAGTTGCCATATACCATATTGCATATAGTTGCCATACAACATTGACATATTATCGTTATTG
Source organism: Zaprionus ornatus (assembly GCA_018904035.1). Classification (NCBI taxonomy): domain Eukaryota; kingdom Metazoa; phylum Arthropoda; class Insecta; order Diptera; family Drosophilidae; genus Zaprionus; species Zaprionus ornatus. Next base: position 26,562,627 of record JAEIFZ010000001.1, read on the forward strand.
TTATTGCTATTTTTCAGCATTCCGAAGGTAGCCTTCGTTCTGTTTATTCTATTCAACATATAACATACCAAAGTTGAGCTGAGTTTCTACGGTTAGTTTATATACAATATTCAATTCAAGTCCACACCTCAACAACCCACAAAACATTCCACATAGTCAATCTAGCCCCACAACGCCCACAACCCTTTGTAGCTTCTCGTCCCGCTCCTGTTTGAATTTCCGTTGGCAAAAGAGGTGGAAAATTGTTCAAGTTGTGCTTGGTTTGCAACGGATTTCTTACATTTCACAAATATTTTGCCATGCAAGCACTTTACATGGGGCGCCCGAAAGTATGCTACGCTTTCTTTAGCTGCCAAAAGTTGAGATTTTTGCACAGCGCAAACCACATGGCCATTAGGAGAGGCACAGGACCGGGCAGAGGTGGCAGAGCTGGCAGAGATGGCATAGCTGAGGATTGCTTGGCCTAAGGGGCTGCGCTGGCAACCTGTTGCACGACACAGACCGCAGCGTGGCCGCAGGCAGCAACAGCAGAAGAAGAAGAATGACTGGCGATGCTGGAAATCCTTGAGCTGCCTGCTCGATATTTCAACTTGGCACTCGTCGCTCGAGCCTCGCTGCCACTTTGCCCAGTCGCAGCCGCAGTCGTTGTTGTTGCTTTCTTTTCATTACAGCAGGACGCATTAGCTGAGGCTGCAGCGTGGCTTCGCCTTGTGATTATTGTTGTGCCTGACGCCGTAATTGCCTCACGCCGCCTGAATACATTTACATAAGTTGCTCAGCCCACCAGCAGCAGCGGAGGCAGGTAAGCGGCAACCGGCAAGCGGGAAGCGGGGGTGTGGCATCGGGGTGCCATCTCTCATTTGTTATCTTTTCATTTTTCGACCAAGCGATGTCAACGAACTGTAAGGCGAACGCTTGGCGCTTCCTCGCTGCGTGTGCTTCGCGTGTGTTTACATTCTCCTGCACAAGGACAAGCTGGCGGCTTTCCCCACCTGCTGACACGCCCCATCCTCATCCTCTCCCCTCCCTTCCCTTCGTGGCTGTGGTCTTCTTCCTGCTATGTGGCGACACTAAATCTAAATTCAATATGTTGTCGATTTAACATATTTCTTCTTCGTTTGAGCGCGTGTGTGTGTGCCTGTTTTTCTTTTCTTGCCTCCTCTCTCGTTCCCTTCTCTCTCGCTTCTCTCGCCTCCTCTATTCCCCTTGAGCCCCTGCTCGGCCTGCTTGTGAGCGAGTAAACAAAGTGTTGTGCCAATATTGACAGAGCCCACGGGCAGCGCTTACGTTGCCAACTACGTCATTTGGGCAACGAACAACGAACAACACAAATCCAAAACCCAAAAACCAAAGACCAGAGAAGAAAAACGTAACCGAAACCAGGAGCGCAAAGAAAAAAAAAACAAAGTGGAAGACAAGAACTCACTCGGCCAATCATCGAAGCGCGCCATCATCGGGCATCACAATGAAATTATTGAAATGAAATATTTCGTCTGTTTGTTGTGGTGTCGAATTCGGGCGATTATATTACCCAAGGACAAGCGGCTCGGCCCAAGGAATCCAATGTTTGACAATCACTGAGACAATCCAAGCATTGTCATACGATCCTATCGCCTTTCCGGGCGCCTTCCTCCCCCAGTCAATATGTCCGCCATATGCCGCAGGCCACGACAGATCCACAACCAGTGTAATTATGTTCAGCACCATCTAACTAGCCTAAATATAACTGACCTGTACAAGGGACTACGCAAAAATTGAACAAATGAAATATGTAAATGAATATTGAAGTTGAAAACCAGAAAGAAAGGCTACCTTCGGCATGCCCTTGCAGGTTCTTATCTCCACCGATCATACTTATACTTTTTTTTTTTTTTTTATTATTATTATTAAGTGAAGAATCCGTACATCATAATATTGTATCTTAACATCACAGGGTGATACTTATACTAGTTTTATATAATGGTGCAGAATTGAATGTGAATATTCGATATTATGTCTCACTTTTATCGACACTGATAATTTTAGTTCTTTCTGAAATCAAAATTGGTCTTCATACAAAAACCTGCATTTCGTCCGATTATTCCTATGGCAGCTATATGTTATAGTAGTTCGATTCTTACGAAATTTTATATGCATAATACATATATAAGAAAAGTCCGATGTAGTAAATTTAGTTGCAATATCTTAACAAATAACAAAATTAGACCGATAGTTTGTATGGCAGCTATACGATATATCGTTCCAATTCGGCTCGTTATTTACAGCGTATAGCAATAAGAAGCATGTGTGGCAAGTTTCATTAAGATAGCTTCAAAACTGAGATACTATTGTAGTTTGCGTTGTAACAGACGGACACGCGGACAGACGGACACACGGACAGACGGACAGGGCTAGTTCGATTCCTCTGTTGATGCTGATTCAGAATATACAATATACTTTGTGGGGCGGAGATGTCTCCTAAGGTGCGTAGCAAACTTCTGGCCAAAATGAATATACCTTCTGCCAGAGTATGTTAAGAATCATCTAACTGGCCTAAACCTATTTGACCAACCTCTTTAAATAGATATTGAAATTGCAAATGAATGAAAAACACATTCGATCATCAATTTGATCTACTTAACACTTCGCTACTTCTTGGTTCAAGATAAACAGACCTTGCTGGGTTGCTATCTTTTCAATTAGTCAAGTTGCTGTCGGCGTTTTGAATTCATTTAGATATTCAGTTAAAATCAACAAGGTGAAATTTTTGCAAATTTCTCTCTGCAGTTCTGGGTAATTTTCGCAATTCCCTCTCCCCCCCTCTCTCTCACTCTCTTGCTGAAATGGAGCTTAATTAAACATATAGAACTTTTGGCATATCGCAAATTCTCAAATTGCAAAGATTTCGCTGCGCAGTTTGCTGCGAGGCGCCTCCGGTATGTGTCGAAGTAGCGCCAAACTCAAATGTGTGTTTAGCACTCAATCAAGGCCAGCAAGAGCTGATGGCTAAATTATAATTTCTTTGTTTGCCAACAGTAACAATAAGAACAACAACAACAACAGGCCAAGAGCAACAACGAGTTGGAAACAAAATGAAACCGGGCGAGTTGTAAAGCATTTAAAAAATTAATTGCAACCTTGTCGGGGGCAGCTCGATAAACCTTTCAGCAGGGCTTACTGCCAGTCCCCGCCCCCTCCATGTCTCCCCCCTGCTGTACCAGTTAGCTGACCAGGCGGAGCCAGTGCTGAAAGTCATTAAAATCATGATTAGCAGCAGCCACAGGTGCCATTAAACGCAACCCGCCGTCGCCGTCGCCGTCACCGACACCAGCAACAAAAACAGCAAACCCAAAAAAAAAGGGCTTCACATTGGGCCCAGACATGGCTTCGAGAACAAAAATAAAAATGGCCAAGAGCAAATAAGCCAACTGACCGCAAACAGGCAACAAAGTTATGACTGAACGAGGGCTCGGGGGCTGCGGGGGCTTGTGGCATTTCATCTTAATGTTTTTCTTTCAATAATTCGCGCATGAAAGTTGCCCGACGACACAAAGCGGGAAGAGGCGCAAGGTCAGCGCCGAAGGGTTACAGCGGGTTATGGCGGGTTACAGCGTGTTATGGCGGGTTATGGTTACGGTTACGGTTACGTTTTGGTTAGGTTTACTCAACTCGCGCTCCGAGCTGAGCTTTATCTTTGACTTTGGCTTCGTTCCGTTCGCTTCGCTTTCTGTTTCGACTTTTGACTTTCGCTTTTGTGTGTTGCAGCCCCAAAAATGTTTGCCAACTGTTTTTTGCGAGTTTCTTTTGTTCTTTTCTTTGGCTGCCTTCAGGTCACAAATCAAATATTTCCATGCAGGCATTTCGTTTTGGGACTCTCGCTCTGGTTTGCTTCAGGTTCGTGTGCATCAAGTATTCAACATATGATGGAATTCAGGAGGATTTCACCAACAGATTTCGCATGTTTAAAGGGTATGCGGCAAGTCAGGCATACTGCCGCAGGCGTTGGGGCAACTAACTTTTTGACCACGCCGCCAGAGGCTGTCAAAAGGCTGTGGCCAAGCCAAGTTTAATGCCGCCTGGTTCATTAATGTTAATGACCATATTGATTTATATGTGCGGCACGTGTGGCACTGCCACATGCTGCTTCTTCTGCCTCATGTGACCAATTCCCATGGAATTCTCTTCCTTAACTATTGCAGCAGCAGCTGCTGCTCCTGCTCCTCCTCCTCCTTCTCTTCCTTCACAGCAACATTCGTTTGGCTAATCAGTTTTCACTTTCAAATTACCAGTTACTTTTCTAGAGCTATCAACCCGTTGCAGCTGCTTCCCTCTCCTCTGTCCCCCCTCAAATATACTTCGCTATCTGCCCAACTTAAGACAGAAGCTGTCCAGCTTCCAAGCAAATAAAACAGTTCACAATTTCAACCGTTTCAACAGTTTCGACAGTTCTCACAGTTTGCCTGACATGACATGAAAACCCAGTGAGTAAGCCGGGCAGAGGAGCAGATGGGGCAGCGAAGGACCTTTCAGTCGTGGCTTGCATGCTCTACATGAGTCCAGCAAGAGGCAGAGCTCACAAGTTGCTCTGATAAATCTACAAATATATGAGGTTCAAGGTAAACTCTTCCCACTTGTGGTCCACTTTGTGCTGTAGAGTACTCAACAGACCATTTTCACTTCTCACTTGGCTTGTTTTACGTTCTGACTCGATTTCGATAAGGAAATTCTGACTAAAATAGTGTTCAATGTTTTTCACCTTTACTCAAAAATAACTCAAATAGATTATGCATCCGCAGATATGAAAATAATTCAATAATAATACTAAAAACAAAATATTGAATATTTCGAATTATCAATTCACAAATTGATCATAAAATATTTGAAAAGAAGTCAATTTCCGCATTTGATTCCGCAAGCAAATATGTTTTAAAACTGCTTTTAGTATTTTCCCCAAGAGTTTTTCAAAGCAAATCTATTTCCGCACATATTTTTCCCTTTAAATTGTTTTTAGAAATCGGAAATATGCCATAAAAACTATGCACACATTTTCATATCGTAAAAAGTTTGCCCTTTGAATATGCAAAACGAATCCATTTCCGCATAATTCCTAATAAATATTGCACTATACATAAAGCACTCGAAGTTTCCCGTTACAATATTCTCTCTGTGAACCCATCAAGATGCACTCGGCTTCAGTTCGTGAGGGACTGAGTGAAGCGACTGCTGCAGCTAATGTGCCCTGCTCGAATGGCGGCCACAAATTGCTGCCCGACAAGTTTTGCAACTTAAGTTTTTTATTTTATTCTTTTCATTGCTGCCACAAACGAAGAACCAAGAACGAGGAACGGAGAGCGTAAAAAAAAACTATGAAAAATTTTTTATTATTTTCTTGGCAGTTTTCAGTTTTGGCCTCTTGTTCTAACGCGACTTTTGACTTGGCAGCAGCGTGAACACAAAAAGGGGGTACTGCCTGGACGAACTATGCGAGAAACTTGCAAGCTACTGCAGAAGAAGAGACGCAGAAGAGTGCAACAAAGATGCCGTTAATTGTTCTCGAATCACTTAAGAAGTGCGGGAAAATTCTTCGAAATACTCCGAATTTTCCATTGAGTAAACTTTACAAAGTTAAGGCAGAAATTAATGAGAAATTGATAGACGGATGTGAGTTGAGACCGATGCCATTGTGCCGGAATCATAACAAATTCCTTTCAATTTCCAGCACAAAGCAGTCCAAGCAAGGCTGGGGGGAGTAAGAGGGAGTGGGGAATAGTTCAGTCTATTCAGGCGATTCCAGTATAATGGTATATGGTAATAAATAGCATTAATTTAAGATGATTTACTTGCCCAGCTTCGATACAATTGATAAATGCGCAGCCAGTGCAGGAAACCCAACGCAAGTGAGGGGAGTGGGGAATGGGGAGTGAAGGGAGAAGGAACTGAGGGGAACAACCGGTCAGCTAATTCAATTTTGTGTGATTTCAAGGAATGCTACCGTGTTTACGCTGCTGTCTTTAGGGCCCCGAGTCCGGCAACAATAAATTCTTGTGCCATTGTTGGGCCCTGTCAGCCAAATGGCCAAACAATTCGCAAACTTTCAAACATTTTGTACATTTATTCAATATTATGTGTGCTTAACATTTATTTACCTGCTTCGGAATCGCAACGAGGAATGTTCAACACACTTTTTACACACTTCAACACACAAGGAAATATAAAAAAAAAAAATTCAACAAAAAATTCACAAATTTTCAAAAAATGTTCTTGTTCAATTCAAGTTTTTAAGTTTAAGTTTTTTTGGGCGAGCATTCTTTTGACACGTTTTCTGAATGTTGAACAAATAAATAATTTAAATTCGTTTTGCACTTTCTCAAATGTTTAAAAAAATGTTTTTGCTTTTTCCAAAATTCAAAATTATTTTAATGTTTATTTGTTTAATGCCGAAATCACCACAAACTGATGGCACTGACTGACTGACTGACTGACTGAGTGAGTGAGTGGAGGAGCTCGTCGCTGGCTGCGTCTGCTCGCCTTAAAAAACCCGCAACGACTGAATCAAAACAAACAAATTTCTTTGGTTATATTCGAAAAATTGTTCTATGCGTTGCCGCTGCTCCTGCTGCTGCTGCTGCTGTTGCTGTTGCTGCTGCTTATGCTTATGCTGCGAGTGCTGCTAGTGCTGCCTGCCAGCTGCCGTCGCTCTGCTCTGCTCTGCGCTCTCGCTCTCCCCTTGGCCTGCTGTTGTACTGTTCCCATTGGCAAGTTATCCGCCACTGCCTTATCCGGCCTTATCCGTACGTGCATGTTTTATCCGTGCGCCTGCGCTCGGCTCTCGTCTTCGGTTTTGTTTACATCGCCCCTGCCGACAACTGGCTGGCTGCTGTTCGTGTTGTCGTTCGTGTCGCTGTCGCTGCTGTTGTTGTTGCTGCTGCTGCTCTTTGACTTGGGCTGCCTAAACGTTTTTTATACATTTAACTCGGCGCTTTGTCTTGCCACAGCATCCGAGGCAAGGCGAACCATGCAGCAGCAGCAGCAGCAGCAGCAGTCGACCAAAGTCTCAAGCGTTGCGGCTTTTGCTCAGCTGTTGCTGTCGCTGCTGCTGTTGCTACTGCTGCCCCTTGGGAACGTCGTCGACCTGCTGCATGCGTAGCTTTAGCTTAGGTGTTTGACACTTTTCCGCAACATTCACAATAAACTCATATTCATTCACTCACGCGCATTATGAATCGACGCGTTTGGCCGACGCTCGAATGCGCTTAACGTGAACTTTAGCAGTGCCAACCTCAGGTTATTCACTGTGCCAAGAAGTTTCAATTAAAGTTGAGTAAACATCGCAGCACGTGTGCGTAATTGTGACTTATAGCCAAACTTACCTTTATTTAAAATATGTGCGGCTAACTAATTTCACCTGACAAACTGACAGTCACTTTAACTGGCAGTTTAAAAAAGGAAACTAACCAAATTTGAATTTATCGTTAAACTTATTACACTCCATATCTGCAAGCTGCCAAACTGACGGTTGACTTCAACTGGCAGTTTAATGAAACAAGTAAGACAACTACAGTGGAGTCTACTCGACTGTTATATACCCGCTATTCACCAGATTTCCCAAATAACTCGCATGTTAACTATCCTTTCTTAACCAAATCTTCAGAAAACATTTGGCTGATAATAATTATTGTGCACACTAAAAATTAGTTTTCTAGAATTAAAAATATACTAGTTTTTCGATTTTTATCAATTTGCGGAGGCGGAAGGGGGTGTGGCTGAATTGTAAAACTAATTATAGCTGCGTGCAGTAACAAGACATATTACCACCAAATTTGGTAGTCGCAGCTTGTATAGTCTCTGAGTTCTAGGTGTTCATACAGACATGGCCATATCGACACGGCTGTTTTTGGTGTTTAAGAATACTTGGGTCGGCTAAAAGCGGCAAGTAACTCGAAGTTAACTTTCGGATAACTTTTTCATATTCGTGTCCTCATACCCTAACCAAACAACCCGCTCAAAAACCGCATTGCGTGGGAAATTTGTTTTATGATTTTTACTGTGTGGCTTGTTGCTGTTGTTGTTGTTATTGTGTTTTATGCTTTCGATTTAACTCCTACTCGTGCTGAGTTTTTGGCCATTGACTTGCGGCGAAAGATGTCAAAAGTCATTAACTTTTATGCGCGTTTCATATGAAACCGAAGAAAGAATAAAAAATATATAAAAAAATGGAAATGAAAATGAAATAAAAGATGAGCGTGTCTAAGTATGGATAGGGTATATGTATGGTATATGGACACATGCAGGTGACTGTGTGTATCCTTTGGCTGCGCAAATGTAATTTCCTTATCAGCTGCCTTGACTATTTATGGGTTTTGTTGTGGCGGCTAATTCCTGACCCCTCCCCAGCACGTCCCCACCTATACGAAGGTCAGAGCTCGTGATTTCTATGGCGGCATTATTTGATTAGCAGCAGGTAAAACCGAATTGCGATTGATTCTTTGTCAGTGTCTGCCATGCTTGTTGTCCCTGCCCCCCCCTCCACTGCCTCTCTCTGTGTCTCTCCCGGCCTTTGCCCCCTTGCCAGCCTGAAGAACAATTAGAAGTTCACTTCACATCACAGTTCGCTGGCAGCTCAAGTTGAATGACTTTTATTAGCGTCCTTATATTGTAGAAATCTCAGCTCAGTCCCCATTCCATTTTTCCCCCTCGAGCATTGCTTTGTTATAAAATCAACAAAAATTGATTTCCTACTGTCCATATTTCTGTACTCCTCCTGCTCCTGCCTCCCGTATTGCCCCTGATCTGTGCCCAAGTTGCCGTTGCCCCTTTACGTTGCCATAACAATAAATCGCTTCCTTAAGTAAGTGATAAGCGATAAGCGATGCGTTCGCCAATTTGTCGATAGATTTCAAAAGAAGGGCAAACAGTACCCCCTCCCCTAACATCCACATTTCATCAAGATTATTTTCAAGTGCATTTTTAAAGGGAATAAGTAGGTAACCTTAGGATTTTCTTAGAGATTTACTCTTTAAACTGACTTTAATTATCCAATTGCATTGTCTACATAACTAAGACCTAAAATACAATCATTTTTCATATATAAAATTTATCAAAATTATAAAACATTAACTTCTACATAAACTGATTTACCTTAAAATTAAGGTCTGTCTGTCATTCTGTCCGTATGAACGCCTCTTTCTCAGAAACTATACAAAGTACAGCCAACAAATTTTGTAACAAGACTCGTATGCATTGCAAACAGTTTAATTAATGTTCAAAATTTTGCTACGCCCCTTCAAAGCTTCATTACAGCAGCAATATAAACTTAACTTAAAGTGAATGCCTTGTATAAATTTCATTTAAATCTAATACATAGTACCCAAAGAAGATATTAAAGACTTCATGGTCAGAGCTTGCCTGTAGCGTTCGACTGGTTAATTTAACTTTGGCATGACATGGGCGATATTTCGTTTATGGATGAATTAATCTTAGTATATTATTAACATTATATTGTTGAGTTCATGGTATCGTCTTGAGTTTCTCAACTAATTAGCACACTACCAAATTTCTACTCTAAAGTTAGTTTCGATTGAGTTTCATACTCAGCTTTAGGAAAGTTTCAAGGCGCTAGTTTAACATGCTGCATATCGCGCAAACCATTATTAATCCATAGACAATCGTTGCAGGATAAATATGAGGCATATAAAATGCATTGTAGACTAATATTGGGTATATATTTTTCATAATTGGATGGTATTTGTTTAGGCTTTTGCTTTAGCTAGTAACTTCTACTGCCGAGCAGTGGCCACTCCCAACTCTGGACACTCCCCTGAGAAGCTGGCTTGATGGCTGCCAGGCTGCAACATGGGGAATGCAAAGCGAGGGCTGCTCCAAAGACTGGCTGGCAATATAATTGCATTTTTGTGCAGCGAGACGTGGCAGTCGGCCAGAATGACAAACTCAATTGCGCTTTTGTCCAGTTTGTAGAAGGGGAGAAGATATTTGCCGAAACTGAACACCTGAAGTGATTTACAGCTAGTGTGGTGTGCACGCTCGAACTTGCACGGACTTGTACGGACTTGCAGGCTGTAGTACGTGTGCGCATCGAGAAGTTTGAAACGCAAGCAAGACGCGACATTTGAGCAGAGTTTGGAGAATGGAAAACCAAAGAAATTCATATGCTATGCCAGGGGAATTGTGAAAATTGCAATTCGAATGGAGCTTGCTTGATATTACACATACGCCAGGTGTGGCCGCCGGGGCCATTCACATCGAATACTCGTTAGCAAGTTAAGACGAGCTCAGCTCAGCTTGCTGCTTATTACAGCATAAGCAGATAAAAGTCAAGTGGCCGCCACTTTGTCAGTTACACTCGCAGTTACAGTTACAGTTACCGTTACCATTACAAGCACATCCGTTTCCGGTGCGTTGCGCCGCCTGCTGCTGCCACAGCTGTTCTCTTTCTTACCCTTCCGCCTATCGACTGCTGCTGCTGCTGCTGCTGGTTATGCTGCGTATTCAAATTCTGCTGTAAATCACTCGAGGCAATAGCAAAATGCCAGCAGGCTGCACATACGCTAATACAGCGAGAGGGGGGAGGAAGAAGAAGGCAGGGGATGGGGCACTGCCTCATTTGGCTTAGCTCAGCAGAGAGTGAGAGCTGGTAACATCCTTGACTCACATGTGTCGGGTTATCCCTTTTCAATGATTTGCCGCTGTCTTTGCTCTTCGTTTTACCTTTTTTTCCCTTTTTTTGTTTTTCTGCTTGAGGGTATGTTAGTTGCAAGGGTGGCTGTGTAACCAAGGGAAAGAACGCATGCACAGCGGTGGAAACTGAATTGACACATATATTATATACATATCTTGGACTTGTTTATAGAGCATTTATTCATTGAGCATTTTTGGGCAATTAAGCTCAACTCACTTTAATTGAATAAAGTATAAAATACATAAAAAGAAAGCAGAGTTTCTGAAGGTTACCCTATAGAATAAGCTCTTCGATTTGTATGAATCTTGAATAATATACAAAGCTATTACAATATTTATTATCATAGAAAGCTCCACATATATTGTAAGCAGTTAGGTATAAGTCGAAGTCAAAAGATTACATCTTTTCTACTGTATAATAACAACAACGCGCGTCGTCTATACACTTTGCTATTATTTCAACTGATCTTAATAATTTCTGGTTGTCAGAAACAGCGTTAGTATATAGTTTTTCTAATATATCTACTTAGCTACCTATCGCTGCGTTTGATTGACGGATTTTGATAGATAAATCAATAATTGTTTTCGATCCCTTCTCACTCATAAAAATATTATGGACCGATCGTAACCGCAGATAAGGGATCACTGCATGGGACGACATCCTAGATAGCTGTTAACACTGCAGTGTTCTGCGAGACAGTTCATGCTGGTGACTGGACACCATTATTATTATGCAAGAGCATTCATGCCAAATTTAGTGTCTCCAGCTTTTATAATAGTTGAGATATATATGCTCACACAGACAGACTCGGCTAGTTATCCTGAGAAGAAATATATATTGTTTGTGGGGTCTGTCCTTCCTTATACCTGCTGTACACATTTGCACAAAGTTAATATACTATATTTTGACCATTCTCAATGATCGAAGGGTATAAAAACATTAGTTGTGTTGTATTTAAAATATGTATTTTGGCAGATTGTTCCTATAGTAGGTATAGGTATAGATATATACATACATATGTATATACATATATAGTCGTAAATCTTCTATATAACGGTATATATTTCCTATTTATCGGCATATATCTTCATATATCTGCATTACATCGTCATATATCTTCATTATATCATCATTAAGCGTCTAAATATCATCATTTATCGACATATATTGACATATATCGTCATATATATTCATGATATCGTCTCATATCTTCCTAATATAATCACATATCGACATGAATTGTCATATTTCTTGTATACATACTCATATATCTTCCATATTTCAACATATATCGTCTATATAAGTCGTATTTATCGTCATAAATCTTCTAAATTTCGTCATAGATCAACATATATCTTCATATATAGTCATTTATCGATATACATTGACATATATCATCATACATATGTCTTCATGAAATCGTCTTATATCTTCTAAATATAATTATATGTTGACATATATTGTCATATTTCATGTAAACATTTTCATATGTTTTCAACATATTAACATATATCGTCTATATAAGTCATAAATGCATATAAAGATCAAGGTATGTGCTTATCGTTTCTATTTGTTTTCTCAAATCATAGTTTCAATTAGTTTAGAGTTTACTTTGGTAAGGTACTTTCATTTTATGACATAATACATACTATAGGGTATTAGTTAGTCAAGACTTGACGTCGTCTTATACCATTTAATAAGAATAATTACTTTGTTTCAAGTTTTTATTTAAACTCTCGTTACTTACAGGGTATGCTCGTGTGCGACTACAGTTGTCCACTGTCATTTCTTTCTTTCCTTTGTTGCCTTCTTCTTTTGGCTGCTCCCTTTGACTTGCCTATTTGGTAGCTTCAAAGATTTCGCCATGCTGCACGTAAATGGCTTTGTTGTTATGCCATACAGTTTCGCACGGCACCCCGCCCCCCCGACAACATGCCCACCCCACCACGCTCCCCCTTTGCAAGACCTCATCTTGCGCTGTTCTACACATGTTGTTGTTGTTCTGCTGGAGTTAAGGAGGGGAGAGGGAAAGGGGAAGGGGGTTTGGGAACTGGGAAATATCTCTAGCAATGCGTGTATTTTGTTATTGGTATTTTGCTGCCTGCCCTCGGCTCCTTAACCCGCCATTGCCGACAGTTAACCCCACCACAGGCACCCGCCGGTATGCGAATGTACGAGGGTGTGCCAGGGTTTGAGTGTGTGTGTGTGTGTGTGTGTGCCTGGGTATGCGTCTGTGTGTGAGACTATTTTGTGTGTTGTGTGTTAGTTACAAATTGAATTTAACGTATTTACTTTAAACGCCTCGATGCGCCGTTTTCCACTGAACACTCGAAGAGGCCGCGTTTGCCTGCATATTTAATATGCATTTTGTGGGCGTTGCGAGGCGTGGCAGGGGCACGGTGGCATGTAGCAAAGACGACGGACTACGGACGAGCCCCGCACTCAGCGAAAGAGCCAAGCAAATACTCTTATGTGATTTACTTCAACTTCTCGCAGCACGTAGTACACGAGAATGAGGAGGAGGAGTGGGAGGAGTGGGAGAAGTGGGAGGAGTGGGAGGAGAGGAAAGTAGGAAGGGGCACATTAATGGGTGTGAAATTTGTGGGGGAGGGAGAGAAACAAGTTACACGCACGAGAGTGTGAGGATGTAAGTGTAAAGCAGCTTAGCGCTTAAATCATGATTACCACAGCAGCCGATGGGGAAGCAGCAACAGCAGCAGAAGGGGGAGGGGGAAGGAGAGGTGGAGAGGTGGAGAGGTGGAGAGCCAGGCAGACGGAACAAGCGCCGCATGACTTTCTCCAGTAGTAATTAGGAGATACATATTTGCCGGAGTTGCGGCGTACGTGCAACCAGCCAACGAGCCGCAGGAGCAGCAGCAGCAACAGCAACAGCAGCGAGCAACCACCAGCAGCAGCTATAAATACTGACAAAATTGCAGGCGGGTATCAACGCCATGGGGTCCACGCCGGAGCGGCAAGAGCGTAGTGCAGGGGGGAGCAGTGGAAGTTGAAGTTTTAGCTGAAGCTGATTCTGCGGTCTGCGAACTGGAGTCAACAAGCGGAGACGCCACCAATTTGCTATTACTTATCTGGGGTTATTGTTGTGCGTGATGCTCTCCTCTGCTGTTTGTTGTTGTTGCTGCTGTTTCATGTGCATTTGTTTATGCTGTTCGCGTGCCAATAACCCACTGAGCCAGGCAGCAAAGAGAGAGGGAGAGAGGGAGGAATGATGCTGGCGAAACTGGAGCAAGCAAGACCAGGCAGTCTGGCATGCTGGCAAGGAGGCTCCTCTGCCTCTACTGCCACTGGTATGTCACATTTCTCTGTGAGCTATCAACAATAACAACAAGCACAGCTACAACAACAACAACAACAACGATAACGGCAATAACAACAACTGCTGAAATACACGTATTTCCGCTTTTATATTTTAATTTCCCAATGCTTTATGCGCTGTCATCGACATGCGAATTTATCAAAGTCAAAGCGAGTCCCAACGATAAACGAATTTTAAAATGTCAAAAGGTTGACGCCACGCCCATGCCCATGTCCACGCCCATGCCCATAACATACGCCATCACATGATCTAGCCTAGGCCAGGCATTCGACTGTCATGTCTTTAAGCTCTAGCTACCCCATAAAATACCCATTAAATGGTTAAAGTAGTTGCTCTTTTGTTATTGTTGTTGCGCTTTTTTGTTGTTGCTAATACTATCTTTAACATATTTCTTTATAACGAAATACACTGCAATATATTTCTGTTTAGTAAATGTATTTAGCTTTAGCCTTTTCATTTTCCAGCTAAATCTGATTATCACAGAACATAATTGTCTTTAAATGCACATTTCCCAGAATTCAAACCGAATAAGCAGTTAATCACACACTTCACATTTTTGCAGGGGATATGCGATTCACTTGCTCTGCAACCAGATAATAACAACTTATGATTTCTACGAAAATCCATGCGAGTTTTCCACGCCAACAAATATTAATATGAAAATCTACCCACGCCGCACTCCATTTCTTTGCCCCGTCTCCACCCTGCTAGTCCACACTTCTCTCTGCCTCACTCTTTCTCTTCCTCTCTCTCTCCCTCCCTCTCTCTTTCCCCTTCCGCTGCTTCTCATATCTGTCTCTTTCTGCCGTGAAATACATTTTGCAACTTGCATTATTCATTCACTCAACTTGCAAATTGCAGCTCGAAAATATTTTCATTACATTAACGTTGCGAATGGTTTTTTATACCTCGCACCACGCAGCGGAGTATAATGTGCTAGCCAGGTATTATGAGCAGAGTATTATGAGTGGATGATTACATAGGAGCTGATGATTGCCTGTTAATCATCTGTCTCTTTCAACTCTCTTTTCTGTCTGTCTGCTTGTGCAGCTGAACTTGGCAACTTCAGCATCGATTGACAGTTAACTATATACATATATATATATATATATATATATATATATATATATATATATATATATTGTATATAAATACAGATATTGTATATATATACATATACATTATTATTATTACTATTATTATTATTATTATTATTATTATTATTATTATTATTATTATTATTATTATTATTATTATTATTATTATTATTATTATTATTATTATTATTATTATTATTATTATTATTATTATTATTATTATTATTATTATTATTATTATTATTATTATTATTATTATTATTATTATTATTATTATTATTATTATTATTATTATTATTATTATTATTATTATTATTATTATTATTATTATTATTATTATTATTATTATTATTATTATTATTATTATTATTATTATTGTTATTATTATTATTATTATTATTATTATTATTATTATTATTATTATTATTATTATTATTGTTATTATTATTATTATTATTATTATTATTATTATTATTATTATTATTATTATTATTATTATTATTATTATTATTATTATTATTATTATTATTATTATTATTATTATTATTATTATTATTATTATTATTATTATTATTATTATTATTATTATTATTATTATTATTATTATTATTATTATTATTATTATTATTATTATTATTATTATTATTATTATTATTATTATTATTATTATTATTATTATTATTATTATTATTATTATTATTATTATTATTATTATTATTATTATTATTATTATTATTATTATTATTATTATTATTATTATTATTATTATTATTATTATTATTATTATTATTATTATTATTATTATTATTATTATTATTATTATTATTATTATTATTATTATTATTATTATTATTATTATTATTATTATTATTATTATTATTATTATTATTATTATTATTATTATTATTATTATTATTATTATTATTATTATTATTATTATTATTATTATTATTATTATTATTATTATTATTATTATTATTATTATTATTATTATTATTATTATTATTATTATTATTATTATTATTATTATTATTATTATTATTATTATTATTATTATTATTATTATTATTATTATTATTATTATTATTATTATTATTATTATTATTATTATTATTATTATTATTATTATTATTATTATTATTATTATTATTATTATTATTATTATTATTATTATTATTATTATTATTATTATTATTATTATTTTTTTTTTTATTTTTGTTATTATTATAATATTACAACAAAGTTAAGTACCATCGCACAGCAACAGGCAAAGCTGAATCAAATTTGTGGATTATACAGATACAACTGATGCTCATCTCAAAGTATTTATGCCAACTGAGTCTGCACTGGAAGTACTCCTGATGTAAGCTTCATCTTCACAAGTATCTTATCATATCTCATCTCAACTTAAGCTGCTTCAACTGTGTGTCTACAGGGTATCACTCCCCTACCTACTCCCACCCAGCTTCCCCACGTCTTTTCCTCTCTTATATTTTTGTACGTTGATATTTTCTGTTGTATTTTCTTTTTCTGTTCATTATTTTGTATTTCCTTGTAAAAACTAATTTTACTTGGATTCGGTTGTAGAGCGCGTAAGTTGGGGAAACTTAAATGCAATTACCGGAGAGTTAATTAAAATGGCAGCTGCAGAAACGGAATTGCAAATGGTGCTGCTAAGTGCAGGCAAAGGTCGAGAATGTGAGCGCATAACAATCTATATGAATTGCCGCGAAAAGACCAAATATAAAACAAAAAAAAGAAGAAGAGTCAAAAAACGAAAACGAAAATGCGACGCGAGACGAGAAGAAACATTCAACATGCGCCAAGTCAAAGGTCAGATGTGAATTTGGCAATTTGCTGAGAATCTACAGCTCACAAATATGCAGCTTATTGCAGACGAGAAAGAGTGACAGCCAAAGGGAGGTAAGGATAAGAGAAGGGGGCTGGAGATGGGGGCTAACCGGCGCACGGAGTTCGCTTTATGCGCACAACGAGCTAAATTAAAAGCATTAAGCTCGAGATTATATCAATATTAGCGACACATAATTGTCTGATTAAGTTGATGCTGGGCCGCACTCACACACACACACGGGGACACACGCGTTGGCTCCTTCCCCCTGTCTGGCTGGCAGTAAATGTCTGCGGCAGGCTTTGCGTGACGATGCGCCGGCAACGTGTCGTATGCGTAATGTAATTGCCAGCTTTTCGATTTGCCTGTTGAGCAGCAGACAAGGTAGGCGGTGGTGCCCGCTAGTGTTAGTGCGATACGGACAGGCGGACGGAGAGACAAACTGACAGACGGACGGACAAAATGACAGTCAGTCTGGCAAGGATTTGCCCTGTAAGTCGGCGCATGCTGGCAATTAGCACGTGGCTACTGCTCGTGCCACGCCACAACGCAGTTGCAAGGCAGATGACAAGAAGACTGAAGGTAAGTCTGTGTGGGAGGATACATTTATAGCTGCATGTGTGCGTGTGTGTGTTCCAGTGTGTGTGTGTGGGAGTGTGGCTTTGTCGGTGTGTGGCTGTCAGAGTGATAGTGGGAGTGAGTGGGAATCCATCTCGAATTGGACAGCAAAACTAAAGAAACCGAATAGGTTGAAACGGTCGCAGTTAACTGATTAACTAAGTGACAGTGGGAGCACAAGTGTGTGAGTGTGTATATGTGTGTATACTTTCTGTTTGTGTGTGTGTACTCATGTATAAATCCATCTCGAAATGTATTTCGAATTGAAGGACAAAACTTCATAAACTGAATAGGTCGAATAGGTTGCAGGCAACTGATTGGCTCACACACACACACACACACACTCCGGCAACCACACACTCACACAGTCAGGCACATATGCTCGCAGGCAGAACGCAGTCTTTTGGAACATAATGAGTATGTCGCCTCAATTATAACTTCAAACATTTGCCTAGTCTAATGGACAAGCCCGTCGCAGACTTGCGCACATAATTGAAAGCAATTTTGCAACGAGCCAAAGGAGAAAACCAAAGGAGAGAGAGACAGAGAGAGAGTAGAACAAAAAAATGTGAGGCAAATAATAAGTTAACGTTTTAAGCGGCTTGCCAGTCTTGCCTTGCCTTACGAACCAGTCCCAACGCGACCTTGTCCTATGCCAGCAGGCAAAAATGGGAAATTGCTCGCTGTGCGACGCGGCCTCATTACAATTTAATGCGCTTTGTTTCAACTCCCTCCCCCTCCCACTCTCCCCTTTTCCCTTTCCCCCTTCTTGGCTCACGCATTGCCGGCTTAGTCAAGATTTAAATGAAATTACTTAAAATGACATGTTCAAACTCGCACGCTTACCCCCGCTCCCCCCTCTGGTGCTCTTGCCCCTGCTTACTCACACGTCGCACGTCTGCTTACTCGCCTCCTGCTTTTGGGTTAATTAAAATGCCAAGCAAGCTGACACCACATCCTCATTTCCATCGTGGATTAGACGGCAACTCATCGATTGGCCTTGAAAGCGACGCGTCGCATCCATCTGGCCGCCCCACGCGGCGTATGAGTAATCTCTCAGTTGTTCTTTTTTGGAGCCCACCACTGTTTGCCTTTTATTAGCCCCAGACGGAGACGGAGCCTGAGCGAGGGACGGGGACGGGGACGGGGACTGGGACCGAGTTCAGTGACAGAGCATAAGCCTGGGCCAGCGCTTTATCGTCGCACTGCACTTCGTTGCGGCTCTAACTGCCTCATGAAAACCTAACAAAGTGGCGAGCTCTCCTCCCCTCTCTCTCTCTCCCTCTCTGTCTCTTTCCACCTGCTCAATTGCCCGCCTGACTGTCTGTCGAGGCACTCGCCAGGGTAATTTATGCATGGCATAAAGAACCGTTGCACTTGGCAGCCATTGGCAAATGTAATCAGAGCCAACGTCGCCCCCAGCCACCGTTCCTCCTTCCTCCCTAACTGCCAGCTGTTTCCTTGCAGCTGCAGGTCAAATGTTAAGCATTCATCACGTTGTCTGCCAGGCACAGAAAGAGAAAGAGAAAGAGAGAGACAGAGAGAGAGAGAGAGAGGGACGGCAAGATATGCGCACTCTCTATGTGCGGTGAAATAAATCGCAATTTGAATTGTAATTGAAAGCTCATTGCGTATCTGCAACTGTATCTACGACTGTATCTGCAACGATAACTGTAGCTGACTTCATAAATGTATCTCTTCTTCACTCTCCCTGTCTCCCTGTCTCTCTCTCTCCGTCTCTCTGTCTCTATCTACATCTGCATCTGCCATAAGTTTCTGGCCAAGTTATTACTCGAACTGTGCATTAATTAAGCTGAGCATTGACTGTATTTGGCACTCAGTTCGACCTGGCAAGCTGCTTTTAATAACCCAATGGCAGAGTGCGCTCAGCTGGGTGCTCCTCGGGGATGAGGGAAAGAGGAAGTAATGAAAATTGTACGCTTTATGAGGGCAACAGATAGAAAAATCATATTCGTTATCAATGACAGCAATAAACAAGTAACGAATGCTACATTCGAGTGCTTTCAATATAACTGTGATATAGTTTTATAGACACAGACCCATGTATAGTAGGGACTCGTTTATGAAATGTTCATATTATAGTAAATATATTATAGTAGGCTTCCTAGCAAAGTAACTATCTTCAGCTATTCAGCTACTACTCTATAGTACTGGCCACTAGTTCATAGCTGGTGAAATAAGTACTTACTAAGGAACAACCCCTATTTACCTTACAAACCCTAAGCAATGTATTTTATCATCTCGATTTTTATATGAATCGAGGGCCAATCGCACCCACATCGTTTACCAGTAAGCAAAGAATTGGGTACCCATGATTGGAGTACTTATGTAAGTACCCATGAATGGGCTAGAGTAAGGAGTACCCACAATAAGAGTACTGTATAAGGTACCCATGATTAGTAATCTATGAGTAGTTAGTTATCTATGTACCCATGAATAGGTGGTTTGTAAGAGCAGCCATGATAATGGTTATAATGATTATGGTTTATATTTAATTTTTGTTTTTTATTTATTTATTTATATTATTTATTTATTATATATTAATTTTTATTTATTTATTTTTTTTTTTATTTTTACTCTGTCGGCAGATTGCACTGCCAGATGAGCTGTTGTGGCAACTCTGTCAGTCATCTATTACTTAAACAACACAGCCATAGTTATCGATATCTATCGAACGACTCTTCACTTCTTCATCTTTTGGTGTTCGTAAAACTTGCGCCTATTATACGTTACAAACAGTTGACATATACTAAAGAATAAAGCGTTTAACTTATAAACATTTAATGGGGTATTCATTTTGTCATACTGTGTGCTGTCCCGATATATCGTCAGCGTTGGAACGTCTGGCGAGAAGCGTCGTTCGAAACATACTTTCTTACTATTTTTGAAGTCCTCGTCTGTTATCAACTCCCCATTTTCTGTTTTGAAAGCTCTGGCTGGGTTATCACAATCTTTGGCACTAAGTTCTATTTTGATACACTTTTCGTCAGTCTCAATTCCAATTAAAAGCGATTAATTCGCCTTTGGCTTTGCAGCTCTATATCTATATTATTGTATTTATATTATATTCAAATAGGCTTTATCGCAGTTAACGATTAATCGATGTTAGAAGATAAGTTAAAAAGTTCCGATAATTGTTCATATATTTTGGAATCATCGTGTAATTAGAACAATTGAACAATCGTTAGGGTAATCGTTATCGAAGATCGGAACACATGAAGACGAGAGCTTGTGAAATTAAAAGACGCACATATAAGAAATAAGTTAAAAAGCGAATAAAAACTATTGAAACAATTGAAAAAGCAACTAAGTCTTTTATGCAACAGCTTAGAAATTCTTTGGATTAGATTTGCCAAGAGAGGGAGAGAGAGAGAGATTGGCATGCCACAATTGACTTTTGCTAAAGAACGAGGATATATATAGTGAATATAGAATATATAGCCTGCCACACGTCTTTCTTTTCTTCGCGCTGTTGAGCTCTATATTAAAAGAGATTTCATTTACATTGATACTCACACAAATGAACACAGCTGCTCATCAGATCAATCATGTATCATGGTATTAATATGTCTGCTTTATAAAGTTTCCGCTCAACTGGTGAAACACAAATATTTCCCTGCCTTTCAGCGCAAAGGAAATTGAGTTTCAACTTGTTGACTGACACCACATATTGCGATCTTTGGCCAGAGCTTTATGGTTGACTGTCCAAACTATTGGGCCGTGGCTAATTGGGGCACTCGCGGAGAGGCGCGTATTGTTATTGCTTGCCATAAAGCACAAACGTAATTTGCATTTTCCGGCGGACTTCATAAAAGTCACAATGGACTCGTGTGGGCGTTAATTGTCTTGCATTGACAGCTTCCCTCTCTCTCTCTCTCTGTCTCTCTGTGTGTGTGTGTGTTTGTTTGCTTGTGTTTGTTTGTGTTCGAACAAGTGTGAGTGTGTGTGTGTGTGTGTACTGACAGCAAATTAAGCAGTTTTAATTACAATCCGACTGCGTACAAAGGGGCATTAACAACGAGCTCTTTGGCCCGCGAATCGACTTAATAAACATGTTGCACATGCAACACAAAAGTATCGCGTGTAAGCCGCAGCCAGATAAACGCGCTCTGCCTTTTAGTGAGTTAATACACAGTCCAGTAAATGGGTGTGTGTATGTTGACAGTGCAGTGTTGCAAAAGTCACTACATAGTGCGGCGAAGCTCTTTTGCACGCTCTGCTGCGCGCCAAAGCCGAAGGATATTCATTGCCAGTGTAGGGTTTCAACGAGTTAAGCATGTCCCGACGAAGTAGTGTAATCAACAGTCGATCATTTCTCATGGTGTACATAAAATTTAATTTGCATTATATATTAACTTTACATTCAAAAATAAAAACCAGAAAAGGGCTATCTTCGGTATGCCGAAGGGTCTATACCCTTGCAGGTTCTTATATCCTCCGATCGTACCAATACTAGTTATATATAATGGTGCAGAATTGAATGTATATATTCGATATTATGTCTCACTTTGATTGGCTCTGATGAGCTCAGCTATTTCTACAATCAGAACAGGTCTTCATACAAAAACCCGCATTTCTGCTGATTGTTCCTTTGGTAGCCATATACTTTTATTATAGTGGTCAGATTCCTATGAAATTTCATAAGCGAATTATATATTTAGAAAAAGTCCGATCTAGTAAATTTGGCTACGATATCTTAGCAAATAACAAAAATTAGCCGAGAGTTTGTATGGCAGCTATACGATATATCGGTCCGATCCGGCTCGTTCTGATACATTTACAGCGTGTAGCAATAGGAAGCATGTGTGCTTAGTTTCATCATGATAGCTTTAAAACTGAGAGACTAGTTGACATACGGACATACAGACACACGGACACACGGACAGACGGACAGACGAAAACACGGACTAGTGGGACTCCTCTGTTGATGCTTATTCGGAATATATAAGCTTTATGAGCTCCTGGCTAAAAGTAATACACTCTCTTCAAGGGTATAACAACATTGCAACCTTGTATTCGTTGGCAGTCGTATATACCCTATACAAGTGTAAAAGTGTATTCCCTACTTCAGCTCAAATACTCCA
The DNA here is from genome assembly GCA_018904035.1 of Zaprionus ornatus. Classification (NCBI taxonomy): domain Eukaryota; kingdom Metazoa; phylum Arthropoda; class Insecta; order Diptera; family Drosophilidae; genus Zaprionus; species Zaprionus ornatus. Next base: position 26,585,308 of record JAEIFZ010000001.1, read on the forward strand.
TTCACTCCACGTAGGGTATCTGTCAGTCGCTCATAAGACACACAGCAAATTTCAATAGATTTTGTGCAATATTTCAACTTAAAGTTTAATTCCAATATCCGACCAGTGGGCGTGGCCATGGGCGCTTGCATTAATGGGAAACTGCAGCTCATAAGGGAAGCTGCTGCTGCACGCGCTGCGATGTTGCAAGTTTTCAATCAATTTTTAATGAAATCAAAAATAGCAATTGATTTATTTAGCTCACATGAAAATGCATTAAACCGGCAAACAGAGCACGGCAAATGTGTTTACGTGGCGCAAGGGCAACGCCTGAACAAAGGCTGCTAAATTTCATTTGCCCCTAACCACACCAACCGCCTGCCCGCCCCCGTTCTGTCAGGCAATTAGGGACTCATCCACATTGGCCACATCAATTTAATGGGCCCAAAGCAATCCAAGAGCCATTTGCCAGCACCATTAAAAGCCACTGGAAACACACATTAAAGCGATTACAGATAAAGTTGGCCGAGTTATAGCCGACATAGCGTCGTGCAATCCTTGCAACAATCGGTGGCAACAATGTACATTCAATTAAATTGGCATTTGTGTGGCGCATTTGCAATTAAATCTACACCAAATAAACACCAGAAAACCAGAAAAAACGTACCCCAAATACACTTAGATGAGCGTGAAGTGGATCAAAACTACCCGCAAGCAACGATAAGATCGCCGCGAAGTTTTAATACCCTACACGACGCACATAAAACTATTATGTGATGGCCAGTTAACGGTACTTGATGAGTCACAACTTAAGCCGAAAGATAAGAAGAAAGCTGCCAGACCGTTCACACATTCATCAGGCATTATTAAGTATCTTCTTTACAGGGTATTTTCATGGCCATAAATGTGTTTTGTCCGTTTGGCTTTTAAGAAATCATTAAAATGACAGCACTAATTGCCTTTGCCTGTTGTCCGCATAATGGCCCACAGTGAATGCGTCAATCGAAGCAAATCCAACTAATGAATGACTGAAAGATCATTCCGCCTTGCGATAATAAACAAACATCGATGCCCCGCCAGCTTTACTTATTTATTTCAACTTGAGTGATCCCAAATTGGTGCCATTTTGTAAAACTTTTGGGATATACTCGTATACCACGAAATCTACACAAGTTCTAATGCATTATGTAGAGAACAGTTGGATAAATAGGGGAATTAAAGCACCAGAAGCATATCTGTTATGAGAACCTGCCACACTTGCCTTGACACACAGCAACTTCTGCCACCAACTCAAACATTTATAAACTCTTTATCTGTTTGGAAGTATAAAAACCCTTTTTCATTTCAACTCAAATATTTGGGAACTCTTTATCTGTTTGGAAGTACAAAAACCCTATTCCATTTCAAACATGTTAATCCTTGCCACTGCAGCCTGCGAGACTTGCAACTTTCGTCCATCAGAAAGCAAAGTTCTGCAACATGGCTCAAACACTCCGCCTTAAGCTCTTTATTATAGTTCTTTGTTTCAATTAGCTAATGCCAGGCTTGCACTCCCACCTGCCAACTGCCTGCTCCTCCTTCCTCACTGCTGGCCTGGACAAACATTTATTCAGTTAGACACCTGGAGACCACATTGGAATATGGAATTCAAATTGAATGTGCAGCAACTGCACTGCAGAAGTTTCCCTTGGCGGAGCAGGCCAGTTGGCAAAAGAGAATTGGGTAAGAGAGAGAGAGAGATGGCCAAGAGCAACGTGAGTCGGAGTGGGAGTGGCGCTGAGTTTGGTATCCTTCTTCTGCTTTGCCATCTTCCGCTTGGCAGTGGGTATCCATGGCAACGTGTTCATTGCTCATTGGCCATTCAATGTGCTAACTTAATTTTGTTTACACTCGACAGCCACGTTCACATCCGTGTCCACGTTCCACGTTCCATGCCCACGTCTATGTCCATATCCATGTCCTTTGGCCAGTAGCAGGAGCTGGCCTGGATTCCATTTCAGCTGCAGCCGGACCATTTATTTGGTTCTGTTGCTCGTTCTGGTTTCGGATTGTGGTTCCGCTTTGGCTTAGACGTGTTTTGCCTCCACCCACGCCATATCCTGTTCCGTCTCCGTCTCCTCTTCCTCTTTGTCTCCCCCCCTCCCCCATTCCCCATCGCTTTCTCTTTCCACTTCTTGTACCTTCTTTTGCTTTGCTGCTGCTTCAGGTGCCAGCACACACACACACACATTCAACTCGATGTTGCACAGCACAAAAAGTTGCCACAGTAAGACAGAGAAAGAGGGAGAGAGGAAAGGGAATGCAAGGGGAAGGGGAAGCAAGGAAGGCAGATGCAAATTTGTCGTGAATATTAAAATTTTTCATACGTTTATGCAAATTTACTTTTGACAACTTTACTTCCTGTCGCCGACGTCGTCACCGGCGTCGCAGTGTCCTCATTGTCCTCCGCAGCCTCGGCGGCCTCAGCAGTTGCCTACTCAGTGCTCGCCTCTTTCACATCCTCCTCTTCCTCCCACTCCGCTCCCGCTTCAGCTCCGGCCTCGTTGTTGGTCTTCCTGCGGCAGCGTCGGCTTCCGTAATGAGGCAGCCCTTGCAGGTGCCTTGACGGGCTTCCACGGCGCTGTTTAAACACTTATGAGTTGGCGACTAAATGTGTGTTTCTGGAGGAGTGTGCGTGTGTGTGTGTGTGTGTGTGTCTCGCTCTATGCGTGTCTAGTAGCGGCGCAGCGGGGCAGGGCGTGCAGCTTTATATGGGAATTTATTAAGTTGAAATTACATTACAAATAATTTTCATATTATTGTAATGCAAGCAGACAGATATTTACACTCATGCCTTGCACACACACACACACATACACACTCACACACGTAACTACATGTTTGCCTATGTACACACACGCACACACATCCATGCTGGGGGCGTGTCACGGGCGTTTCGTAATAGCCGTGTAATATTTATGTAAATATGTAACTGTTGCCTGCCTGCCATGTCTTGTCTGCCCTGCGTTCCCTTCCCTCCCCACTCCCCCCTCTACACGACACCCTCTTTTTGCGTTCCGTCTAGCATCATCTGACGTCTGTCAGTCAAAGTCGCTTTGCCACTTGCTTATTTATTCATTTGCATGAAATGTTTTCGTAAAGATTTTGATTTCATTTCATCTAGAGAAAGGAGTGTGTGCGCGCAAAAGGCTGCTGGACTAGCAGATACCCTGTAGAGAAACTTCAGCAAGCAAGCGTAATGTGCACATGCATATATGTTGTGCTATTCCAACATATTGGAAAGGAAGCAGTTAAAAAAAACTGAAGCATACTTCTAGGCTGTACGTAAATTGAATAAATTTCTCATTGCAAACAAAATTACATTGCAAATAATTAAAAATTCTTGATAAATTGTAAAATGATATTCAAGTTGCATACAACGCAAGCCTATATACTCCATAGTCAGCCAAACTACAGGGTATTTTAAGCAGAAAATGTTTAAATCTAAAATAATGTACTTTGCAAACATGCGGTTACTTGTTAAGTTCTCTGAATAGAACTAACAAACATAGTATATCTCTAGCGTACAAAGCAAGAAATAACAAGGAAATTAAAAATGTAAGAAATGAAAAGAAAAGAGAACAAAAGAAACATGGAAAACTGTTGGTGCAAATAGCAAGCTTGTTTCTGATCCGCATTCAGTTGGCAGCTGCAATTAAAAACTTTAAGTTATGTCAGCAGATTGTTGCTGTACGACAACTCTCACTACCCTCTCTCTCTCTCTCTGTTCCCCTCTCCTTCCCCTTCCTCTCATGCAGCCGCAGTTAAGTGGGGAGATTTGCAGTGAATTTATTGCAGTTATTCATTTTGAATTTCATTGTCGCCGAACACAAATTAATTAGCCTCGTTTTAAGCAGCTGCGGTTTACGTCGCATATTTATTGGCCTCTTTAATTGTATTTTAAAAGCGACTGGGGATGAACATCATTTCCGAGCATCGAAATATGTAATCAACGAATTGCACACGGACTTGCTGACAGTTTAATACCCTCTTTGAGGAGGTTAAGTAGACATTGAGACACTTAGCTGACACTCGTTGAAGAGCATAAAGTACTATATAAAGTTGTTTATTCAATTTATGTATCCTGAATGAGAAGATAAGTATATCGATAGATCCTTGATCGAAATTCAACACTGTGAATAAGACAGTTGGAGTCTAGCAGATCAGGAATCATGTGAATACCCTCTGCCAATATTTAAATTAATCCGTGAAAAATAGCGTTATCAGGCGCAAAGCAGAAGGACAATCGCAGCTGTCATAATAGGAAATATGATTTAGGTACTGCCAGGGGCAGAATCACATACGCACACACACATACACGTACGCTACACCCTATAGATACTGCCTGTTACAATGCTCCCTGTAATATTCGTGCTCGAAAAATACCACGGAAAATCCTTCAGGCTTTACTGCTCTTGTTGTGGAAGTTGTTGTTGTTGTTGTTGCAGCTTTTAAAATGTGCAGCACGCTGCAACAATGGTGGCACAAAGCGCCGGCTACACCGACGCCTATGATTACGGACACGCCCACGCCCGAAGTGTGGGCGTACGCAGGTTTGCATTGTGTAAAGAGATTTCGCTGCCCGGTCCCCCTGTCCCTGTCTCTCCCGTTACACTTCTCTCTGTGTGTGTATTGGTTTTGTTCTCTCTCTCCCTCTCTCTCTGTCTGTGTGTGTGTTTGTTTGTGTACACTGCTGACACTGTTAAGGCAGCCGTACAAGTGTTGCATACAAAATGCTGCACAGCAACTGCGACCGGCGCACAGAAAGAAGCTGCCCCTAGAGCAGCTGCTGGCCAGGCGCATTCAGATATTGCATTGTTATAACGAAGCTTGCCTTGGCATTTAATACACGTAGCCTACCCTATTAGCTACCTTCCTTTGACCAGTTCCCCTTCCCCGGCTTCCTATCCACCTGCTGCTGCTGCACTGTGCAACATTTGTGAGGGGCAGCTTTGCCGAATTGCCTTAGACCAAAAGACTGTGGCACGCCCCAAACTGCTGCAAGCTGGTCGCCTGGCGGTCGTCGGGTTTTTATCCTGCGTATGCAGCAGGGCCCACAATTAGTTAGCTTATGGCTTTGCCAGAAGACAACAAAACACAATCGAAATTGCTTTCGGGTAACGACACAAAATGTTGCATACTTTTCGGCAGCCAAGAAATGCCTTCACTCCCGACGTCATTGAAGCTTCTGTATGCGGATTCGATTCAAATGGGAGCAGTCCTGAGCCGACGAAGCTTTAGAAGGTGCGTGCGAAAGTGACGATAGTGCTAATTAACTATCGCAAGCAGAAGAAGCTTTTCGTTGATGCCTTGAAACAATAAAAAGCAATCAAAGTATAGCAGGAATAAATTAACATCATATATAAAATTAAAATTAAAACTCGTTTACTAGAAACGGTGAGCAATATTTTCTCTTCACATTTAAATGATATTTTGTGGTGAGTCGATAGTACCAGCAACACAATCGATAACTGTCTCTTTCCGCTGCTGCACAATATATTTTAAGAACTCGCTCAATATTCAGGATTCGTTGTGGCAAATTTATTTCCTCGATATTTACTTTAATTATCAGTTTCTCTCCTGCACTCCATAGCACACTTCTGGCAGCCCTGTGCATACCAAGTAGAGGGGTGAGGAAGAAGGGAGGAACGGGGAGCAATGCTTCGAAATGTCCATAAATACCCGTATTTACTATCGCAGGTTCATCATCAATCATGGCGTATGGATGCGGCATGTGAGAAGAGTCCCTTTTTGTTTGGTGTATGTGTGTGGACAGGGGATGTCACCCACTCCAGCCACGCAGATAAGCACTGTGAAAGAAGGTGTGGGGAGGGGGGAGTTCCGCAGTGATGCGAGTGAGTTGAAGAGGAGGCATCGCAGCTTATGGATTAGCTTCGCCTGCCACAAAAATTACTTGCCACGCGAGAAGAGAAATTATTAAAAAGCAAAAAAGAAATGAGAATTACACACACACACACCAGCAAACACACGCCCAAGTCTGGCACAAATGGGGCGAGAACAGAATTGTGCACTTATATTGAATTTTAAGCTGTGCGAGGATAAGCCTGAGCACCAAAGGGAGAGGGGGCGTGGCAGGACGGATGAATCGCAGCCATCGCCCGTCGACTAACATGCCAAATCATCATCCTCCAGCGCGGAGTCAGAGTCGAAGTCGGATCCCTTCTTAGCTGGTTGTCTGCCAACGACACGCTTCTTGGCTATTAGCTCTTCACCTTGTCAGCGTGTAGAAGTCCCTCTCTCTCTGTGTGTGTGTGTGTGCGTGTGTGTGTGTGTGCGTGTGTGTGTTTGTGCTTGTGTGTGTTTGTGCTTGTGCGTTTATTTGCCAACATGTGGCAAAATTATTTCCGCTCAAAAATCCACTTGCTGCGCTCGTCTTTTTCTTTTTGGCTTTTTGTTTCAAGTAAATTGAAAAAGTGCGCTTAAAGTAAATCACAGAATGGCAGATTGTATACAGATTTGAGTCGGCTTTATGCCTGCTGCTGACAATGAAGAGCTACCCAGCATAAAACGAGTAAAAAACCAGTAAGAGTCATACATTCCAGGGTACTCGACCGTTGTATACCCGTCAAATTACTTCTTCAACTTGCATACTTGCAGGCGGCGCCTTTGACATCTATACGCCCACCTAAGTTATATTGTAATTAACTTAAATGTGAACAATCCGTTTGCAAATGCTAACAATGTGATTTGGATATCTGTAGAAGGCTTTAAAAAAGACAGACAGACAGACAGACATAACCATTGTTGCTGGTCAAATATATATATAGTTATAAAAACATGTATCGAATATTTTGTGAGATCAGACGTCTTCTTCTACCTGTTCAGTTGTTATAAAACAATCAGTTGTTATACCCTTCCACCCTATGGATAAAGGGTATAAAAGCCCACACCCACAAGAAAAAGAACAGCTACAACGAGCGACATCAACGGCAAAAAGGGCAACAAAAGTGGCTGCTGCTGCTGCTGCTGTTGCTGTCAGATTGTCGCTGGAATTGAATAAAGTTTTCGCTTTGAAAATGCTTCCATTCCCCTCGCCGCTTTCCCTCTCTCTCTCTCTCTCTCTCTCTCTCTCTCTCTCTCTCTCTCTCTCTCTGTCTATCTCTGCGAGTGTGTGTGTGTATGGGGGTGGAGAAGTATTAGTGGAACTGTGTGGGCGCACCTGTTGACTGATCAGACGCAGCTGTGCTCAGTCCACAATGTGTCCACTGTGGACAGTCGCCAACTGTGCTGCCTATCACCAGCTGTGGCTGGTCTACTTCCTGGTGAATCTTATCCTGCCACGCCCCCACGCTACAACTCTCCCTCCAAGCTGACACCTTACTTCGCTTTCTTTTTCTTTTCCATGCTAATCAGCTAAAATAAGAAAAATTCAAACAAAGAGATTACAGTTAAGTTTATCCTCAACGTGAAGACGTCTGAGTGGGCGTGAGTCAACTTTCTGTGTGTGTGCGAGCTTGTGTGTGTATGTGTGTGTGTGTGTGTGTGTGTGTGTGTGTGCCTTTACTTTATTATTAAACAGCACTTAAGCCATAGGCCATCTACCCGTCGGCAGACGCAAGTTCCCAATCCCAGAGTCTGTGGCGCGCGTGTTTTTAATTAGGGGTATAAGTGTTCCCAGTCTGTGTAGACTGTTCCCAGTATTATTTCCCCTCTGCAGTTGCGCTACAAACGGCAGTCTTAGTTTCTACAATTATTTTGTAAAATTATTTCCCTATTATTGTGAAACCTTTATAATATTATAGCAGATACTTGAAGCAAGGTCAAACCTTTTCAAATTTTAATTCTTATGAATTTCCTTACAATTTTAGTAGATGTTAACTTAATATTCATATCATATTTTATAAATGGTGTAACTGCTCCCATTTTCAGTTTCCGTTTCTGTTAAATAATAATGTAATATAACATAAAATGATTACATTCCCCGATAAGTACAATCATTTCATTTCGATGGACTCGTAAGGGTGCTCACCAAGTCGACCTATGCGCGTTTGTGACAAATGAGAACACTTGATTACCCCTCTTGGGGAGCACTTGTGATTCCCCTCCCTAACTGTTCCCAGCTGCATTGTGTGTGTTCCCCTCTTGAATGCCTTGCATATGGTCTCGCTTCAAACCAAAGGTATTCGCAACCTCAGCAGAGTGTAAACTGAAAACGCCTTCATGGAGACACGGGGAAAACTATTCGATTTGTGGCGTCAACATCATCAGCGAGGAGGGTGCGTAGCAATTGTCTAATCTGGCGCCTTATCGCACAGGTTTTTGTTTTCGCATTAATCATTGCTCATTGGGTGCTCGGGAAAAACCTTTGCACAGCAAACTTTCCGACAATAAGCCGAAGAGTTGGCCATGTTATCTCTTTCATTCCCTGGTCGGTCGTCACTTTGGCACAACAAAGACTAATTCAAATATGAACTTATTGCGCCACAGTTTATTTGTATTTCGCACGGGGGTAATTATTGTTTATAGGCAGAGCAGAAGAGTATCAGACTCTATTAACACCTGATATAATGTTCGATCTTAGCAAGATATTGTATGATGACAATCAGATGTATCAAATATCAGCAATTTATGAAAAGGCCATTCGAATTTGTTATCTTGTTTATTTGTAGGGTATTTATGCTTTGGGTAATGTTTCAAAGTAGTTTTCATTCACTTTTCTGTTCTTCTCTATGCAAATTCTGCTCACTCTCCTGACTCCCTCTACTCTCTCTCTCTCTCTCTCTCTCTCTCTCTCTCTCTCTCTCTCTCTCTCTGTCTCTCTCGTTTAATTTTTATTTATCAAATTTTGCGGCTACGCAGCACTCAAAGTGCATTAGACAAGCGATGCGTAATTGAATTTGTTTTAATACCCTATATCACCTATGGTGGGTATACAAGGTCATATATGTATAAAGAAATTAAAATCAAATTAAGATTTCGTTCTTATGGTATCGATAGTCTCGATAACTGTTCTTACCATCTATCGATAGTATTTATACTTACAAAAACAGTTGGTTATTTTATTTTTAATATAAGTATTTCCAAAGTTTTACGCAACAAGTTGATAAGCGACTACTTGCTATTATATTTTACTGAGTAATCGCAGTCGCGCATACCCCACAATTTGCAGCTATTATAACAATGGTCACATTAATAGTCGTATAATAATTGAATAATTTGGCATTTAAATTGCGCCAAACAAATGCAACCATCCACGACCGCCGAAACAAAGGCGCCAAATCTGCAGAGTAACCACTAATGCTCTCGATGTCATGAGCATTTCCAGGATTAAGTTCGGATACTCGTTATAGTTAAGATTCGCACTTTAAAGTTAATAATGTAAAGTTATCCAACAAAAATTTTAAAAACAATAATTATTTGGTTATATATCGCATTTATTTATATTTTTCGTTGATAAAGAAGATTGAAAAAGATACAATACATAACATATGAATGTGTTTATAGGTTATATAACATATATGTATATGTGTGTAAATATATATATAAGTTCGTATAATACTTTTTTTTTGGTATTTTTCCTCTTTTTTTTAGATTGAAGATAATTTGTTGATATATGCCGTCTAATAAATGTTGATTTAGCTTTATTCAGAGCCCGGTCCGAAGCGCCTGGCGAAGTGATCCCATGGACTAGGCCAGTTGAAGCGATCCCAAGGACGGGGCCCGTCGAAGCGATCCCATGGATTGGGTTCGTTGAAGCGTTGAAGCCCATGATGGTGTCCACGATGGGGTCCGTGGTGTGGTGCCTGGTGAGGACCGTGATGAGGTCCGTGACGGTGCTCGTGATGGTGTTCGTGTTGAGGACCATGATGAGGTCCGTGATGAGGTCCGTGATGGGGTCCGTGGTGGGGTCCGTGGTGGGGTCCGTGATGGGGTCTCTGATGAGGACCGTGATGAGGTCCGTGACGGTGCTCGTGATGGTGTTCGTGTTGAGGGTCATGATGAGGTCCGTGATGCGGTCCGTGATGGGTTCCATGATGGGGTCCGTCTCCATGATGGTCCTTGCTTTTGCCATGTTCTCCATGCTTGCCATGCTTTCCGTGTTTGCCATGTTTGCCGTGCTTTCCATGTTTTCCGTGCTTTCCATGCTTTCCTCCTTTTCCATGTTTGCCGTGCTTACCGTGCTTAGATTTAGAACGGGAGCGTGAAGGAGAGCGTGCACTGGAGCTAGAACTGGAACTGGAGCTGGAGCTGGAACGGCTCACTGAACGCTCGGCTGGTCTGCCAGGCTTGCAGTGGGAGCGAGAACGCGAGCGGCTACGGCGACAATTAGGTGGTTCGAAAGCTGGTGGGGCCGGTGGGCCATGATGAGGTCCATGACGGCGCTCCTTTTGCTTCTCGCTTGCTGAGCTGGAACTGGAGCTGGAACTGGAGCTTGAGTTCGACCTAGAACTAGAACTGGAGCTAGAGCTGGAGCTCGAGGAAGAGCGTCTCAATCGACGGTCATGGTGCGGACCTTTGTGGCCATGTCCGTGTCCGTGTCCGTGTCGGTGCTGGTGACCGTGTCGGCCGTGATGTCCACCACCTCGACCTCGTGAAACCGAACGTGGTCTAGTCCTGGATGGGTTTCCCCTGCATGCCGTGCTCGTCTCCAGGGCCCACGGCAGGCCGCCGTTCCGAAAAAACTGCGAGCTTTCCCACATCGGCCATGGGCAGCCGCCGAAACCGCGCGGCAAGAATGGATGTGGTCCAAACGGGTGTGGTCCGAAGTGGTGGGGACCGAAATGATGCGGACCATGCGGACCATGGGGACCGTGTCCAGGACCGTGTCGGTGACCATGACCATGTCCGTGACCATGACCATGGCGACGCCAGGGGCCATGCGAACGACTCCTTGAACGTGACCTGGAGCGGTCTCGACGTCCATGATGATGACCATGGCGTCCACCCCATGGACGACCACAGCCATAGAAATGGCCAAAGTGCGCCTCCGAGTCAGAGCTGGAGCTGCTCGATGAGCTGGACGAGCTTGAACTCGATGAACTCGAGGAGCTCGATGAGCTTGAGCTCACGCTACTGGAACGAGAGCGTCCAGCGTGTTCCTGCTGCTCCTGCTGGTCTTGTTGCTCCGTATCCTGCTGCTGCCCCTTCTCTCCCTTCTTCTGCTTCTTGGCCTGCTTTTTGGCCTGCTTCTTGGCCTTCTTCTTCTGCTTCTTCTTCTCCTTCTTGTCAGACTTCTTTCCCTTGGCCTGCTCCTTGGCCTGCTCCTCGGCCAGTTGCTCCATTGCCAACTGCAGCATTCGCTGCGCCTTTGCCGCCTTCTTCATTGCCTTCTTAATGAGCTTGCCCGACTTTAGCTCCTTCGGCTCCTTCGAGCACTCAGCCTGAGCACTCGGCTGCTCCTCGCCTATACAAACAATGTCGACATCGAGCATCTCCACCTGCGCATCCTGCAGCGCCTCGCCTAAGCGGTTCGATACCTCAGCCATGTTGTCCCACTCAGACAATGATAACAATGACAATATAATCAAAATAAAGTTGTAATTTCAATTCTCTGTATGTTTCTCTTTCTTTAAGGAAGTTCCTAATGCTATCTCGCTCTCTCTTGCTGTCTCTCTCTGTTGGTTTGCTACAAAGCCTCAAGCCCTGAACTGATGACAATCGTTTGCCGGCCGGCACTTTTTATACGCGCCCCGCAACGTTTGCAAACGTTTGACGCCGACGCCAATGCTGACTGCGACGCCAACGCCAAAGCCTTCTACTGGCACCAAAACAAAGAGATAGAGAGAGTGAGAGATAGAGCGAGAGAGAGATCAAACATGAGCGAGAGCGTCGAAGAGCGGGCAACGGGGCGTATGATAAAGCTTGACTGAGCGGTTTAATTGCGTCGCAAGAGAGCGAACAGGCGATAAAAATAGCTCGTACGAATGTAGTAGTGTGCGTGGTATGTAAACAAGCTTTTAAGTGCATGTGTGAGCATGTTTGTGCATGTATATACATGCCGCTACACACGTACTTCTTATTTATTGTATATATCTACAAGTGTTTTTTTTTTTTCATTTTCCGAGTTTCGCATTCTGGTGAAATACAAAATTGACTTTGTTCAGGCCAAAACGACGTGCGAAAAAGTACCCTCATTTGTTATGGAATATTTCTAGAACCCAAATCGAGGGGTATTTCCCAAACTAATGAAATTCTAACTTACAACAAAGAAAGAAAATTAACTGAAAAAAAATATTTCTGAATGTGATCTCAAGATCAAAAGATCGAGACCTTAGCATAAGATCATTGCATTATCATTCATATAGACATCAATATCAGATCAACATAATGCTACACAGTCCAAGTTGTTGAACTGTTCATGCACTAGTCAATCATCAATTATGTTTAGCATACATTGTACTCGATCAATATGTTTATAGTCAGCTGATCGACAACAGACTCCACAGCTTCAGATCAAAAGCTATTCATGCCCTCGTCGATCGACTTTCTACATACATATCATACATGTGGTCCTATGTACATACATAATCATCTACACCATCATCATCATCATCTATTTACATAGTCGATCTAGTGATCGTACATCACATCGTAAATACATATAGATACATTTACATACATATGTATTGTATCTTTAGACAACCGAGTAACAGTTTTTGCTCATTAAATCCACTTGAATATATGCAAATATATTCTCATTATTTATTTATATTTTGATTCTAGATATAATTTCTTTCTCAATATCTTTAAATTACATTATGAATTTTTTCTATATAGTACATATGTATATGATCTGCAATCATTTCTACTAAACATATTTCAACTAAACAATCCATTTTTATATAATTAATATCCAACGAGTAATATTTTATATGATTCCAAAAAGCCCATGATCATACACATTTTATAGATTTGTTTTCATATTCATATATGTATTCTTTATTTTCACAGAGACCGGTTAGCATAAAATAATAAAAGCTCGATCTTATTTCAAGCAACACATTTTATTTCAGTCAGTTCAAAGCAGTTTTATTATTTCACCATGCTATTCAAATATTTCATTATCGACACATACATATCAATGAAAACTCCCCCAAAAAAAGATATACATGATATGTGCGTCATCACCAGATAGGAATAGAGTCACAGTCATACGATCATATGATTATTTCAAAACACAAAAATACATTTATGTAAATCTTTTAATTCCATTCGTTTTATTTCAATTTTTTATTTATAAATAGCATAATATAACTTTAGAATATATCGATTCCAAACTGATTCACAAGTTTACCCAATAAGCTGTAAGGTTTCAATAATATTTGCATGTAAACTATTAATTCATTCATCTTCAAATAAGTTATTGTACATCACACATTGGTCAAATGATTTTTTTTATATCCATACATAACGATGAATGTATTTCTATAACACTTTTTTGATCTGAATAATCGATTCAGGGGAAACTTTTTATTTGTATGTAGACAGAGAAATCACAATTGATCAAATTGATCTTTCACATACATTACATTGAATGTATTTCATTAATGCACGATAGGAGTAAACTTATGTACATAAATATATGCATAGACATAATGATGTATACATTTCTATAACACTTTTTCGATCTGAACAATCGATTTAGGGGCAACTTTTTTCTGTTTTCTATTAAGAGTTGATTTTCAGAGATAAATCATATCACATATTGATCGAATAGAGATCATTCATTTACATATATACCATATTAATATATTTCATTAATGCACTATTAAGGTATCTATAGGTTATATACATATTAATATATGTATTACTGTAACACTTTTATGATCTGTTCGATCGGTTCAGAGAAAACTTTTTTGTATTTGAATACAAGTTAATATCAGGGATATATATATATCACAAATTGATCGAATAGATCATTCATGTACATTATATTGAATGTATTTCATCAGAACTTAGATTTCATAAGACTTATGCGTTCACTTGGTACAACATCAACTTCTGAACACGTTAGCTCAGGGACTGATTGATAAGACACTGGCGCAACTTGTGCGAGATTATGAATATAAGTACAGATTGTGTATACATGTATATGTGTGCATGTGCGTGTGTATGTATTGAGGCACTTGTATATGGGTATGAACTGGTTTCATTTTTTATTATTTGAGTAACTGGTTGGTTGAGTCACAATGTGAGGGGTCAAGGGGTTAGGATCAGGCACATCAAACACATGTGCTTATATGCATATATAAAATATATATTTTTTATATATATTTCAATTTGTATTATACTGATTATGCAACCACTGCGCACTAGTTTTACTCTTGCCACAAAAAAAAATCAAACTGATATTTTTTATATATTTTTTCTACTGTCGGAACAGACGCGTTCGCCTCGTTCCAGCTGGCGTCGCTTAATGAAATACCCCCGAAGCGAACATGGTTTCAAAAGCTTTGCCATAAGCTGGCGGCACCGCAATGTGACAGCCAGAGCGAGAGAGAGAGAGAGAGTAAGACGGAAGAGAGCGAGAGTGCGATAAGATTGTGCGAGGCGAACCCAAAGAGTTGCACAGCAAAGAGCAGACATCTTTAGTTCTGTTAAACACATGTGTGTTCATTTATTAATATATATATATATATATATATATATATATATATATATAATATAGCAAGGTATTCAGTAAACAACTGAAGAGTAATTCAGATGCCGCAGACGACCTTCAGATTGGGCAAGTTCTCTGTCTTGCTGCAAGAACGTCTCCAGCCGTGCCAATGTCGGAATCCCTCCTGCACTTGAATGCGCTTGGCGCACGTGGCAGCCTCAACTAGATTCTCTTCGAGGAGGCCTGGAAGCGCGGAGCAAGAATAAATTAGATAGAAACTGTAATTGTATTTCTAAGCATCAACCAACCTTCACACGTGACATTGCAGACGCCACCCCGTCTATCCTCCTGGCAAAAACGACTATTGATCTGAAACAAGCCGTAGTTCCGTGATCCATTCGGATTGTTGGTCACCTTGTCTGTCTCCAAGTTGCTCTCATGCTCCAGCAGGCAGATCCCTAAGTTAAGGTAAGCATAAGTAAGAGATAGTTTTGGATAGCAGAAGCTTTGCTTACAATTCGAGAGTAGACTGCGGTCGAAGCTGTACTGCTGCTGCAGCAGCTTGCGCGCCAGCTCGCAGCGCATGTAGCGCTTTCCTAGCGCCAGTCCCACATAGCAGAGCAGCAGTGCGATTCCCGTTGTTCTCATCTTGCGACTGCCCGAACGCAGCTTAGACTTAAGCTTGAACTTGGACTGGAAGCTGGGAAGCTGCTGTGACAGCCGATGCCTGTCGGCTGATAAGCTGCATTTGCGTTGTTGTGGTTTTCGCGAATACGTAAAACATATAGACAGATATATGTAGGTATATGTACATATTCAAACATATATAATAAAACTTATATTGTATATGTAGCAAATCAACAAAGCCGGTTTCATTGACCAACCCCAAGCAACTACATACGAAACAATTCTTTTTACTTTTTTCATGGCAATTAAAATAGCATGGCAATTAAAATAGCATTAGCAATAGCATAGACAACCAATTGGGGGAATTTTTCAATCTAACTCCAAAATTACTATGCATACTTAGATATTGACGGTTCAATAAAAGAGAGAACAGTTTGATAACCAATCACACGTAATGGATAAGTTAAAGAAAACGAGAAAGTATAATTGAAGAACACGTATTTCATATTTGAGTCCCAAAAATTGTCGACTTATTTTATATAAATATACATATGTTGAAGTTAGATTAGTTAATATCTTGTAAAAAAAATTTGATATTAAACAAGGAAAGCGAGCCGATGACAGAGCTATGTATTTGATTTCCATGAAAAATAATCAAGAATCAAACTGCTTGGACTGTGTTCTGCTGGCTTTTATCAAATGCGCTCAAAAGTATGCAATGAAATGTACACGCACCGAAACTAATGATCGCACTTTCAAGTTTTTCTTTTGTATCGTTTGATTGATCACAAAGTCTGACATGTTTACACAAAATCACATTGCACGAATTCATCCATTTCTATTTATTTCCATTTCACGTATTCAAAAATTAATGAAATGATATGGAACTATAGGCGAAGTATTAGTAAACCCAAATTATACGAGTCTTCTCCACACAAAGTACATGAACTTGTTTTATTCATACTTATTTGCAATCGAATCAAATTTAAATACTTAAGTCATAAGATAAATGTCCTCAACACGTACACAGTATAAACATACATACATGTATCTGTGTATCTAAATAATTTATATGCATTTCTGTTTCTTTTCTATTCCCGTTTTTTCCTTTCCATTTCTATTTGTATATATATATCGTTGCCATCATCATTAACTATTTTTGAAAATTTCTCAAGCTATTGTAAATATTTTTTTAGAGACCTATTTCAAATATAAATATGTATGTAAGGATGTTTTGTAAACCTATATATATACTATGGTTTTCTGTATATATATTTGTTTACTTTTAAATTGCATTACAATTAAATATATATTGGCAGAAGCGAGCAATTGGTTTTCATTAACTTATTATTCACTGTAATCTTCGTTTATAATCTGAAGATCATCTTTGAAACTTTATACAACGCATAATAGGACATTGTTGTCTTCCTACTGTCTGTCAACAACTTGACATCAACTTCACTATATTTCGATTTTCAATTTTTAAGTTAAGTAACATTTTGTTGTTGTTGCTGTTGTCATTAGGTTTGTTTGAGGCAATGTTGTTCATTTGGACCACAGACTTAAATACATAATAATGCGACTAACTTAGAACTAATAAACATTATAAAAACGCTTCACAAACGCCATATCGATCTTCAAAAATAATATAGTATAATATTATTCATCTAAATAGTTTCTTTACGTTATTTTTCTTTCTTTTTTTTTCATTTTTGTATTTTTGTTGTGTATTTAAGGTATCCGAACAAAATATATTATGGTATTTCAAAATTAGCCCAGATATACAATCGTAAATGTAATTAAAACATAATAAAAAAACATATTTTGTTTGTTATAATTAACTAATCAATTTGGATAGATTTATGTTGAAAGAATTTTCTTTTCGACTTGCTGCCATACACATGTCTTTTCTTCTGCGTTGTTTCCATCCGTGTGTCTTTGTACTGACAATCAATATCGGGTTTCCATGCACTCTACAATAAGAAAATGCATCTCTCTGCAGCTGTTTGTTCAGTTCTTTGATTGATTTCAGACCATCATCTTCGTTGTTATTTTATTTTGTTTCTTTACTGGGTTCTTTTATTTTTGTTGGGAGTTCACGCTGCAACGCGTTCAAATGCAATTAATGAAAAAAAAAACCACGACAAAAAAAAAAGAATCAATAAAAAAAGAAACAAAAACGCAACCTTAAACTGAAAATGTGTAGAAACCAAATATACGGAACGGGAACTACGTTTCTCTAGTCTAATGGAACGATGATGATGGTGGTTGTGGTGGGGCTGTCTAGTAGATGCGCTCGTAGAACAACAGATACGCCTGCGCTTTGAGTGCCGCTGCTTCGCTGACCTCCTGAACCCGTGAATCGGACACATAATACCATTTGCCCGGCGGTGCCTGCACGTGGGCCGCCTCCTCCTCAGCACCATTTGATGCCTGATCTCCTGAAGCGGTGCCTGCCTCTCCATCGCCAGCGATGCCCTTATGCGTATCCGTTGATGTCTCATCTGATGTGGTTGTATTGCTGCTTGTCGAATCGGTGTAATCGTCGCTATCGTCCATGGCTTTCATGCGCATCTCACGTGCCTTCTCTGCCTTGGCCATCAGCTCGTCGAGTTTCTTCACCTGCTCATCGTCCTGATCGACCTCTGCCTTGCTGCCGTGCGGCAGAAATTTCCAGCGATTATCATCGGGCGTCACCTTAGGACGAACCTTCACATAGGCTGTGTAATGACCACCATACAGTCCGCCTGTATGCACCACAACGCCATATAGCGCGTACAAAAGCTTCTTCTGCTTGCGATCGATGTTGGGCAAATTCTTTACCTTGGAACCACAGAAAGCAGCCAGATCCAACATGGTTGAATAGCTAACCTGCTGTGCCAGCTTGCGAAAAATGCAACGCGGTCCTAGCTGAAATCTCTTTAGATGCAGTATCAACACGGCCGGCGGACTGGAGACGAGCAACTGCTTTGTGGCATTTGTATTCACTGACTTGGCTTGCGGATCGTTGCCGTTGATAAGTCGCGTACAGTTCTCACAGCCGACTTTATTCTGACCAGTCATTAGCTCGACGGCAGTGAAATTGTTGAGGCACGATTGTACCGAACATTCACCCACCTCACACTGATAGCGTGGCGCAATCGTAGTACTCCAATCCGAATAGCTTTGAGTACGCACACGCTTGGAGCGACCGTTGGCCTTTGCTTGTTCGCGCAGCTTTAGATGATCCATTTGCTGCTGCAGCTGATCTATTTGTCCCGACGATATCTGTCGTATTAAAGTAGCGCCCGCTTTGCTCAGTCCCTTGTTGACCAAGCTGGCAGACGCGCTGCTCTCCACTGCCTCAGTTCCATTTGTGACCGCCTCGCCAACATTGTTAGTAGCAATGTTGTTATTGTTGTTAGTGGTGCTCCTGCAATTGTTGGCGTTGTTGACGGACGCAATACTTGTGCCATTGCTGGTGCTGGCGCTTATTGTGGCAGGTGCCGGACTAGTGGCTATTCCTGAGTCTGTAACCAACCAGAAAGAGAGAACGGGAAAGAAAGAAAGAGAGAATGAGAAAACATTGCAAAAATAATAAACCTCTCGCTTGAGGTTTCTACTTCATCACAACTTACCATTCTCATCCTCCTCCAGTGAGTCCTTGTCCATGTGATCGTGCGTACCGTTACGCTTCTCGCCCAGCGGCTGCGCATTGCCATTACTGTCCGTGTAGAATTTGGCGGTTGCCAAACCACCTGCCGTGTCCTCGACCAGATTATCCTCCACATCAGCATCCGAATGCTCCGATGTGTTTGCACTAAATGAATCAACACGCGGTCCCTCGCCCCACGATGTCGAGCGCGTCTTTTCGCCATCGCCATCGGTATCCGCCGATGGAAACTGCACCGAATCCTGACCATCACCGCTGCCAGGCTCATGATCAGTTTCGCCATCGCCACCGCCGCCTTCGACAGTGCTGCTGCCTGCCTCATCGTTGACATTCAGTTTCAGTGACAACTTCTGCGCCTGCTTGGTGCGCTGATGTTTTGCCGCACGCTTGGCCTTACGCTCACGTTCCTTGTCCTTTTTCACTTGTGCTTTCGTTGGTCCCACTGTATCAGGTCCGTCGGTGTGCAGATAGAACGGGGTCGATGAGAAAGGCACATCCACGTCGCCGTTTGTAAACTTGGCGTTGATGTTGATGCCGCCGCTGGTGTTCATGGCAGATGATGGTGAGTTTTCGGGACTGTTACGACGACGCTGAGGAGGCTGCGGTTTCTCCACCGCTACTGGAAGTGACATGTCCAAAAAGTTCTCATGCCGAGACGAGGTATTAGAGCAATCCTGGCAAGTAAGTGTGGACACAAGGAAACCGCGAAATACTTGATCAGGACGCAGAATACGTTCAGCCGCTTGATTTCCATACATTTTACACTTCTGGCGCATCTCATCAGACACGCTGTTACTGTCCTTGTATCCCAGATTCTGTAAAATTACAAGCTGATAGCGCTTCAAGTCCTCCGAGCGAACGCTCTCCAGCAATTGGCGCAGTAGCTCATGCGCATCATGCTGATCGCCGCCCGTAAATTGTGGACACTTAGCGCACAGTTTCTCAAACAGTTTGCTTGGCGTAAAGACACCGCCGCCAGACTGTAGCTCCTCCAGGGCATTGGCCAGTGCAGCAGTAAGACTACCCCAGGAGGAGAGTGTGCCCTTAATCATCGGCAGCTCGATGTCACCCTTGTCTTTAAAGGTGAATGTGCCACCGGGCAGTACAAATCTAGAAGAAAGAAAGGTGGTGAATTGTGAGAGAAGACAGATAGAATACATACAGATGATATAAACTTACTGTTCGCCCGGCTCGGACAACTCTTTGAGCACGTCCAACAGGAACGGCGTCTGCGCCAGGCACTGCATAACGGCATTAAAGAAACATGTATTACCCAAATTGGCCAGACCACGCACACGTGGCAAACGGTCCAGATCTGAGGAGGCGCTTGGTGATTTAGGAATCTGTGCTGTGGACGTTGAGGCTGCCGTTAACGGCGCAGGCGCCGTTTGACTGCCGACAGGTTTATCAAACACACGCTTAGCACCGCCCGGCGTTGGCGGGGCTGGCGGTGCTGGTGGCAGCGGTATAGCCACATTACTACTAGGACTATCATTGGCAGTGCCTGTTTGTGTTAGCTGTTGGCCGCCGGTGAGAGGCACAATGGCATTGAGCTTCTCCAGGTGTGCCTTTAGCTTATACTCAATGTCGCGAATCGATAGGGGCACCGCAGTCTGCTCTACATTAGCTGGGGGTTTTTGTGCCAGACGCTTCACCAGCTCAACGCACTCAAATAGATTCTTGCGCGAACTGGGATTAACCTCGTAGTCACAGTTATAGCACCAGATCTTAAAGGAACGCGTATTCAACGCTAAAGCATGACAGTCTGACCGAGGTGTCTAAAAGCCAGAGAGAGAAAGAGATTAGTAGAGCCAAACATTAAGGGAGAGCTACCCCTTCTGCTCACCTGATGATGTTGCAGTGCATGTTGATTGCGTGCCCGTCCGCACAGTTGTGAGCCGCACTTAAGGCACAGCCACAGCGTATTGTCTACCTCACATTCAGCCGAATCGCCGCCATTGGCACCAGCCAATGTCTGGCATTTGGAACACTCGAACAGCAATCCCGTCGACTTGAGGCTACGACGCAATTGCGCCGTATCCACCGCCTTCTTGATATGCTGACAAATGGTTGCACCACTTGCCGCACCATGGGCATGTCCATTCAGCAACTCCTCCTCGCCCGAGTCCGTCGAACTGGAGCCATCGTTGGCGTCTGTCTGACGCTTTTTAACCATGGCGCCGCTGTAGCTTGTTGTTCTCGCTCAACTGACCCAGCGGCTGTCTGGGCTCCCGTTTCTTGCCACACACTGAAATCAAATTTTGCAAATAAAGTTAAAAGTTGATTAAATTGTCAACCAAAAAGAGAGTTTCATTTAACTCCTTTCGCTCTCATTTGTTTACACAATTATTTCACATACATTCTTAAGTCGGAGAGGTTCGAATATTGCTCAACTGGCTGTTGTTATGTCTATATTCAAATTTGGTGCTCGACTCTCCATTGAGCACTTCTCGTAGTGGAATTTTTACTAGTTGCTGTTACTATTGCTGCTGCTGTTTTTGTTGATGCCGTTGTTAGAACTGCGTGTATAACTCAGTCTTTGTCTACATTCTCGCTTACTGATTAAATGATTGTGATATAGATTGAAAGGCTTATTTACGAACTGTCATTGATTTTGACATCGATTAGAGCTGTTGTCCCACAGTGAACACCCCGAACGAAAGACAGTGTGCCCAGTAAACACTTCCACTTATCGAGCGCCTTCAGTTCTCTGTAAGTCAAATGACAATTGCGATTCTGAGCACCTTCCAGCTGTGGCTGGAAAATGCACAGAAAGTTTAAATAATTGAGATAAGCAGGCCAAGCAAACACAGACAAACACACACATAGTACACAATAAAATTATCTGGGGGAGTGTTCTATCTTCAGCACTTTGAAGATACATTAGTTATGTTGTGTGTTTTGTTTTTGTTGCTTTGCGCTCGACTGGAAATTTGATTTGTTTTTGGACTTCTGGGAGTGGGGGGGAAAGGTTTTTGCTCATGGACAGCTTAATTCGCAGTTATTTATTTAATTTCATATAGTTTTAGGTCAAATCTTTGACACACGTTCATTGACAACGTTGCCGTTTGAGGTTAAGTTTAAGTTCATGTGCTGCCATATTGGGTAGCAGCACCGGAGCAGAGCAGCAGCAGCAGCATTGTTGTTTGTGTCTCGTCTTTGTGTTTGTGATACGTGTTGTTGTTGTCTGACGACTGCTGAGCCACGCAACAATGCAGCTGCCCATGAACACAGAGCACTGGAAACGCGGTGGGACACTCAACCCAATTTTTGACAATATATACAAAATGCACGCACACAAGCACTTGAACGCACAAGCAGACAGAGAAACACGCACGGGCAGGTAGGCAGGCGGATAGTCGAGACAGGATAAGCATTTAATAGAATGTTTCTGATTTTTGGTCTTGCTGTCTTTCTGTCCGTCAGATTGATACACAGAATTTTTGCACACTCATTGCCAGGTAGCATACACCGTTTTTGTTGAATTACCTTGAATTAAGTTTTGCAATATACGTCGCACATTAAGTATTGCCTGTTTTTAATTTTTACGCCAAACCACTTCGCATATACAAATCAAATAAAAAAACGTGAGCTAAAATTGCGTTCGCATTCGCATTGAATATGTAAAATAAAACGCATCGAAATTACGATAAATCGATACAGTCACTGACATGCAACAATGTTAATATCGATGTTGACTCCCTCCATGACTATCGATTCAATTGTGGAGGTCAGGCAATTGCGGGCAAAACCTTTTCTCAAAATGCAACTCTGTTTTCATTGGCGCGCATTTAAAAGGCAGATTATTCAACCCACCAAAACACAAGACTAAATCCACAAAGAATTACGAAAACACAAAAATCAGCAATGCTGAGAGAAAAAGGTCTGTAGAAAAACAAATGAAGGGAGAATATTGAGCACTCATTTTGGTGCTGTTCCATTGTGTTGATCACTGTTGTTCCCTGCCTTCCAATTCCCGTCGCGTCTGTTTAATTTCTTGAGATTAAGCAGTTAAGACAACCTATTCGTAATGGAGCCAATTACACACAATACCGTTGTTTAAGTGAAACTTAAAATATGATGCTTTTCTTCATTTCTCGTATAAAAAAGAAGTTGCAAATATGGGGCATATCAGAATTTTTAGCTTTAATTACGTTTAACTGAATTCACCTCGTGTTCGGCCCTTTTCGACTGTCCTGAAAAGTAGATGCAGTCATTTCACTTGATCATCTCAATCATTAAAACTTATTTTCAATGGGAGAACTGGCATGATTTGTTTGCAATCTTGTTTCTCCATGTAAATTTGATGCTTTTGCGATTTAGTGACCCCAGAGCAGAGGCGGGCAAAAACTCGCTTTTCATAACTTGCGGGCACACAAATTCTGCCGCAGAGCAGTCGACACATGCATGGCGTAAGCGAGCTCGTGCGAGGCCCAAGCGTGCACGAATGCACGCGAAACCAACTCGTTT
Organism: Zaprionus ornatus; assembly: GCA_018904035.1. Taxonomy (NCBI): domain Eukaryota; kingdom Metazoa; phylum Arthropoda; class Insecta; order Diptera; family Drosophilidae; genus Zaprionus; species Zaprionus ornatus. The sequence continues at coordinate 26,608,638 of JAEIFZ010000001.1, forward strand.
GTTGGCCGAGAGTGAAAAAATGAGAGCAAAACTTCTAAACGAGAGAGTAAAATTGCAACTGCTATTAACTCAGTCGCTGTGCCGACTTTACTGAGGGATGCCAATGTTTTCAGATAATTTGTTAAATAATTTTTTTTACATATAACTTATAAAAACGTATGCACAAAGTCCAAATGCTTGTATATCGGTGCCAAATCGATTTAGACTATACATTGACAATGTAAAATTATTTGTGAGTCGCAAGTTTTTTATTTCAGTGTATTGCTCTCAACTTCGTTTTTCGCTGCTCACTAACACAAAGAAACGTTTGCTTGTGTCGTGCCCAGTGTTGAAAACTCAGCTATTTTCTAGCCAGTTCTGGCTATTTTGGATGACTGAAAACTAGAAAATTTTCCATTTAGCTAGGAACGGTTTTTTCTCTGCTAGTTTTTAGCTATATTTCATAATACAAAAATATTTACGTTTCGCAAAATAGTTTTGCAAAAAATGGCCATAACTCTTCACAAAAAAAAATGACCAGCAGCTGTTCTAATATGTATGTCGATTACTTATCGATACACGAGTACTTGCATGCTGCCATCTATAGTTTGCAATTCACATCGTTCGCGCCAAAATGCCGAAAGAATATAAACAAAAAGCTCTTCATGTGTGGATGAACGATGAACGTTTTAAAACATGTATTAAAAAAGACGTGAATGATCCGACAAAAGTGTTCTGCACTTATTGCAAGTGCACACTGAATGCAAAATTGTGGGATTTGAAATCCCATGTGGAAACAAAAAAACATAAGGGCGGTATTGCGTGCTTTAAACAAAATGCAACCATTGACTTCCCCAAACAGAATACTTCCCGAAAGTTCGTTACGTTTAATTGGCATCAATTTGTCATACAACGAGCAAGAAGTTGAAGTTGACGAAATTCTAGCGACATTTGTCGAATAAATATATATAAAATACAAACAAAATATGGTTTTCATCACTTCGTTTTAACAAATCTAGTTATTTTCAACTGATTTTGCTGCGGCTATTTTCTGTTGCTATTTTTTGTGAAGGTTGGTTTTTTTTGGCTATTTTCAAGAGTCAACACAGCTATAACTATCGGCTCAGAGTTGGCAACACTGGTCGTGCCCGCCCCTGACCGAGCCCGAAGTGTTTCACGAATGAGCAACCCCGAAGAAACGCAGAGCGGTATCAACTCAGTCGCACAACAACAGCGGAACGATAAGCGTAGGCCTAGTTCTTTGTGCCGTGCGATCAGACCAGAGACCAAGGCACAGTGGGCAAAAATGGTTATATTGCTGCGAAAATTTTTTAACATGTGGCTTGTTTTAAAAGGGTAGTTTTATTTAGTGAAAACATATTTATGTATTCAGAATTTCGATGTTCGATGCTTATTGGTTTAAACTTATAAGTGAACTTTACGCAATAGCCATTTAATGTTAGTGACTATTGATAATCCATCATGTGTGTAGAGCGAACAGCTTTTGATCGTCTTTTCTTGAGAAGGTGGGTTGTCATTAGAATGCATGGTGTGTTGAAATTTTATATTTTAAACATATATATTAAAGTTTATTATCTATAGAATTCTAAATAACCCCTGTTTCTGTTTGGCCTGAGCTGAAACCATTGACAATATTTGAAAATAAAGTTTTGTGGTTTAAATATGGTTTTATTGTGGTTTTAATATTCGATGACTTCAGAAGGTATACCCTGAAAGGACCTTAATAGATAGATTCATAAAACCACTTGTTTGGGTCAGAATAAAATTGATCATAACCAAATTAAAACCTTTCGGATCTAGCTGATAGTCATGGAGAGTCTTTCACCATGATTTTCCGCATGGTAATAAAGGTTTGCACTGATAAATTATTACTCGATGAGTTTATTTTCGATTTTATGTAAGCCAAACACTCGAGTTAAAGTTTTCTCTATATGTATACGTAAGTGTATATATAATTATACATGCATGTAGCTTATAGCCTTAAGTTTCGATGAGCAAAATTGACAAAGACTTGTGGCAGTACACCGTATGGTAAGCGGTGTGAATAGAGTTCGAAACGGTACCGGATTGCGGTATGTTTGATTGATTTATTCGTAATATAATAATTTCATATAAACATGCACTATACGCTAGACTGGAAGGAATGATTGCGTTTGAATTTTGGACACACACAAACCTAGACTGTATCATATAAATATTAAATACATTAAATGTTAAACATAATCACCGAAAACAAAACAGAATTATACGAAACATAACTATACAATGTTATAAAAGATAATAAAGCTGCGTAAAAATTTAGTAATACGATCATAAATTAACATAAATGTATAGGTAAGTATAGCTAAGGGTATAGAGTGAGTGTAAGTCAGTAAATTATATCTAGTATTGCATACGAGTTGGTAGAAGATTACAAATAAAAGTAAAGGTAGAAAAGTCATGGGAAAATGTCAAGAATAAGGAATGTTCTACACATCGACACATCATTAATGTGTTCATATGTCTGTATGTTTGCGTGTGTGTATGTGTGTGTGACAACACCTCTACCAACTTCGAGTTGGGATAAAACTAGCGAATAATATTGCGACTTAATAATAAACAGACTAAACGTAATTTTGGTAGTTTCGCTTATACTAGTAGCCCGCCCAGAGTTGCCAACGAGTCCCGTCGAGTCCTTCCGGGGGCTGCACGAATGCCTATTAATTAGTAAATACACGCGGTCCTCCTTGCGGACCTCCTTAAATGCTAGACTGTGCGCCCTGCGGCGCCTACTTAATGATTATGATGTGTTTGTTGGGCTCCACGTCTGCTTGGGATGAGGGGATTGGGGGGTACAGTGGAGAGTAACTGGGAGAGGGGGCGGGGTACAACAAAAAGGGTAGAAAGTCTCAACAACAGACGGGTGAAATTAAAGCTTTGTATGTTTGACCGTGTCCGTCCAGTAGTTCTGTATTGTCATCGCCTCCAGCGAATTGAGAAACGAATCGTTGTCCAGGCTGTACATTTCATCCGAGTTATCCTGCAAATGTAAGATAACAGTGGTTAGATTCAATAAAGATGAGGTGTACTCGGTGCCCGGTGGGGGCAACTGGTCAACGAATCCTTACACTTACTCGCATCGTGCTGTCGTCGATGTAAATACTTGAGTCCGGCTCGCTTAGCGCCTGCGGCTTGTTCACATAGCGGCGACGGTAGAGCACAATGCCGATTGTGCCCACTGTGCAGCAGATGCCAAAGACGGTGAAGCAGATGGCCGAGATGGCGCCGGCGTCCAGAAAATACGTGCGCTAGAAACAAACAGAGAACATATCTTAGTCAATCTGACATTGCAGCCCTCATTCTGCCGCCTCCCGTCTCCCGCCTCCCACCTGGATGGCCAACGCCTCGGAAGAAATGTTGCCCTCGTCCGAATTGTAGCCCGACACGCTGGGCGTCGCTGCGGCCGATCGGGTTAGCAGGCTTTTTGTGTCGCTGGAGAAGTTGATGTAGCGATTGATGTGCTTGTACTCTGCCGAGAGCACCTTGGACTTCCGCGAGCGATGCTCAGTCTCGGCGCGACGCAACTCGTCCTCCTTGTTGGCGTTCTCCAGCGTGAACGGTGCCTTCTGCAGCTCATCCGACAGCCACTCTGTGTTTATTTTCGGCGTCGAGGGCGTGGCAGCGGTCACTGTGTGACCCAGACTGCTGTTTGGCGGGCTCGTGCTGGACGTGGATGTGGATGTAGATGTCGTTGTCGACTCCGCTGTGGCCTTCGCTGTGGATGTCGGTGTGGACATGGCCACAGTTGAACTGCTCCCCAACCCGGGGTTGTCGCCGTTGCTGCTGCTGTTTGTGACGATGCTCGCTTTGTTTTCGTTGGTGTTTGGTTTTGTACTGCAAATGTCATGATAGGATTAAAGGATGCTTCTCATTGGGTCAACTTGATGCACTCACCTTGTGATACGACTGAAATTCGTATAGTTGTTTAGCTGCTCGTTATCTCCGGGGACGGTGGCAAAGTCGGCCGAGCGCTTGAACTCGAACTGATTGTGGGACAATGCCAAGTTAGCGTTTGCCTCATGGCCAGCCTCGTCGCCATTCGCGTCTGCATCCACAGTATCTGTTTCGCTCTCGTCTGCAGTGACGTTGTCCTCATCGTCATCCTCAGCCTCATCTTCGTCAACGTCGGCATCGGTTATCGGCGATTCGACGTCGTCTACATCGACCCCCTGTGGCCCAGCATCGTCCACGTACGCAGACGCAGCCGCGGTGGCCACTGGCGCAACAGTAGTCTTCAGTGACAGATCCATCACATTCCTCTGTGTGCTGGACGTGGCCCACGTCTGGCTGGCCGTGGTCTGGTACAGCTTCGTTGTCTGTTGTCGCTGACCAGTCTCAGCCTCAACCTGCGCCTGGCCAGCATCCTGATGCAGAGTGGACTCGATGCTGACCTCCTGGCTGGGATATGTGTGCACATGTGTGATGGCATTGGGCAGCAGAAGCACTAAACAAAACAAAGTTACTTAGAGCTGCGCGGATAGACTAGTCAGACTCGCCTTGATACTTACCACTTAGGAAGGTTATCCAGAACCAGTGCGACCACCAGTAGAAAGTCATGATGCGGCACGTGCTGTGATCTTGAGCCGACTAGGCGGCGCTGCAAGCAAAGAGAGAAGATTTCAAGTGGTTAGTTGGGTGCGTTCATGTGCTTCTCCTCTCCCTACAAGTCATCGCATTCTAATTAAAGTAACTAAACAACAATTATTGCTCATCCGCCGCGTGAGTCACAGCAGCAGCAGCAGCAGCACTAGCAGGCAGCGGGAACTGAGAACTGCGCGATGGCGCGATGAAGTCATTGAGTCATCCAAAGTCATTGAACAGTCGTGGAAGTGCTTTACATACGGCTCAAAAAAACAAGTTTACCCAGCAGCAAAGGCAGCAGCAGCAGACCAAGCCAGCCCAGGCCTGACGAAATATGCCAATTTTGGGCAGCACTGAAGGTCGACGGACGAGTCGACGCTGACGCTGGCACTGGACGGCTGATGGGACATACACCCACAACGCACACACACATACACACACACACACACACACACACACACACAAACAAAAGCACGAGCAACGTCTCCTTTTAGCTCGTTCCCAAAACAAGTATGAAGTATCTCGCCTGGCACCCACGCCCAGTTAAAAGATCGTCAACGAAGCCACCGAAATTAGCATCGCCATCTTTGTGGAGCCAGCTGAGAATACACGACAGTCTAAGTATGCGTATTTCCATCTTGGCGTCGTTACGGCTTTTGCACTCGACACGCTCAATGCTGTCTGCCAAGATACCCTGGAAAAGTGTCATATCATCTGATCCGATGCACTAAACTGAAAACTGCAGTTGATTGACAAACATTTTGAATATCGATAATCGATAGCGATAATCAGTGTTGCTAAGTTCGCAAGTTGACCTTTGTCTATTGAACTATTTTTGAAATGTGCACAAATTTGTGAGGTTATTTCAAAATAATTTAAATAATTAATATTTCAATGTTTTTTTGGTTTATTTATTTTATTATTTATTATTATTGTTTTTTTTTTTTTAACCACAAATAAAGTTGTTTTTTAACTTCTGCTATTCTTATTGTATAACTTATCCCGCTTAGTTCTTCGCTTAACTTGCTTAGTCACTCACATGGTATACTCATAGTCGGCCTGGTCGCTTGGCAATTACTTACATTCTATGGTAATTTGGTAGTTTGTGGGCCCGTGCTAAATGCGATGTTTGTTGTACTCTCGCAGATATTTGGGTTAATGTGCACAGCGCCGAAAATTGTTCCCAATTGGTAGCCGATAAGACGCGTCGTATGGTGAGTCTGATATCGATAGTATGTGTGTAATTGCTGTGTATCTGTCTGTATCTGTATCTGTGACCCACATTGACCTCATTGCGCGCTGCTGTCGCCAGGGAACGAGCTGCTTTGACGTCATTAGACCGGGTCATGCCTCGGATTTGCCATATGTTATATGCATCAGGTATATGTATATACATATGTACATATATTGTATATAGGTGGCTACTACGACGACTGGTTGGGCTTGCGACAAATTATTACGTATACGCAAGCGGCACTCGGTACATTTAACATGGTAGCATTATGGGCGACACTTTATGCACAGCACGAGGCGTTAAAGGTCAACTCCACTGCTGCTGCTGCTGCTGCTGCTGCTGCTGCTGCTGCTGTCATCAAATTGTGCGGCAGGCAAATTGAAACAATGCCGTAAAGAATAATAAAAACAATTGTTGCCCAAATTGTTAAGCAGCATAAACAACAACAAACAAACCATAACTAAACAAAACGCTACGGCGACCGCTCACCGTAACGAATGACACCAAACCAAATTGAAGCAGCAACAGCAACAAAAACAAGCACGCGCGCTCGCTCTGCTCGTTTGCTACGCGCAGAATTCAAAGAAGAGCGCGCAAAAGCGGAACGTTCGCAGCAAAAGAAGAAGAAGACGATGGCGTAGAAGACTGAGTTTGTCTATGCAAAATTGGTGCGTCTCTTTGCCATGCTCATTATCACATTGCCGCATCCCTGACTCCGAGAAGACGAGCAAAGATCACAGAGAGAGAGAGAGAGAGAGAGAGAAGGGGGGAGCAAAGGAGAGAAAGAGAGGAGTAATAGTTTCTAATGGAAGGGGATACTCAGTATAGACTCACTAAAAGATCACATAATAAACATAATTAAACTAGTCTTAGACTCATTGATTTGTAAGTGGCAAGTGCTTCTAATCGCATGCACAGCAACGTTCTATGATGCATCAGCTTATAGATAATAAAGTCACTTGCCTATCATATCATAATCTATACCATACTATCTTATCCATATATTCGTATTCAGAATAGATATCGATTATCGGCCAGTGTTGCCCAAAGATATTTTCATAACGTTGTGTTTCGTAAGTTCTTCATAAAGTGTTGCAACAATAGTTGTGCTAATATTATAATGCTATGTTTAATAGTACAGTAGCATGTTCGAGAACCTTCATGCCAAATTTGGTATCTCTAGCTCATTAACTTGCTGAGTTTAGCGCGTTCATACAGACAAATTTGGTGTCTCGTTCTCTGATACTTCCTGACATGGCTTAATCGACTCGACAACTTTGTGTGTCTGCCACGCCCCCTTCTGCCTGTTGCAAGCAAAGTTAGTTGAATGAAGAAATCATTGATTTATTAGTAAAATCTAGGGCTCCAGTCGAAAGAAAGAGGGTTGACTTTATGATCCCATTCAGAATATATTATACGATATACAATATATAGTATGCAGTTGCTTGCTTGGGGGCCACATGGCGAGCCAACTGGGCAAAGAGGTGGGGCCCAAAGCGGCATATACATATGTACCATACATAGTATTGAAGTAGAGGTGTCTAAAACGAACTCAAGGCTAAGCCGACGGGTCAGTTGCAGTCCAGTGGGGCAAGTCCAGTGGAAGCCATTTCATAATCGCATTCCTCGCCAAGAGAGGCGGCTGGCAAGGGGACAGGGAGGTGGGGCGAGAGGAGGAGTGGTCTGTGGCAAGTAAAGCAAGAACGAAACAACGCAAACACAGATTGCACTTTCGTATGCGAAAGTAAAGTGCACAACATTCAAATGTGGCACAAGTGCAGCTCAGTGTGTGTACGAGCATATGAGTGTGAGTGTGTGAATGCATGTGTGTGTGTGTGTGGCACTGCAATTAAAAAGCAAGTGTAACCTTCAAGAAACAACAAAGCAAACGAGGCAAATTGAAAAGGCGGCGGGCTAAAATGGCTGCAATTAGATGCCGAGGGCGGCCCACTTATTATGCAAATTTCAAGACGGGGCGTGGTGCAGCACACACTGACACACACACACACACACACACACACACACACACACATACAATGTCACATGCAGTCGTGTGTGAGGAAAACAACAACAAACAATGAGAAAGTTCACGCTCACTTTCTAATGTCAGCAGCGCGGCACGCGATGTCACAGAGATATGAGAGAGAAGGAGGGAGAGAGGGAGTTAGTGGGATCTGGTGTGTATGTGTGTGTGTGTGTGTGGCATGCCTGGAGATATGCCTCAATTTCATTTTGGATCACCAACAGGCAGCACAACACACCGACACACGAGAAACAAATACACTGAACTATTTAACCAAGAAACACACAAGCAACAACACGTCCGTATTGACAACTGGGAAAATCATCAGAAACTTTTTCATTAGTTCTCTTGTCACGCCGTCTATCGTAGCAATGGAAAACGCCGATGAATCTGAGACGCAGTCGCAGTCAGTGCGCTGCAGCAAGAAGGAATACGATTTGAAGCTGCGCAAGCTGCGTCTTCTGGTCCACAAGCTGCCCATGGGCGATCAACTGATGCTCTATCGCAACCATCACTACATACAGAAGGTCTGCGACAGCATCTGGCGGAACACACACAAACGGCTCGACTTTCGACTGCTCGAGCAGGAGCTGAGTGGAGAGCCGCTTAGCTACTTCCTCAACATCATGGTCGACAACTTTAGGTATGTTTACTTCACCGCAGAGCGCCTGCAGGAGAATCTCAATGTGCTGGAGCGGGCCGGCGTTAAGGCATTGAACAACGTTCTTCACTGCGAGCTGCTGATGACGCCTGAGCAGCCGCAGAAACGTCCGCGAGAGAATGGCAGCGGCGATGCTAGCCAGGGTCGCATTGTGGGCATTGCGGCCGTGCTGGGCGGTGCCATGATGCCACAGTGGCCACTGCATGCGCTGCCCAAGATGCTGCGCAATTTGCGCCGCCTCAAGGTGCACTGCGACGTGCAGGTGCACTTCATCGAGCAGTTCTCAATGCTAGAGCTGCTGGTGCTGCACGGAGATGTGGCTCAGTCGGCACTGACCGGCATATTGGAGCGCTGCAAGCATCTCAAGCGGCTGTTCATCAAGAGCCAGAAGGTGCCGCCCAATTTGCAGGGCATCGCCAGTTCGCATAATTTAGAGGACATATCGGTGCCCATGCCGCTCTTCCAGTCGGCACGGGATCAGGTGCTAGCGCTGCCCGAACTCCATTTGCTGGAGCTGATTGGCGGACGTGATTTTCCCGTGCTCACCATCGAGTGCGTTCGCTTTGTGATCGATCAAAAAGCCCATAATGTGAAAACCTTTCAGTTAAACTGTTCCTGCTTTGACGGGCCCTACTGGCTACGCGAGACAGGCCTGGGCCGCTGCGACCGACTGCAGGGATTGGTGTTGAAAAACTGTTGCTTCAAGGATCGCGAGATCACCGAGCTACATATGCCGCGCGTCGAGAAGTTTCTTGCGCTGAGCGACTGCTCCGACCTCAAGGAGTATCAACTGCTGGACATTATCAAGCTGTGCCCCAATCTGAAAGAACTCTACCTCATCGACTGCCCACTGCTCACCGGCAAGGTCCTCTACGATATCTATCGCATTCGCTGCAGCGAGAAGCTCGAGTATCCTATCAGCATTATTCTCGATCGTTGCGACTCCCTCAGCAACGAGTATGAGGAGACGGTGAGTGCTGACACCTGCCTGTCAAGTTCACGACTCTCTCTCACTTCCTCTCCATCCCCCTCTCTCTTCCTCTCTCTCTCTCTCTCTCTCTCTCTCTTAGTACGCCGATTATTGGTACTTCAAATTGTCTGTGGTGAAGCTAGACCGTTTGATGGAGGAGAATCGGCCCATTGAGGACTTGCAAATGTTCTTTTACAAGCAGGATAAGAATCCTGAATAAGTGCACGCAATTTAGTGTATATATATAGTACGGTCCCCTCCCACCACTGCTCTCAACCCCGATGCAAGGTGCAAGAGAGATGTATCCCATGATCCAAATACGAACTGCTGAAGGGGAATCGGAATCAATTGTAGACCGCGAGTTCGTTTTCTGTTTGTCATATCTGAAGATAGTTATTTCCTGTTCTAGTAAAATTGTATACTATTGTATCATTATATATACCCCGGGATAGTTCAATGTGCACACACACACACATACACATGTGCTATAGACCTAATCCGCAGTCGGTCACGACTCTGCTCTGGCTACATAGAAAACTGAGGTTTCCCAGCCCCAACAATGCCGGGCAATTGTTACATGTCTCTCTCTCTCTCTCTCTCTCTCCCTCCCCCTTTACCACTTTCACCCCTTTTAGCCGGTTTTGTTTTCGTTTGCGTGTCTCTTTCCTGAGACGAACAGTAACAATTAACTCATTTTAATTTTTGCGTGCAAAGGTTTTTCGCATTTCCAGTGAGATTTCTGTGCTCGCTGTGAGTGGGTGTCGGTCTTGGTCTTGATACTGGCTGAGACTGTTTGTGCAGCAGGTTGTGGAATGCGGGGCGGAGGGCGCAAGAGACCTGTGTTCGCCCAGACATCTCACTTAGCCAACAAATAACTTGAGACGAAATGTAAATCGAAAGCGGCGGCCCCGAGAACAATGCAAAACGCGAAATGTCGCAGGTTTCACTTCGACAGAGGTCAAAATATGGCACTATATACTGTGAAACACAGATCTGTGGTACCAAGGGAAAATCTACGGGCGATCATGGGGGCAAACAAGTCATATAGCTTATACCTTTCGCTTTTCAACAAGAAAGAACAATTATCTTTGGCATAGCGAAGTTTTTATACCTTTGCTATAATGTATAGTCATACAACATATATATTATATATATATATATATACTACTGTATGATACTCTGTTTGATATACCATGTCTGATATACCTTGTATGATATACCCAGTCTGTTGTATCCACTACCCAAAGTTTCATCTGTTTACAAACTACAAATGATTCTTAAATAATATCTTAACTCATTACACTATATTTCTAGCTTTTAAATTGGGTTTCTCCTTTATTTAGGTAGGTACACATATATCTATCTGCGTGCAGTCGTAAGACATATTGTCAAAAAATTTGATAGCTCTAGCTTTCATAGTCTTTGAGATATAGGTGTTCATACGGACAAACAAAAAACTCACATCTGCTCTATTAATGACAGATAAAATATACGTTGATCCAAGTTAGAGTAAACTGTAATTGAAAGATGAAGTGGCAGAGTGTGCAAACTATACACATATACTTAGTACATATATAGAATAATATGATAATCTAGTATATATAAGATGCATTAAGATTGTACTCATACATAGTATTGCACCCGAAACCTTCCGGTTCTCAACTGCTACTGTAATATTACTGACGAACTGATCAGGTTGAGTCTGTGAAGATCTTTTGTTGCCTTTTTTGTGTGCGCCAATTATCTGCTCGTCATTGTGCATTGTAGATTGGCAACATTAGAAAAAAAACGAAGCGATTCGTGATCTGTAATTGATTTCCGTTTCACTTTCTACAGAGTGAGAAAGTGTGAGCAATTACCCAATACGATATGTTACGATATATGATACTCCAAACTGACCGATAGTGTTGTTAGTTTTATTCAAATATAAAAACAACGGTCGCATCTACATAAATCGAATCGAGTTCGTGCTTCTTCTTTATACCACAACGCACTTATCGATCACTGAGTTTTCTTGGCATATTTCAATTTCGAAAGAGTTACACGGAGAACACTGATCATTACAGAGATAAGCGAGATTAAAAGGAAGGCAGATAGATGGAGAGAGAGAGAGAGTTCTTCCCAATGCCGCTAAATGCCTGCGAAACCCTCCACAGAATCTGTTTCCTCGCTCGGTTGCCTCTGCCGCTGCTCCTTCTTCATGTTCTCCCACTCTGAGAATACCATAGGCTGATACTTGCCATGCTGATCCAGTGCCATAATTGTGGCACTCAACTCGACAGTGCTGCCAGACCGCCATCGCGAAGCGGAGACCTTCTTGCGCTGGCTACGCGTCTGACCACGCGGTGTCTTCGGCTGCGTTGCCAAGTCCATATCATGTTCAGGACTTTGCAGCGAAAAGGCTTCCGCGAGGGGACCAAACTGCTGATTGTAGTGGAATTGCATAGTCCCATAGGGCAGGGGCATAGGTGCCGGCAGTATGGAGAAGCCAGCGTTGTGCAGCCTCTCGTGCTCCTCGTACAGATCATTCACAATGGGCAGCAGTGCCTCCGTCAGCGATACACCCTCCTGCTGAATAGCCGACTGCAGGCGCAGCTGCTGGTGTGTATTCAGCAGATACAACGGAGATATGTCCGCGTCCAGCACCAGTCGACCCGGCTGCAGTGATTCATTCTCGTCAACCTCAAGCTGCATCAGGCTGTAGCTCTGGAAGCCCGTATTCAGACACTTTCGCTTGATCGGAGCCGCCTTTTCGAAGTTTAACGGCACGATCTCAATGCAGTCGCTGTGCTGCTGCTGCTGATGCGACTGACTCTTGTCGCTGGCAAGGCAGCTCTTGGGCGTGATATATATAGTTGTTGGCGGACCCATGCTCGGATCGGGCACATGCTCCTCGGGGTTCCTGAAGAAGTCCATGGCATTCATCAGGCACGGCATGTCCGGTGTGCTGCTCCGCATGTTGGGCAGCACGCCGGCCGGCAGCTCCATGGTCAGGTGGGTTACCCCCGGTATGGCGCGTATGTTCAGCATTTGCGTTGGCTGCGGCACAGTGACACCCGTGTACATCATCTCGATTGTGGTGCCGTGCTTGTGCATGCGGCTACTCAACGTGTACCACTGATTAGACGCGCCGGGCCGTGGTCCTTGCTTGGGGGCAGTGGGATGAGTTTGAACACCTCGTTGAACACCTAGCTGACTCGGCTTACCTGACGCTCCTTCCCCTGACTCTGTTGCCACCTTGTCTTTGACTTTGCCCTTGACTTTGGCAGAGGCTGCGCTGCTTGAGGTTCCTGATATTGCCACGGAAATTGGGGAAACTCAGCAAGTATTGACGGTGCACTAGCAACTTGCTCCTTGCTGGTAGTCTGCCCCTTTAGCGGTTGTGCTCCTTCTTCGCTGCCTAGTTTCGTATCAGTTGTCGCTTTATTATCCACGCTCTGTGACCCCTAACCCTGACGCTTACCCTGTCTTACGATGGTAATGTTCTGCTGCTGTTGCTGCTTCTCCTCCTCGCTGTCCTCGCAATCCTCAACTGTGACAATATTCTCGCCCGTTTTCAGCATCACCAAGTATTTTATCAGCTACTGCTGCCAGATTGAAATGCAAACACAAAATAAGCTCGAAAGGAGGCAAAACCAGGCACTTGAGGTTACTCGAAAGGCGACGCCTTCTACGACAACTCTGTAGGAACTTCAAATTCCAATAGAGTTCCCATTCCCATATAGAAGGCGTGTGGAAGGCTTCACATTCCTTCAAATCGATTCAAATGCAAGATAAGCTTCTTCTACAATGCAATATCCAACCTGAACGGGCAAGAGACACGCTTTCATAGCCTTGTCCATCTCTGCGTTCGTATGAACGTCTATATCTCATCTACCATAGGAGATTGGTAACAATATGTCTAGTTATGACGAAATATGTAATGAATCTTGAATGTAAGATGTAGAACGATTCGCAAGTCACTAAAACGATACATCAGTCTGGCATATATTTGAATACAGACTGGCACGACGTAAAGAAGAAGTATCTCCTCCTTTTACAAGGCAACAGAAGATCAAAAGAGAAGGGAAGCCATCGTATCTGCTTCGTCTTAGCTGCGGAAGCGCGAACGGTTCATTTCGTTGCATATTTCCGGCCCAGGAATACGTTATGACTGTCCGATCACATACATATACATTTGTATGTATGTATCTCCGACTGCATCTGGCTTGCATTTAAATCGGTTCGCACATTGCAGTGCATTGCAGCACCCGCTCTGGGCCACTAACAATGGCAACGAGATTTGCATAGGCGACGCATTTCGCAATTGAACTAACAAACTAACGCAAGTGACGCGTCTTTTCCTATTGTTGTTGCACTTATTATTGTTGTTATTGTTGTGGTTATGACTGCCCATTGTGTTGCCGTGGCAAGTCAAGGATGTGCACCCACCCAGCCCATGGTATATCTTCGGCTATACTCACAGATTAGCTCCCTCCGAACCGGCAATGCCAGAGAATGTCTTCTTTGGGACTTCTTTGTATCTCAAGTCGATGTAGCTGGGTTCTTGGCTTCTTTCTTCAACTGCAAGGACACAGAGAGGGCAATGGAAATACACTCATTAATATACATAACACTAATTTATATAAAATGTATGTAAATAGATTTATAGCCACAACTACATAGGCATACCTAGATGCTCTGCGAGGTAATGAGGCCAACATCTTCGCTTTGATCTAACTTTTAGACACACTTGGCTGGGTAACCAGCCAGTGGAGTGGAGTCGAGTGGAATGGGGCAGACTCTAGGCCATGGGCTTTTGAATAATTTAGTGTGCCTTCTGAATTGGTGCGTACCGCACTTGGGGCGCCTCGAAGCTGCTGGTGGCCACATTAAAAAGTCAGCAGAAGCAGAGCCTGACTACATCAGAGATCGTTAATATAAAATAAGTTAATTCAGTCACAGTCATTAATACGCAATCAACAGTTAGATACCCTGTATGTGCGCTGAAAAACCGCTATAGATTCATTAAACTGCCAAATGGTTTAAGTAATTTCATTATACTTTGCAGAGGGTATGGGAGACATCTCCGACCCCATAAAGTATATATTTATTCAGAATCAGCATCAACAGAGGAATCGATCAAGTCCTGTCTGTCTGTCCGTCTGTTCCTTAACACACTTGGCACACGCGCTTCTTATTGCTGCACGCTTTACATAAGTCGGAACGAGCCGAGTCGGAACGATATATCGTATAGCTGCCATACAAACTATCAGCAGATTTTTGTTATTTGTTAAGATATTGTAACAAAATTTACTACATCGAACTTTTTCTTTATTTATAATATGCATATAAAACTTCATAAGAATCAGACCACTTTATCATATATCTGCCATAGGAACAATCGGCAGAAATTCAGGTTTTTGTATGAAGACCTGTTCTGATCGTAGAAACAGCTGAACTTATCAATGTCGATATAATATTGACTATACACAATACCATTCAGTTCTGCACCATTAAAAATAACTATTATTGGAACGATCGGAGGGTATAGAACCTTCGGCATGCTGAAGGTAGCTTTCTTTCTGGTTTTATTGTAAGGTTTATTTTGGTGATGTGTTCATTTCCGAACAGGAACCTCAATGTTTAAATGTCATTGTTCTAATAATAGCACAGATCTTCAAGTTAATAAAGACAAACAGTAAACTGAATATGGCAAAGTCAGGTCCGCTTTAAATTGAAGAATACACTTTGAATGGATTCCCACATCTTCTCTCTCTCTCTCTTTGTTTATATTTACAAGCCTTATGTATCTGTTCTTGCTTCTCAATAAGTTCGGTTATGAATATCAATAAAATTTTAGTTGTTCTGAGTTTAATGTATGCAGAGTCTCGAGTCCAGACTATAAATAACCCAATGTGTATCGGCAATGTCGCCATTTTGCCAACACTTGTGCATACTGTACGTGCAATTGCAGTGGGGGATCGTATAATTAACTGGTTTGCTCTGTTTATGGCTCTCAGGTGCCAGCTGATTTGCATGTCAAGCGACCCGACCCAAGTAAGTTGCTATCGTAGTAGCAATTGGGTTAGTGCAGCCAGTCGAAATGTAAAACGCAATTCGAAATGAGAAGAGAAAATAGGTTGGGCCCAAAAACAAAAAGTGATACAAAAATTCCATGAGAACTTTTAGGCCGCGCCCCAAAAAAAAAAAAAAAAAAACTGACGACGTAGCAGGGACGGACGCGTCTCTCAACAGAGAGGCGTCTTTATGTGGTCTTATGGACTTATTTGGCAAGAGTTAGTTGACTTTTTGGGCAGCTCAAAGTGTTGAGAAAGTCAGCGGGGTAAAATGAAAACGACAACGACATTAGGGTGACCATTTTTGGCGCTTCTGTTGCTCTCTAACAGCGCGTCAACATGCAAATCCCGCTGACGTAGCTTCTACACAGTCACACACATAAATACACACACACAAACACACACACACAAACACACACACACACCGTTTATGGTGCGTGCTTAGAATTGAAAGGCGAGCTACACCCACAAAGCGTCAGAAACGACATTCAATGAGGTCGCCCCAATCGAGTTCCGCTGACTGCGCCGACTAGTTGACACACTTTCCGCAGCAGCAGCAGCGCCAACCGCATTGATAAGCTCTTGCCACATACCACCAATCTTGGCCGTATCGGATATCACACAGGTAGCCGGCACTATTATCGCTTGCCCCCTTTTCGGGTTCTGCGGCGAAAAGTGAAATGAGCATTACGCATTGCGCATGGAAAGCACGTTCCGCTGCACTACATCAGTCAAGCAATCCCAACAGACCCGACAGACCCGAGAGCCCGCTTCGACTGACTGACTGACAAATGGAGTCATTAGGCTGCTCAAATGTCATTACCACTTAATAGTTTTGGATCGTTTGCTCGTTGCTCGTTGCAAATGATTTTTGCAGTTTCCACAGTTCGTTCAACTTCAGCTTCAGCTTCAATCTTCCTCATCACCATCATCATCACCATCGACAGCGATTGGTAGCCACTTCCCGGCACACGCTGCATTTGACTGTTCATCCACTGCAAGATGAGATGATGCTGTCTGCCACACACACACACACACACACCGATATTCGACGCGGGCCTCTCCCTGCATTTTACCAATTTCATCTGTCAAAATTTTTAATAACCCTCATTAAGTAGTTAAGCTCAAGCACGGCCGACAACAAGTTGTGCAACACTGCCGATTGCCGCATTTGCAAACCAAGCAAAACCCGCCCCACTGACCCTCGCAATACCAGACCGAGTGGACTGCGAGGTACCTCAACTACAATATATATGTTATATACACACATAGGAACATGTATACTGTGTGCGTGCAAGTGTATAATCAATGATTATTAGTTTAACCGAGAGCTTTAACTTAGCAAACACTTGCAAAGCGAAGTTAATTAAAATCAATTTAACATAAAAAAGAGTTTAGTTTTTATTTGTCGATATTTACATTACGGATAAGAATCAGAACATATAGAGTAAACCTGCAACTAGTCGGATACTTGCATAATAGGTGAAACTGTGATCAACCTCTTGTGGTATCAATTATTACTGTACATTTCACCAAGGTAAATGTGGCTCACAGAAGGAATTGGCTCCATCTACTGATCGTTGCCTATTCATAGTTTGAACAACGTTTTCCTATAACTTTTATGGCAACAATTGGTGGAACAAGAGAATCCACGTATGCCCATCAATTAGAACTGCACAATATACAATATACATTTGTATCGTTGACATAGGAAAGATCGATGAAGACTCTCGCCAAAAGTAGCAAGAGCTTAAAGCTCCTTTATTGTAATCAATTTCGAGGAAAAACCTTAAGTAAGGTACTCTTATCTGTAGGAAATATATATATATATATATTAGCATGTATAATATAATTACTGGTATACTTATAATAAATATGTATTTACTGCAAGAAGTATAGAAGAACTGCAGAATAATTCGCATGTTATAGAGAAAGTCATAAATAAAACTCAAAAAATATTCAGGGTTTATATTGTATATAACTGGTAACTGGAGATATAAGCACTTAATACATACATATGTATTTATGTCCATCAATGACGAGGACTATCCGTAAGGAGCTCATACTGATGCACTAGAAACACCGTAGATAGTCTAGTTAGAGATCTTGATGCACTCAAAGGCAGCAACGCATTCAATGGGATCTCAGCTGGTGAGGGTATTCTGTGAATACACAGGTGTGCTCGGCTTCGCTTTGCTTTCGGCCAGGCCGAGTCGAGAGTCGTGAGATTACATGACCTGGCAGCACACAGCGATTGCGCATACATCACGTACGGCGTCAGAACAAAGCCATTGACGTCATAAACGAACACGGCGGGCAGTTCGCAGTCCGCAGTCGGCAGCGCAGTCAGCAGAGTTCGTCTCGGTCTGGCGTTGAACATGAGACTGAAGGTTACCCAACAGTCGTCATGGCTGCATGGAACTGATACTCGAGAGGGCGACTCCGACTGAGATTAAGCTTAAACTGGAAGCTGCCGCTTGGCTCAGACTGAGGGCAGAGGGCAGAGGGCAAAGCTGGCGCCAGTGGCAAATTGTAAGTGTGTATGTGTGTGTGTGTGTGTGAGAAGCGAATCGCTGGCCAAGGTGAATGCAAGAACTGCAGTTGGCAGCTGCTCCAGTTGTGGCAACTGCTGCTGCAGCAACTTTCATTCATTGACTTCTCTGCTCTGTGCCTTCGTGTGCGTGTGTGTGTGTGTGTGTGAGTCAGTGTTATTGATTTGCACGCAAGCCAAATGCCAATTGGCAAGTGAATGAAGACATACAGAGAGAGGCACACACACACATACACACATACACACATGTCTGTGTATCATTGCGCAAACGATAAGCTAATTGGATACGCGGCCATTCATCGCATTCCCATTGGCAGCAGACCCTTTCTTCAAGTTGGCAGGCGAAGTTGAAGGGGTGAGGGTGAGGGGGAGGGGGAGGGGGGCACCTGCACATTTCCCTGCACCGTGCAACATTTTGCACACTTTTACTTTCGGCATTCGGCGTTAATTGCGCTACTTAAGCAGCGGGCGGGCCAGCAGTGGACGGACCCCATCACGGGGCCACTTTCCAAAACGTTTTCTCGCCATTGTCCGATTGGTAACAAAAGAAAATTTTGTTAAACATGCTGCAAATCAAATCGGAGTCTGAGAGTGACATAATGGGCAGAGATAGCGACAGCAGCCAGGCCTGCTGGTGCATTGCACAACCAGCTACTTACTGCGCAGCATAATTAATTGTAATTCATTGTAATTGATCGTAATTAAATTGCTTGCCGCCTCTCGTTCAAAGATGCATAAACAGCCCCGCATGCAACGAGCATCTGTGTGTCTGATACCACAGATGAATATCTCTACACACTTATACTACAATACATGTATCTGCACAACGGTGCTGCCAAGATAGCCAAAACAAAGCCAAATATTGTATAAACAGCTTAAGCTCTCAATTGTGTAAGGCATTTTCCATGTCTGTTGTGCCTTATACTATTCAAAGTACTCGCAACAATCGAAGATATACAGTTGGTCAAGTAACTCTTTATACATACGTCTATGTACATGTGAATGCGATGTACGCATGTGTATGTATATTAAGAGCCCCAAAAATATGGGTAGATTCGCAGTAGAAGCAAAAGAGTTCTCATTTTCCTTGAATTGCAAACATTTCCCGCCAAAAGTTGTCGGCAAAAGAGCGAAATTGGCTGCACAGATGCACACACACACACGCATGCACTTGTTGCGGTTCCTGCTTTGCTTTGCGCGCTGCCTGTGGTGCATCTGCCTCTGCAAATACGGATATTAACACCCTAAGCATTCCGAGCGCTTTGGGGAAGTGCCCGTAATTGCATCCGCGAGATGAGAAACTGCACGCGGGGCCAAATTACTCTGTACCTTATACCATATACAATATGGCATTTACCATTTACCATATTATTTACCATATACCTTATGCCATATACCATTTACCATATGCTATATGCGCGTGCCTTTCAATCAGGTCCCTAAACTCTGCGCATCGATTGAGCCATTTCCATCTGCCCGAGAGGTTGCCTTGAATTGTTTGCGATGACTAACGTATTAAGATATAGATATGTACATATACCATAAATAAATCTCCACTCTCCTTACAGAGATGTATGTAATTCATAAACTTTGATCTACTTAGTAAAGTAGAAAATGTTAAAGGAAACCAAGGAGAAAAACTGATCTTGAAGGCATACTACGAGTATATTTACACTCTTATATTATATATTTTATTCATCTATATGCGCACACAAATATTATATGTATTATATACATAAGTACATGTGTTATTATATTCATTTGTAGTCTTATGTGGGTTTACATTCTCTAGGATTCGAAGACATTAGCTCTGCCTGCTATGCCTGCGCATGCCTCGAAGGGAGGCTGGGCAAGGCAGCTGGCACCGCAGCTCACCCAAGGTCGTCTCTGTGAGGGAGTCCCTCCCTCTTCTTTGTCAGTTTGTCAGTCTATGCGTCACAGAGTGGGTTCAATAACTTTCGCTCTTTGTTTACACACGTGCCGTGACTGTGTTCCCATTTCAAATGCCACGCCGAATACTTAGTGACTTTATTTACACTGGGCAACAAAGTTGTAGGCCACAACAAATGGTCGGGCACATACGCTGTGTGTACACACACACACACACACACACACACACACATTGACATTTAGGCTATATACATACAATAGATATACACGACCGTATAGAAGAATTCGTAATTGAATTGCGACCGTTCAAATGGAAATGTTTGCCAAAAAAACTCTAGCAAACACGTTTATTCATGCACACACACACATACTCTGCTTCAATCTGCATGTGTGTGTGTGTGTGTTTGTATTTATTTTCCGTTTTGACACGCAAAGAGATGCCCGAATGCAATTGCCGAAGGGAAGCCATCAGAGGCCGGGGAGCAGGAGAAGGAGGCTGGAAAAATGATTGAGCGCATTTCATCAGTCGTCGCGGATTTTCTTTAATTACAGGTGAAAGTCGGCAGGTGAATGTGTGTGTGTGTGTGTGTACTGCCTATGCATACTTAACATATTTATGCATGGATTATGCAAAAACCAATAAACAATCGAGAAACCAAATTGAAATCTGACTGATGTCTGAGTGCAAATTTCTGTTATTGTTCGTGTGTTTGTTGTCTCTCTTTTCATTGTTGTTGTCGTTGCTGTTGCTGTTGTTGTTGTTGTTTGCATTGTTATGCTATGTTAGCAATAATTAGAGCGACAACAACAATAACAACGAGAGCGTTTTTTCCGCATTATACGAGCTTGTAACTAAATATTCGTTAAAACAAGTAACATGAGAGCAACAGTCGAGTGCACCCGACCATAATATACCCGATATCTAAAGCTTAGCCTGTGAATATTTGCAATTTATTACCTAAATAAGAACTAAATTTATTATACAATCGTCCTCTCATTCGAGTGACACCTATAATTCGCGTATGATCGTTGCACGGGGACTCAAGGGGGCGTGGTCAAAAGCCAAAGCCTACTTTTGCTGCGTGCAGCAATAAGGTATATTGTCAGCAAATTTGGAAGCCATCGCTCTCCTAGTCATTGAGATATAGATGTTCATACGAACAGAGTTTAGGTAAATATACATATAATAGTAATAAAATGTAATATAATAAATATAAATAGTCGAAGCTCTTCATGTCGACTAAAAATACATACACTCTATGAGAACGGAGTATGTATGTACTCTCTCACTTCTATAGACTTATCATACCCTATAACCCAATAAGTAGCGGGTATACAAACATTTCGCGCGTCTTTCGCAGTGCAAGAAATTAACGTCGATTTCGCTATTGTTGTAAAATGCACAACAACAATGACAACAATGGCAACAACAACAACACGCGACTGCAACAAAGACAACGACAACAATGCACAGAATGGAAATCAAATGAAAAGTATTCACTAAAATTGTCAAGCAGCAGCGACAGTCACGTCGCCCGGCAATATATGTTACCCTGAATTATGATTTCTAACTGGATGGTATTTCTTTATATTTCAGTTGACTCTTATTATATGAGACAGACAGACAGACAGACAGAGTGACAACGAAGTGCGCCCTGGATCGGCTCTAATTGGGATAGTGCATTACAGTTTCGGACTGAGGGAAGCCCCTCTTTAGCTGGCTTAGCTGCACATTTGATGTGCACTCATTTAAACATACCACACACAGGCACACACACACACACAGAAGCACGCACAATATCCGCACAACGGTACGTATGAGTAACGTCAATTGAATTGACGGCTTAACAACAATTACGCAACATAACAACAGGGCGACTTTGCAACGTCACAGCTAAGGGGTAGAGGGAGAAGGTAGAGGGGGAGGGGTGCGGGGGGCATGGGGATGGGGAGGGGAGGCAGCCTCATTAACTGTTTACAGTGAAATGTAAGCTAAGCTAATTTTTGCACTGTCCGCTCTCACGTTTGTTGCATAAGCGCAATGGAATCAGTTGTGCGTTCGACCGTGTGTGTGTCTGTGTGTGACAGAGCGGACGGTCTACAGAGTGACGATGCTGTTGTTGTTGTTGTTGTTGTTGTTGTTGTTGTTGCAGCAAGTTGGCATTCTGTAAGATATTCCCGACACAGTGCAACGGAAGTGATACGACATGAAAACCGGCGAAAAACCGTTTGCATCCTCATTCGGTTCCCTCAAAGAAAGCCAAAGAATTGCCGTAAAGAATCGTTGATAGATTCTTAGCACTGTCAGTCTACTTGGTCACTCTTCCCCCCTCCCTCCACAGATTGTCATGGCAAACATTTCGTTACATCTATGTAGCATACCCTGAATTTAGTCTCTTGCCTTTACTTGTATCTGCCGATGCATCATCATAATACCCTGTCATCAATTGTTAAATCTACAACTGATTTTCACACACATTCAACCCTGAATGGGCAATAAATTTGTATGGATTCACCCGTGATTAACATACATATTCGGTCAGATTGCCAAATCAGCTCAGGTTCGAACTTGAAGGTGTCGCGCTCCATAGAAATGGACAAAATAATAATTTATCGCTGCCATTGTCTGGCAATCAATGGCAACAGCAACAACAATCAAATCTGCATTACGTTGCATTTGTCTGCAATCGCGATGCGATAAGTAACGGCAACGACAGCGACAACAAACATATTCAAGGCGAATTGTTTCCTACAAAAACATTCGAATGAAAATCATTAATTTTGGCATCTGCCCATACCCTTCCCTTGCTCCTCTTGCTCCCCCGCACCCCCTTGCTCAAGTGCCAGTCATCGGAGCGCAGCGCAGAGTCATCATTGTGGAAATGAAAAGATCATCAGCGAAGCGAAGTGGAAGCTGAAGTGGAAGTCCATAAGCCGCAACTGTTGCTAGGTTCTCTCCCTCTCTCTCTCTCTCTCTCTCCCAGTCTTTCTATCTGTCTCTGCTGACAGTGACATTGTCTTGAGCAAAACAAGAAAATGCGCAGCAGAGATGCAGATACAGATACCGAAACAGATGCAGATACAGATACGCACGCAACGTTACGGAATGAAAAGCACTCGCAACAATAAAAGAGACACGCACGTATCAACAATACCAAAAAAATACTCACAATTATATACAGTATATACCAGAGATATGTAGTAGATATGCAAGGTACCTGTATCTACACTCCCAGTAAGCCAAGTCACATATGTAGGTAATGCTGAATATTGATATACATATGATGTATGTTATACTGTATATTCGGCAGGTCTCTGATACGAAGCAGTTCTCAAGAGATAAAGAACTATCGTACGAATGAGTCAGCTTCAGCTTATGGGTGTATCTGTCTGGTATATAGTATGTATATACTGTACTCCAACTATTATGAGCACTGCTTGTTCACTCTGACGACATTTGTATATCAAAATAATCCCTAATCTCTGGTATACACCACATCCAGGTTAAAGGAAATATGCTAAAAATGGTTAACAATCTACGCATTATCAATAGAATCGATTATCGATAGATAATATACATGCAATCATCTACTTGTTATCGATACCACCTACTTGTTATCGATTAAACTCCCACAGATGGACACTTAAGGGGTATCTGCCAGTCGGGTAGTGCATTTGGTGGCAGATTGTTTTCCCAAACTTGTTATACCTTTTTTAAACACGGCTTATGAATTGGTATTAACTCTATACTATGATATAAAGATATCATTATAACTTTATCTCAACTGCTGAATGGGCCTCATTGTTGTTGTTGTTTTTGTTGTTGTTGTTGTTGTCTACGCGAAACAATATTCAATAATTTGTTACAAAAATGATGTTCGAAATTGGCACGTGCTTTTGTTGCCGCGCTGACACAATTAACATAATAAGCACATGTGTGTGTCTGCGTGCGTGTGTGTGTGTAAGTAATTTCCATGTCTGCTTGGGTATTGTGCGGTTTGTTGTTTATTGCTGTTGTTTTCGCTATTGTTTCAACTTGAGCCACACAAACAGCAATTGCGGCGGCTATTGCAGATGTTGCCTGCACTTGCCGCACTTGCCGCACTTGGCATTTGGGTCAGCGGGCAAAGAAGAAGTACTATACTCATGCTTTGATGGATAAGCCACACACTTGTGCTCGCATATATTCATGCATCGAGCAGCGAAACCTTGACAGACCAAGCCAAGCCTTATGGAGAAGGTCAAAAGGCCTGACAAGTTCTCCTCAGTATCAACTTCAACGAGCCGCACCGCATCGAGCCAAGTTCAAAGTCAAGTTGAAACAAGGAAGCGAACATCAATGCTGCCAATTTAGCTTGTTTCCCGTCAAAGTGGGAAATACTCGATGTACTTATACATTGTTTACCGTACAGCAGAGTTAAGTACCCGAACCCCATATCACAAATATGAAGATTATAATTTCATTTTCCAGAAATATATTTAGCATTTTTTCTAGTTTCAGTATTGTTAACGTTTCTAAGCTACATTTTTTCAAAGTAACAAGATTTATTCACTTGTTGTCAAAACCTTCAATACTTTGAACATCATTTCAAGCCTTTTTCTTTGGCCTTTTTTCATTATCTTCCGCTAAAAACAGCTTCTTCTTCAAAGGTTTGCAGCACTGTCAAAAGACGGCTATGTGAACGGGTGGATGAGTACTCGATAGATCAACAAACAAGAGGAGCGAGTAGACACAACACATTCATAAATAGCAACAACATTGTTGTTGTTGTTTCAGTCAATCATTATTGAGCTCGTGTTTAACTGTGACTTTCTGTAGTGACTGTTCACACGCTGTACACTGCGAAGCGGCAACCTCCACCAGCAGCGCAGCCCAAGCAAATAAGTGTGTAAACATGCTTAAATATTTGTGTGTGTGTGTGCCTGTGTGTGTTTGTGTGTGTCTGCGATTTGTTTCTCATATTCAGCACTCGCCGTCATGCAAATGCAAGTGGCTTTAATTGAGTTACTCGGATCGATCGGAACGTGCCTGTAATTTGAAGCTCATTAAACGAAGTCCTTAAGTTGCCGCAATCTGAGTAATGAGTGTATATACTATGATAAATGCGTGGAACAACCTTTACGGAAATTGATTCTCTAAGGTCTTGCAGTTTTATTTCACTCCACTCAATATTTATTGATTCGTTTTTTCAAATTCAATACAAAGATCATTTTGAAAATATGTCTAGTTTTCTATTGTATAAATGTTTATAAGGTCACCCAGTACAGATTAAAATCTGAATTTTCTTAGAGTAACTGCACTGGATAAGGAGCTTCAAGCTCAGCACGGAGCACAATAAATCCACAAGGTCGCCGTACATCTCCCCCAATTAAATATGTATTTGCAAGAGTTTTTCATTGCTTTCTTATGTCTTTCCTATTCGAAACAGATTCTGGTCTTTCAGTTTGAAATTTAGATTCTTTTTTAAAATTCAATACGAAGATTATGTAAGAAATATATGTACGATATATATAATATATATATCGATAAATTTGTGAACTTCCAACAGGTTTATCATGCCTGTCTGATATAACAATAAAATTAAATTGATGATCTCGAGTATTATTTAAAGTAATCAAAAGTAACCAAAGTTACTAAGATTATTTCTTTTTTAAAACTCAAAAACTATAAAAAATAGAAGTTCGTAAACCTCACAATATTTGATTATTTATAAAGTACACAAATTAAGGGTTACATTAGTCTTGCAAACTAGGTGTATCTAAGGTACTATGTATGATTACAAATGAACATTTTCTGTGGTTCTTGGACTTTATAATAAGATCAAGACGAAATCATTATTAAATTGTAAGCAGCACCGTTAGCTCTCTTGGGTAGTATCTCCAGCTCTGGGGCGATGCGGTTGCATTACACGATTTATCAGCTACTGCCAGCTACCTTACGAATCAAGTAAGAGCGTTTCCATTGTACGTCAATGTTTTATGAAATTTTTCTACGCGTTGACTTTCAAAATTGCGCAGCGTGAAAAATGTTGACTGGAAACGCGATGAGGAAGTTACGCTTACGTTAGCCATCCCAGCAGAAACTCCCAGCCCCCATTTTAAACCCCCTTCCCTCATATGTACCTCTTGAAGCCAACACACACACACACACATACAGCCAAGTTTGTTTCTCAACTGTTTCGATTCCACTTAATGTAGCCGCGTCCCAAACTGGTTTATCGACTTTTCGTTTGTTCTTTACACTCACATGTGTGTGTGTATGTGTGTGTGTAACGCCGACAACAAGCTGCCTGGTACTAGCTTACTGAGTTGGGAAACTGATTTGGCCATGTCCAGCAGAGACCGTAAATAGAAGCCCGGCCCGGCAGCAAGTCAAGTTTAGTTGATTCGTTCTGATCATATTCCAACTGGACTGCGCCTCTTGCAACAGCGCGCTGAGTCACCCGACTAGGCGACTCCGATTAGATAAGACCCATTGACTCGTGTCAGCTGATTGTTATGCGATTGCTGATAACTGATAACCGATAACCGATAACGTATGACGTTAAAGCAAACACAACATTTAAGCCGTAACTTTTAGTTCGTGTTAAGCCTTCGATTTATGGCCTGAATCTGCTGCTACATCCCAAACAGAGCATGGCATGGTGTGTGTGTGTGTGTATGTGTGTGTGTGTTCAGGCAAGAACTGCTATGGCTAACTGTAAGCTGTGAAAATTGCATTCTTAATTACTTACAATTACAACAGTAAAACGAAAACCATAAAGCTCAACAAGATAGTATAATAACTTTTTCAATTGTCGCTTTTTAGCCGCAACAAAAACACCAACTACAGGAAAGAACTTTAGCGAATGTTTCGAGTCAAGACAACAAAAGCCAATTAAAGACAAAAAGACAAAGAGATAATAAAGAATACTTTAAGGAAGCCGCAGCTGAAATACCCTTTCCCAACTAAGATATAATCGAAATAGCGATGTGGTTTATAAAAACGAAACAGATCAGTAATCGAACTTTAACAGGTACACACGATGAATTCCCCCAAAAGTGAAATCTGATTGCGAATTATATAACTATTCAAAATATATATATTTTGTCTGATTATGGTAAACAATAAATTGCATTCGTTATCTTTAATAATTGATATTTCAGTTTTCATCTTATACACACTTAGTTACCGATGGTTTCTTTGCTCAATCACATCAAATGACGAAGAGATACTTCGGAAAGGGTATAAGCAACCACAGATAATTATACGAATCAGCCAGTCAGCCAGACCCACCGGCATTTCTAACTACTCATTTAGCCACATCGTACAAGAAACATAGTATGACTACAATTGCAGGAATTCAAACAAAATAGCCGAGTAGAAACTCCACTTTGACAGAAATTTATGGCACATAACTGAGATGATAATACAATTTATCCCAACCTGCGAAAAATGAATTCCCTAACTGTGTTTCAAGGCTATAGATGTGACATCTATTGTAGTATTTGTGATATGTCATATGTATTAATAACATATTAATATTAGCAGATAGCCATCTGTACTGATAAATCAATTCTCTTGATTAATAATTGAAGTATTGCAGTGGATTTTAAGTTGCCAGTTAGAAACCAGATATAGATATATATGTGGGCAGTGGGCACCATTAAACTGTTTCCAGTCCCATTTCACAATAATTAGCAGTAGATAAGCTAACATATGATCAGTTCTATTTGAAACAATGAGAGTCTTACATCAAAATTAACTTCTGTATTAACTCACGTTGAAGCTTTCTATGTTCAGCTATAAATTTATAATATCTTTCATAGGCTTAGCTGTACATTCTGTAGACTAGTGTACGTTCGCCCTGCTTCGACACAAACTGGTCGCTTTGCTAGTGCAATTTCCTTTAAAGGCAAGAGGCTTCTGCGTTGCTGCTTGGCCTGCCTTGGCTTGGCTTGGCCCGCCTCCTGCACCCCTGCACCTGCAGCTGCCCCGGGGCAAAGTTCTTAGTTGTTGTTGTTGCTGCTGCCGTTGTTGTTAAGTGCGTTTCAAATTGCGCCGCTTGTAATTGGCAGCTGCCACAGCAACAAACAACAACAACTAACAATAACAAAAACTTCACAACAACAACAACGACGAGGAGCCACTTAGAGGGTGCTTCGGGTGCTTTAGTCGCTTTGGCCACGCTCGGCTAAATAAGCGCGCGTATTTAACGGTGTTTTATTAATTTAACGCTTATATTGTAATTGTTGTTGCTGGCGCTGCTGCAGCGAGCGCAACAATTGTTAACAATTACAAGCATGTGTGAAATTGTCTGCAATCGCAGTTGCACAAAGCAACTTTTCTGATTCTGTTCCTCCTTGCAACAAAAGGAGAGCAATCTTTGTTGAATGTGGCAGGAACAGGACAGGATGTTGTTGACTCCCTTGTTCTTTGTTGTTTGACTTTCGCACGCGCTTGCTTTATTGATTTTTGGCACAGGTTCAAAACCCACCCACCCACACACGCACACACACACAGACTTGCATACGCACAGGCACAGGAACACACCCTGTGGCTAGTGCAGCAGCAATGGCATGTGTATCTGTATCTGTATCTGTATCTGTATCCCTTGACTACCAAAGTCAGCAGCAAGCTCTAATTGAACGAGATATACCTCTAATTGTTACATTCATTACGGCGTTTTGGCCAAATTTACATACACACACATATACACGTAAACATATTTATGTACAACAACTGGGCCCAAACGGTCGTGTGTGCATCTGTGCGAGTGTGCGCTCTAAGGAGATTTAGAGCGAGCCTTCTTGGCCACTACTAACGTAAGTTAAGTATAGCACATTTAAAAAAAAACTCACTTTTTGTTCACGAGTTTTCTTAACATTTTTGTGAACAGTTTACGATAATTTTGTATTTAACGCGCGCCCGTTGAATTCCATTCAAAAACAAACACGCAAAAAAAATATTACACACTTTAAACGCGCGCAACGTTTGCGTTCCGCTGTACGTCCGATTCGGTTGATGTTGTTTTTTCTTCTGTTACTGAGAGCAGGTGAATCGTTATCGAGATTTTTTGAACTGCAAGCACCGTTGCATCGGGGGTGTCGATATATCGCCGGCGAACTTATCGATTGTTGTAAATATTGACTGAAGAAAGCAACTGCACTCATCGTTGTTTTAGCTCATCGCTAACGGCTTAGACATTTTGTATCAAGTTGCGTTCATTGGCAAGGAGAAAGTGAATAAAATGTATTAAATGGTAATTTACTATGCCAATATTGCAAAATACAAAGTTATAAAATACATTTCGAGTGGCCAAATATAAGAGTGATTTCTAAGAAGCTATCTGAATCGCACGTATTCAGCATTGAAAACTATAAGGCATGCTATGGCTAACACACTGAAAATACGCATTGTTATGCTGCTACTGTAGTCGATGTTGTTAGTGGTGTTGTTGTTGTTACTCCTGCGGTAATTGCTGGCGGGCAGGTTGTACGCGACAGGAGGTGGCGGCTGTGTCGACGTCGCCACCCGAAACCAGCAAATCTATTGATTTTTAACAACACTATGCCAATACAAGGCATACACACATGCATGTGTACATGTGCAGTCAATAAAGGAAACACGCGTACGCACACTCGCTCACATGCACACACACATACGTGTGTATAGGTATATTATATATATATATATATATATATATATATATATATATAAAAACATGTATATTGTGTAGGGTGCAGAGGCCTTTGGAAGTAATTTAACTAGAGATCTGAAGTCCTGTGCAGCCACCACGATGGCAATTTTAGAATTCGCCAAGCAAAATGAAATCTAAGCAACTGCCTGGGAACAGTGTCCTCTGGCCCCAAAGCAAGAACACTAACGGACTACTTCGAATTATTAATTTACAGTTATTGAACCTCTAATGCAACTCTTAATTACTACAAGA
Organism: Zaprionus ornatus; assembly: GCA_018904035.1. Taxonomy (NCBI): domain Eukaryota; kingdom Metazoa; phylum Arthropoda; class Insecta; order Diptera; family Drosophilidae; genus Zaprionus; species Zaprionus ornatus. The sequence goes on from JAEIFZ010000001.1 coordinate 26,638,578, forward strand.
CTTTTGCTTCAAATTGATGACAGTAATGACTTGATGACTTACATAAATAATTCAACTACCAGAGCAGGCTGTCTGTCAGGCTGTCAGGTTGCTTGCAATGGGAGCACACTGTAGTTGGGTTCTGTTGTGCCAGTAATAGCACATACTGTGAGGTACGCACACTCGCCGCATTCGCATTGCCACTCGCACCTTTGTTGCCAAACAGGGTCTTTGCTGCTTCTTTCCGCAGTGTACAGTGTATTTGTGTTTGTTTTGCCTGCACGGAACATGCTTAGAGGCCAAGTTTACGTGCGCATATGGTCCCCAATAGAGGCATCACCACAGAGCACACACTACACACCACACACCCATGAGATAAATACTTTCACACGTGTGCAAGTTTAGATGTCTCGTTAGTGGGTTAATTGGCGCACCGAACCAAGCCAAGCTGTAGCGACGCCACTTTGTGTATTGATTTTGTGCACAACTCCAGGCAAATTTCGCAGTTGAGCTGCAGCAGCAGCACTTGGCGTGATTCATACCACTAAGAGTGCTCATTGCATTAGATCATCCACTCAGTGCTGCATACGCTTAAGTGAACTACTCACCTATCGTGACTGATCCGCTTTTATTAATAATTCCAGGCATCACACTTGAAGCGCAGCAAGCCAGCAGCGGCAGTTGAGATTACCACTGGCTGCTGAAAAGTAGCCCCCAGTAGCCGACTGACGCACTGTTGTCGCAGTTGTCTAGCTAATTCCCGGAGCCCAGTGTACCTACAGACTTGAGAGCAGTGTTCATCTTCAGCATGAACTCCTGCAGTGACAGTAGCAACGATTCCATCGAGGCAAATGTCAATCATGAGGCCGGAGGACGACATGCTGAACTGCACATGACCTTCGGTGGCGTTGGAGTTAGCACTGCTACAAACAGCAAGCCAGCCTCACAGGAACGCTATGTATGGGAGATGCGTTCTCGTAGTCCGAACGTGACACCAGCTAGCACAGTGCTAAACTCGCCAGATCTGAATGCAGAACTGCAGTATGCGCCCATGCATCATCACCAGACTTTCGAGCAACTGTCGCCACCTCATCAGCTGCCTGGATATCTGAGTGCACAGCAGCAGCAGCTGCAACAGCAGTCAGCGTATTACTATCAACGGCCACTACCTCATCAGATACGTGTGGGGCGCAGTCCAGGAAGCAGCCAATTTGAACCAGAGGTGGGTTGATTCCTGTCCACTACCATCTTTCCTCTTACCTTCAATTGAATCAGGAATCTACTATTAGATGTATGCAAATTCATTGCATAACTCTTGCTAACTAAATTTCTGTGTTACACAAGTTAGAAATGTCCTATGCTTAATAATCTAAAAACTGTTTAATTGTATCTATTGATAAGAAAGTCAAACAGTTTTGATTCCATTTATTAATGAATTCTGAACTCAGAGAATGTGACTAACTCAATTATTATTGGCTTCTAGGGTTTGGCGAGTCCTGGTTCGCCAACGGACGTAGGAAAGGCGGATGGACAGTGTTTGCGGGATGGCGAAATTGTAGTGTTCGATGATATTGATACCAACTGGATGAACAAATCAACAGCATTGGCGGCAACAGCGGCAGATAGAGCTAGCAATGAGGATGTGCTGAAGGTAACCAAGATGATTGGCCAGCTACCCATAGCGGAATATGAGGGCTCCCCGCGTCGATTTGGTAATCAGCAGCAGCAGCAGGTGACTGGCAAGAGCAGCAGTGGCTTTCCCAAACGAGCGCCTGGTTTTCCACAACGCGTCTCTCCTACCACGCAACGGTTGGATAATAATAACGTGATGGGCAATAAAGCTGGTAAGGCATCTGTGGGCAATCTGATAGATCTGATTGATCATGAGAGCACGTCAGCAACTGCGTCCTCTAAGACGCCAACCTTTGACTATCTTTACGAGTTCTCAGAGACTCGCAAAGTTCTGGAGGAGTTCTTCAAAGCGAATCCCGACGACGACGAGAAACGTTTCACAGACTATACAACGGAAAGTGGTGACGATATGGCCAGCTCGGTAAGACATTTAAAAATTATCCATAGCTATATTAATCAATGAATTTAATCAAAATTGAATCTTTCTCATTCAGGAAATGCGGCCGCGTGTCTGCGATGTAGATAAACATATCGAACAGGCATATATTGGCCAGCGTTTAGCTAGAACACCCAAAGACGAACTCTATATGGTACATCGTTCGCCAAGAATGCAGGTGAGTACAGCAACAGCGTATTCAAAAGTGCTTATTGGCAGAGGGAATTTGTTTCTATAGGCAATATTAGCGGTTCCTATTCTGTTTTAATATGCGAAACGTGATAAAATAACTAGTTGTTATTGTCCTCTAGTTCCATTAAACATTTACAGTTGTCATTGTCTTTGTTCACAGTCTAGCGAACCCAACGCATACCCAGAGCATAACGACATCGAGCTATATATCGACTCGAATAGTCGCAGCAGCGGGGACCTGGCCGACACCGAACTGGAGGCCAATCTGCGTCGCCATTCGCGTAACTTTACGCTGTCACCGGAGACGACGGACTACGATTCGAACTGTGGCGACTTGGACAGCCTGTCGAATGACATCAACTGCGCCACCACCGACTACGGCAAGCTCTACACAAGCATGCCCGTGCTGGAGGATGGCCTCAGCAGTGGTCACGCTTCTGATACCGAAAACAATGTATCCGTCGTTTGCTACCAACAACCACAATCCCAAGCAGCTCAACAGCAGCAGCAGGTCATCCTGGAGCACAATGGCAACAGCGATGCCGAACGACTGCAGAACGAATACAATAATAGTCCAGAACTGGGCACACTGAACACAGCAACAGAGGATGCTCATGGTCTACAGCCAAGCGACTTTGTGACTTTAATGCCAACGTCGTCGCCCCCGCCGCTGCCCGAGTCGCCCACAGCTACACCGTCGCCTCAGCACTGTGAAGAACCAGAGGCAGAGGTTGCGATGACTGCAGACAGTGCTGCTGATAACAGCCCCGCGGCAACTCACTATGGTCCAGTTTATGCCGCAGCCGCGACAAGCAGCAAACCATCGTCGTCATCGGCAATAGCAGCAGTTGCAGCTGCAGCTACAGCAACATCGCCAGTCGAGATACAAGAGGCCATGAAGGAGATACGTTCAGCTATTCAGCGCGCCAAAGCGCAGCCAGACAAACTGAAGTTCTGTGATGAGGTGCTACCAGCGGATCCCGATTCACCGGTGTGGGTGCCGCGCAAGACTGCGACAGCGACACGTGTAGACGAAGAAGAAGCTGACACGGATCTAGAAACGGATCGATTACTCGGCCAGCAAGATTTCTTTGGCGAGCAAGTAAGTTCGGTAAGGGCAAATCCCTAAAATAAATGAAATTTTTTAACAACTTCCCGATTATCATAGACAACAGCACTGCCTGCCAACGCCGACAGCAATGCAAACGGCTTGGCCAATAATAGCGTTAATAGCAGCGATAATAACAGCAATCCGAAGCCTCAGAGCTACTCAACGGCAACTATTCGACAAGGTATTGGTACTTCGCTGACGCCCAACTCGCCGGACATTTGCCAAATTGTGGGCAATGCGGACGCCTCGCTCAGTTCGCCAGAGAAGCTGCAATATACGAAGAGTCCTACGGGTTCCATAAAATCGCTTAAGGATTCGACCAACAGTGATAAGAAAGCCAAGTCGCGTAACAAAGAAGGTGAGTGAGGAATGTGATCAGGTTTTATAGATATGCACGATGCAGAGAATACAAGCACATCGAAAACACTTTGTAGATTTTACATCGTGTGCAATCTAACTATACTACTCTATTTGTGCATTTGTGTTTGTGCGTGTGAACGCCCCCCACAAAACAAGCAAGATAAACGATCCATCTATTTTGTACTGTCTGTCTCTTCTCAATCAATATTTTCACATTCACGCTTTTCCTTTGTCGTACGCTGCGTATTGAATTTATCATTTATGTATTTGGTGGTGCTGTACCTGCCACGTAAGTGAATGCTCTCTCCTCCCTTTCCTTCTCAACTAAAGTTTAATTTGCTTGGGAACTAGCGAATATGTTAGAAAACAGATCTCAAAAACATAAACAAACTAAGCAAATCAAACTGTAGATGTTTCTTGTTGTATAGTTGTTTTATTTTCAACTGAGCTTACTACTTGGTTTGCAACTAAGTGATTTCCCCTATTGTTGCTTAGGTCTATTGGAACCCAAAGTGCTCATCGAGGGCGTACTCTTTCGCGCCCGGTATCTTGGATCCACTCAGCTGGTATGCGAGGGGCAACCCACAAAGTCAACTCGGATGATGCAGGCCGAGGAGGCTGTGTTGCGAATAAAGGTGCGTATAATATAGATAATATCATATATATATATAGATGTGGCGTTCCCGTAGAATGCGCTCAGTAATTGCTCAATGTCTATAATTCGTCTCGCTTCTCTCGCCCATTCCCCTAAAAAATCCAATGCTGCGCACACTCCTTGACATATTTAGGCTTTGGTAAGCAGCAAATAACACATACGTACTAAATGTTCCTCATCTCTGTTGATAAGTCAGAGGCAAGCCTTATGTTTCATTGTCTTATCGTTGTTCCTCCTCGTTCACAGGCCCCAGAAGGCGAGAGCCAACCAAGCACAGAAGTGGACCTGTTCATATCAACCGAGAAGATAATGGTGCTCAATACAGATCTTAAGGAGATTATGATGGATCATGCACTGCGCACCATCTCGTACATTGCCGACATTGGTGATCTTGTAGTGCTGATGGCGCGTCGACGCTTTGTGCCTAATGGTGGAGGCGTTATTGTTGATTCCCTTTCGTGCCAGGGCGCCGGAGAGATCAGCGAAGGCGAAACGTTAAAGGAGAATAGTAGCAACAAGGAAATTGGCTCCTCCAACAAGCACAATCGCACTCCCAAAATGATATGTCATGTTTTCGAGAGTGACGAGGCGCAGTTTATAGCGCAGTCCATTGGCCAAGCTTTTCAGGTTGCCTACATGGAGTTTCTAAAGGCCAACGGCATCGAGAACGAGAACTTGGCCAAGGAAATGGACTATCAAGAGGTACTTAACAGTCAGGAAATATTCGGAGACGAGCTGGAAATATTTGCCAAGAAAGAGTTGCAGAAAGAAGTTGTGGTGCCCAAGGCAAAGGGCGAAATACTTGGAGTGGTTATTGTGGAAAGCGGCTGGGGCTCCATGCTGCCCACAGTAGTGATTGCCAATCTTATGTCCGGCGGTGCAGCTGCTCGCTGTGGACAGTTAAACATTGGTGATCAGCTTATTGCCATAAATGGGATGAGCCTTGTTGGATTGCCGCTTTCCACCTGCCAGAGCTATATACGCAATGCCAAAAATCAAACTGCCGTCAAGTTCACCGTTGTGCCCTGTCCTCCTGTTGTTGAGGTCAAAATACTGCGTCCCAAGGCGCTCTTTCAACTGGGATTTAGCGTGCAAAATGGCGTGGTAAGTTCAAACTTTCAGCGAGATGTGGCTGTTAAACATATTAGCTTAGTTAATCGTCTTCCAACTAAATCTGTTCTCTATATTTTTGCAGATTTGCAGCTTACTGCGTGGCGGCATCGCAGAACGTGGTGGTGTTCGTGTTGGCCATCGCATCATCGAGATAAACAATCAAAGTGTTGTGGCTGTGCCACACGATACCATTGTCAAGCTGTTGTCATCGTCTGTGGGCGAGGTAATCTAAAAAACAAATGTTACAAGTGGACAGTTTATTAATTATTAACTGTCTCTTCACAGATCCTAATGAAAACGATGCCAACGTCCATGTTTCGTTTGCTCACAGGCCAGGAGACACCAATTTATATCTAATTAAAGTCTTATTAATGCTATGATCATGCACCTCTCTCCGCACACTCCGCACACACTACTTAGGACTCGTTTCGTCTCCAAAAACCCAATTGAATGTACTTTAATGTAGCAAAGCGACGCAAAGTGCAATCAAGTTACGGGAACCTTTTTAAATTATATAAAAACAACACGACGTACTACTTATCATCTAACTAAGCTCAGCACTCTCGCAATGAAAGATTCCGTGGTACTGTACTTACACTTCAAGCCATGCAAACAACAAATTTGCTCCAATTACTTTAATTTGCTTTTTGTTTTCTTCTATGGACATGTAAAAGACTGAATTTTATGTTTCTTGTATGTGTGCATGCGTGCGTGTGTCTGTGTGTGTGTATTTGGGTGGGTGGGAAAGTGCATGTGACGCACAGTTCTATAATAGCCGAACAGTTTTCAAGATAATGTCAAATAAAGATGTTATTGATTGATTGGTTTTCCACAAATCTGAAGCAAAATAGAGAGGGAGAGAGACAGAGAGAGGGTAACAGAGAAAAAGACAGAGACAGACCAATGACTGTATGTGTGAAAAAGGAAAGATACAAACGATAGGGCGATAATATATAAGAATTGAATTGAATTTATTTGCCAACTCGAGTTATGGATAGCAATACATTATGATATAATTTTTTGTAAATTAATTTTATTAACTACATTTATAATTTGCAATTATGCCAAAAACAGATATTCGTTATACGAGTAAGATGGGATGAGATGAGATTTCGTTGTTTTTTTTCTTTTTAAACATAGATATTAAAGCATTGTCGCATTTGACGGATGTCAAATACTAAGCTTAGTCTTAATATTGCCTGTTATAAGTGATCAGTAACCTTAAACAGTAAACAAATTGAAATGCATTTAAGTAACGTCGTCAAACAATGTGTATACTTAACAATAACGATTAACAATAAACAATAAAATGTGCAAACTGTAATTTGTGCCGTTCTCGATTAATGCCATTTAAAAGTAAAGAAATTAAAAAAAAAATTGAACAAAACAATAAGCAACATTAACAACAGCAAACAGCAACAAAAGTAATATGAAGAACAATAAATTGTGCATTGAATAATTTTTGTTAAGCTAAAAAGGAAACAAAACACAAATACATACAAACATACATACATATATTAAAAGAGAGCTTATTTTTGCTATAATTGAGAGCCACAAGCGAAAACAAACAGTTACACGCAAGTAAATATAAATAAGTATTACAAGTGAATAAGCAAATTAATCGATTTTGTTTGTAAGCCTCAAGCAAATGAGAAATGGCAACATTTCAGAATAATATACGCTAAACGTGCAGGTATATACATACACATATACATACATATAGACATATATAGTATATATTATTTATACGTATTTATTGATAACTTTGATCGTTCGCAATGGCAATATTTTTGCAACCAACAAACAAGAAACACAGGCCGAGCAAGCAAACAAGTGAAAATTTAAATTGAATTGAATAATAAGTTAATAGATACAATTAACGAATAATTCGTTTATACTAACAAAATTAATATTTATACGTTTATTGCTATGCGCCCAAACTAAAGTGAATAACTACCATACTAAATGTATACTATCTTATACTATCTACATATTTATTTAAACCAGATTCGAGTCCATCAACAAAAAAGTCGAATTCGGTCCGAAGGCCATTCAGGTGAAGCGCAGCTTACTTTGCTATAATTAATACTAAAAAACAAACGTAAATCCAAACTGTAATTAAACAAAAAGTAACAATTAAATACATACATACAAATACATTACATATTTATAAATTCAAACGTACTTTTTGTCTATTTAAAAAGCTTGCGTCACAAGTTGAGACTTGACGAATATCATATCAAAAGGATCCACTTAATGAATGTAATGTGTGCCATATTTATTCCCTTCCCTGTTTGGTAAGCTAAAAAGCGCGAAAGAGATCTAGAGAGAAAAAGAGAAAGAGATAAACGGAGATCACTGCAATTCCGTTCAGTACTCGTTCAGAATTGAACCGCTTCAATCGAAATATTATATAAATTTATCGATGAACAGCCGATAGATGTCTGACTATCGTCGTTTAACTTATATTGGATTGAGCGCAATAATTCAAATTGGTATTCAAAAATCTTTAATTTATTTGCATGCACATTTAGAGAATACAATTAAACTGACGCTTAACTAGGACTAAAATGAAAATATGGAGGTAAACGCAACTGGATCAACATTGCAAACATAAAGTACCAATTAAAACATAAAAAATACAAAAATTTTCTGCCCACAACTGATATAAACAATTAAATGGACTTGACAACTTGGCCAACTCTAACGACGATCGCGTGCACGACTGCATTCATCGCCCAGGAGTGGAAGTTCCACAGTATATGTTGCTTTGCTGTCTTCTATTGTCTGATTTGGATCATCGCAACGGGCACAGGGTCCAAATAGGCGTAGCATGCGCGAAGCCAGTCGCTGCTTCTGCCTGCCAGTGTGAGGACGGCCCTTGAACTCCGTTTGGCTATAGGATTGATTAGTCGTTGTGGCAGTGCTAATGCCCTCATCACTGCTGGAGTTCAGAGTGAGTGGCGTGTGGCCCGGTATATCTGAAAGGTCAGATATATTCCACACATGACCTGTGGCTAATGTCACATCCGTTTGTGTTGCCCTTGCAACGCTACCCGTACTATGATTGCGCAATGGTAGGCCATACGCATATGAATGTATTGCGTTTCTCAGCTCAGTTTCTTTTATCAAGGCTGCTTGACGTTTCATTTGATCCTTGCACTCAGTAAGATCATCTCGTATCACTTCAAAATTCTTCTTCAATTGAAAATTAGCCTCTGTCTGCTTGGAGAGTGCTTCCTGTAGATAATCTATGTATGATTGTTTTTCTTTGAGCAGACGTTCATAGCTCTCGTCCAGGGATAGAGACTCGTCCAGCTTTTGCTGATCATCGACATTGCCCCGTGGCGTCAGGCATTCTGGCATGGATCGATGCCGTTGAAATGTACCAGAGCGATTGCGTTGCTGCTCTTCCTGTCTTTGCATGTCGGCAATATATTTTCTTACCTTGCTGGTTACATGTTTGTAGGTTTTTTTAGTGTATGCCGAGTGTATATCCTGATAGGAGACTGCTTTGCTGCTTCGTCCATTCCCCAGATGCAGATTACTGTGACTGTGTGTATGATTGCGTGTGTGATCGTCACTCTCAATGCTCTCACCATGATTGTTATTGTTTATTTCTGAAATTAAATAATTACATTCACTTTTACAGTTATAGACTGGTCTTTCATTAGTCTCACCTTCCTCGTTTTTCTCATAATCCACAGAATTAGCGGCGCACACTTTTTCCAAGTCACTATTCAAAAACAGCGACTCATTGCCTACCAAATCGTCGGGCTCCTCGGTATTCAATCGTATATTAAATTGTCTCTGAAGGTTTCTAGGAAGACTACCTTTAGTATTATTTAACCGGTCATATATTTCGTCTGCGGGAAAACTTTCATCTTGTAGACTCATTTTTAGCTCAACTCGTACATAAATGGCTACTTGCTAAAAAGTTACGGTTAATGTTCAAACAACCGCTAGGTATGTAAAAGCACTGCATGGTATACTGCTGTGGTATTTTTTAGGATATTTTACCGTCGGATGTATTTATTATTGTTTTTGGTTTTACTTATCGATTTTATGCATGCAGAAGCCGGGTAGTTGGTATTGTACGAGATATCGATATATTTCACATCCCTAGTTTCTACAGTGTGGTTGCACGAATTTTGGTAGCCAAATTTTTTTATACAAACTTAACTACAATGCCCCTAGAACAGGTAAGTTATAGTACTTTATGCAAGTTATATAATATTAATATACGTATATTTGTTGAAATCATTAGCTCAAAGCCGATGTTGCTGAGTTCACAGCCTTGCTTCAACAGGCAAAAAGTGCTCGCGTTAAAGGCGCGCTCACCCAAGCTAAAGCTGAAGCAGAACGCGAAATTGTTAATTTAGAGATTAAAGCACGTATTGCTGCGGAACGTGAAGCCGCTGGCACTGTTGGTGCAGATACCAAGAGGTAAGAGTTGCGGGCACTATTGTTATGCCTGTAAAATGTTCTTTGTTCTTCGAGAAGCTTCTCGAAGGTTCTGTCAACGTATTTACATATGTATATCCGTGCCTCAATATTTTTATTTTACGATGCAGGTACTTGCATGAGCTGACAGACTATGGCTGGGATCAGAGTCCCAAATTTGTGAAACTCTTCATAACATTAAACGGAGTTCAAAATTGCCCGGAGGAAGCTGTCACTGTAAACTATACGGAACACTCGTTGCAGCTCCACGTGCGTGATCTCAACGGCAAAGACTTCGGCCTTACAGTTAACAATCTGCTCTATGCCATTGATGTGGCGAAAAGTTATCGTAAATTGAAGACCGACATGGTAGCAATATACCTGAAAAAGGCGCAAGAGGGCCAAGACTGGGATGTCTTAACTTCTATTCAGAAACGATTAAAACAAAAGCAAGACAGTGAGTTCAGCAAGGATAGCGACAATCCAGAGAGCTCGCTGGTTAATATGATGAAGAAAATGTACAACAGCGGAGATACAAAAACGAAGCAAATGATAGCCAAGGTCTGGACCGAAAGTCAGGAGAAAGCTCGTTTCGGTCAGGAAGCTGGTGGTGGACTGGGAAACCTGGGCAACCTGGCTGATATTTAGGTAGTACTATATTTAACAAAGGGTTTACAATTGATTTTATTTATGTATGCAATATATTCCTTTTGATTTGGCCTAAGCATTAAGATATAAGGATTCGCAAAAATTCCAATATATTTCTAAATAAACTATGAAAGAACAACAAATTTATCTATTCGTTTTACCATTGCTTAATAGTGCATTGCCTATCGATGAGTGCGGAATATCGATTTCGTATGCGAGAAAATGATGACTGCTATAGCACTCGAAGATATGTAACGCATATTCAAATTTTTGTTACAGCAATTAATTGCTTGTCACAATGTACAATAAGTTTATGCTAATTAGATACAGATGTACGCACTTATCTGCCTTGACGGTTCGCACGATAGCGAATCGTTTTGAGGAAGCGACTTGCAGAAACTCTCAACCAGGCACAACGCGATGCTGTGCATGTCATCCATAATGACTCCACTTCTATAATTAAGCCAACTAATTCGTCATGCCACACACTGAGGATATTGCCCGATCCCAAGGTAAAAACAGGTGAAACATTGTAGTTTTCTTTTTTTTTATATATAGTACACATGTATATGCTCGTGTTTATTTATTAAACTCTTGTGATTAAAATCAATAATGTTGTTTGCATATATTTCTCGTTTATATCTTGTAATCTATTCCATTTTTAATAGTTAGTTTGCTTTAAATGATTTAATAATAATTATTTGTATTTTTAATACGCTTTATATGTTCGCAAATATATTTCTTCGTTTAAGGGAATTGACACAAAACAAACCAAATGAATAAATTCCCAGTAAGTCAAATTATTTGTATCCGCAAGATACTACAACATCCTTATCTTTCATTTCATTTTATTATTATATTTAAATTTTCTTATGTGCGCGTGTTGTAAACAATTAAATTGTCGTTTTGCTGAAATGATTTATATTTTTATCGTTTCGATTTGATCTATATATTTATAATTATGTTGCGAATTAGTATAGGAGAGAGGATGCTAAGGGCCTTCCTCATATATAGAGAATATATAGGTATGCGTTAATTCGGCATAAATACACTTGCCTTTCAATTTGTTGAGTTTCGTTCGAAGAACATTTGGTTGACGCTACAAACTGAAAGCAAATCGCACACTCAAATCATATCATAGTAAAAAGTATACATTCATATTTTACAACAAACATCGATTGAATATTAAGGCCGATTCCAACATATAATGTATCTATGTATAGATATATCTAACTCAGCTTAGTGAACAAAGAATTCGTTTGTTTCAACTTTAAAGGTACGATGTACTAAATATGTTAACATTGCTATAATCGAAGGCAAATTAATTTTACACAAAAAAATTCAAATTATTTATACGATGGTTGGTTTTTATAATTAATCTAAGGTTTGTCAAATAAAAGTTGTAGCATAGTATATACGGTAATGGGACTCGATATATATGGTAAGTTGTATCGCAAGTATTAAGTGAAAGTAAGCTTATCTTCGCGAAGGACTCAAGATTCCAGAATTTGTGACCGTTGCCAAGTAATATGTATGGTAGAGCGCATCGGATTAGGGAGTAGGGTCTCCCTTCCTCTTTTGTGGTGTTTGGGGGAATCATTATATATGTATATGGTATACTATATTACGAGTTACAATTTACTTTCGGTGTTTGCCTCGACCAAAGTAAAGCACCAAATTCATTATGTTCTATGCTCTGATCGGAACCATGCCGCCTAACTAAATATTGTAAGAATATATAGATTTATTTATTTATTTTTTTTGTTTTGCTTTTTCTTTTATGTTTGTATGTATATGTGTGTTTACCATATTATTATTATATTGTTTCGTTCGATTTTGCTTGTATAAAATCGAGTTTGTTAAAAGCTTTTCCCTTTCACATTGATGGCCTTTGCTTGCTTTGGGTGTATATAAAAAATAAATCCTTTGTTAACACTTTTAAGACTATGCTGGAAAAAAGCTCTTCCTCTCTCTCTCTCTCTCACACACACATCCAAACACACCGCGTACAACAATCAGTCCTACCAATTTCATCCTGCAAGCCCTTTTTAGTAATATTCTAATTTGATTTGTGTTGTATTTCTCTCTATATACAAATAAGTATCAATGGCTATGTCTCTGTGTGGGTGTGTTTCTCTATCTATCTGTGTGTGTGTGTGTGTGTGTTTGCAATGCTCGTAAAACTTCTAGAAAAATTCGTTTTCTATGTGGGAGGCGTGGGGCGTCAGGGGCTTCTAAGAACTATCACGATCGCAGCAGATTGCAGATTTCATTTAAAACATCTCTTAGTTCTATTCGAAAAAAAAAAATGCAAGCAAATAAGTGTGTATTTTTCAAATTGTATTCGAAAGTCTCAGTTTGGATTGTAAACGGTTCTTGGATGTCTGGTTTTGCTAGTTTACCGAACGATTATAGGGTATTTTCTGTTATCTCTTACTCTTTCTCTTTGCTCATGCGAAACGATGATATGATTGCGATTATTATTCGGGCCTGAATTTCGGATCAGCTGATGAGGCAGTTGCAATTATTGTACATATTATTGATTACGATCTCTATGTGCTATCTATGTATGTGTGTATTTCATCTTTATCATATAGGCTACTTGTCTGTATGAGGTCTCTTGGAACGGTTCCATTCTCTTTGCTTCGCTACGGTACGGTACGGTACGGTTCGGTTCGGTTTGGTTTGGTTTCACGCACATGCACAACCGCACAGACGGACAATTCCATTTTGGCCCTATCATTAACCTTATAAGCTATCCCCTAATTCACCGTTCGCCGTTCACACACATCCCTTCCAGCATTCAGAAAACACTCGGAAGTAGCTTGACATTGGTTGTGGAGCATGGTCGTGTCCTTGACTTGGGCTTGGGCTTTGCTCGGACGCCTAGCGTCCGCACGTGCCGTTAATAAAGCTCCGTATGATGCCGCACCGGCGCCGGTATCTTGGACATGCCTCGTTCACGGCGTGGCGACACCACAGCCACCAATGTAGTGTTTCCCGAATTATTGCTACCACACGAAGAAGCCGCCGAACTGCGTTTGGATCGTGCCTTGGCCGGCGGCGAACAGCTCTCGGATCTCTCCAAATTGCCATTGCTGTGCACCCACGCCGTGGTGAAGTCCTCGTAGACGGGCGTCTTCTTGCCGTTGCATCCGGTGCTGACGGGTCGCTGCTGCTGCTGATTGCCGGCAGCGTAGCGCGAGAGAAGCGTCTTCATTTTCTCCAGAATCTGTGCATCGTTCTTGGCACTGCTGGCCGCTTCGAGCAGCTGCTGGGCCAGTGGCGATGAGGCGTGGTTCTTGACCGGCGACGTTGTCAGTGAACTGGTGCAGCCGCGCACCCTGCGCCCATTGCTATCGTACAGAATCTGGGAGGAGCGTGTCTTCACGCTGCGCTCGAATGGTGACGGCGATGGGGACGTCGATGTTGATGCCGATGTTGACTTTGTTGGCGGCGGCGCAAATGTATCCGTATTGATGGTGGGCCGCTTTTTGCTGGCCACTGGCGCCGCAGCACTGCGTCCGCTCCATGTGTTGGTCACATCGCGCACCAATGGCAGCTGCGAGGCCTTTGCGCGTGTTGTTGTTGTTGGCGCCGCAGTCGCAGCTGCCGGACGACGCACTGACCGATAGACGGGCTGCTTGCGGCTGAAACTGAGCGCACCAGATCGTGTGCTCAAATCCTGCAAGCTGCCGCCAGCGCCGCTGCAATTGCTGTTGTCCATGCTGCTGCGACGACGGCGCTGCGCCAGTGGAGAGCGCGGTATCTTGCTGCCCACAGCGGGCGTGGTAACATTGCCTGTCTGCTGGTGCACCTGATCCTCAGCTTTGCTTGGCTTGCAGCCATCGGCTGTGTCCGCTTCGGTTGTTACTGTGATGATGTCATCGGAAATGAAGACGCCGGACTGCTCGAACTTGGTGTGACCCTCGCAGCCCGCAGGCTGCACCATTAGCTTGGGCAGTGCCAGCACGGCCGGCAGCGACTGCGGACCATCGATCTCGCAGGCAGCATAATCTGGCTCCTCCTCCTCCAGCATATTGTTGGTCTGTTGAACTGATCCCGTGCCTGCGTCTGCTTCCGCTTCTGGCTCATCCGTGGGTGAAATCTGCGAGTCACTGGACGTTTGATCAAGACGCGCTGGACGAGTGACAGAGAGAGAGAGAGAGAGAGAGAAACGAAGAGAACTGTAGAGGCAACTGAGAGAACGATAAGCGGCATCACTTACCATTGCTTTCAGCATCTTCGATGGAGGCCTGACTGTGCAGAGACTCGCGTTTCTGTGCTGTGGATTGGATGACTCCCAGACTGCGATAGCCCTCGTCGCTAATCTCGCTGCCATTGTCGCTGATGTTCTCGAACTTGCTGTTCTGCTCTGGCTGGCCGGCTACACCAGCTGCTGCTCCAGATGACGATGTGCTTGAGCCACCAACAACAGTTGCAGATTCCTCACCAAAGTCCACGCTTGGCAGCGATTTGGGTCCGCTGCTGCTCCCATAGGACTCTAGCGAGTTCTGCTTGCGGCGCATGTCTCCAAGCAGACGACGCTGAGTGGGCGACATGGAGCGCCTGGCCAAGCTGGGGGAGCTCGGCAAGCCTGGCTCAACGCTTCCATTGCCGCCGGCTGCTGCTGCAGCATTGGCCAAGGCATTCGATTGGTTAAGAAACTTGCGCTGCGGTGTCGGACTGCGACTGCGATGCTTGACCGCTGCGACGGCACTGGGCGATAAACTAGTGTTGGGTGATGAGACGACTTGTCCAGCTCCAGCTCCGGCATTCGATACATTTACACGCCGCGCTGCATGCGGTGAACTGTCAAAGAATCAAGAAGAGTAAGTCAAGGAGAGCGCAAGGTACAAAGGAAAGCAAGGAGAGAGATCAAAGAGAAGGGACAAGTATGTACAAGAAGGAGTAGGCAACAGAATATAGTATAGATGACAAGAAGACGTTGAAGAGACAGGCAGGCTAGAATGATTTAACTCGGATTCCTTATGATAGTCTAGAGGGAAGGAACAGGAACCGAGCACAGACAAGCAAACATATACGAGTAAAGAGAAGAAGTAAGGAGTAAAAGAGAGTAAGCACACAAAGCTGCAGCAAGGAGAGAAGATATAGAAGAGTTAGGTAGTCTGAATATATGTTACAATAGACCTAACTACACTCTAGTGACCAGTAATCAAGCACACGGTGGCTTTGAGTTTAATCAGTTGCCTTCAAAGTGAGTACAATAATCGCGCATGTAATGAAATTGTTCTAGATTAGCAAAGCCCATCGAAGATAATACGCGCCATACGCGTGTCCATAAAGTAACCACAGATAATAAATGTTTTATAACTGTCTGAACTAGATAGACGACGAAACTGTGCAAACTCTAAAGAAATCTATGAATACTGAGTGCGACTGTGAGTCGTTGCCTTTGAAGGACTCTCACATACATATTAGACCGGATAGTCAACTTGTGAATGGGATGTGTTCTCCCCCCCCCTGCCAGCGTTGATTGCCTGCATCTTTTGTGCAGCAGCAGCAGCAGCAGCAGCAGCAGAGGACTGCTGTTAATGGAGCACTCAACTGCAACGATTCGCAGTCTGTCGCTGTCTGTGGAAGCGCCATCATTATGCAGCTTTATGCACGCAATTAGCAAAGCGATAACAACTTAATGCAGCTTGCCAGCAGCTCGACGCAGTTTGGGAGCCAGAGGAATCGGTAGTGAGTAGCAGTAGAGAAGGAGGAGGAGGAGAAGAAGTAGGATAAGTAGGAGAGGCAGGCGGACAGCGCTTGACTTACCGTTCGTATATCACATGCGCATTGTGCAGCTCAATGCCACCGCCGTTACCGGAATTGGAGTTGCTGTTGCGGGGCAGCAGACGAGCCGTTATGGAGCTACGATGCTGGGCACGACAGCGGCAAGGATCGTGCTTGTCCAGATAGTGCGAAAGTGTGTCCCAGCCGCCGCCAACGCGCACCATGACATGCGAGCGCAGGATCTGCAGGTGATAAAGATAGAAAACATACATATATCATATGCAGACATATAGAGTATATAGAGCGATATCAGGATATGCTATATATAGCTGACTTACGCGCACGAAGATGAGAACTTTAGTGTCGCCAATGCGATACTTGCCCTCGGAGACGCGTACCATGGGAAACTGTGAGGGGCACGTGCACTTCTCCACCAAATCCCTGACCTGTAATACAAATACAAAGTTCACTTTATATACTATCGATGTGTGTGTGTGTGTGTGGGAGAGGGAGAGGGTGTCGTGCAATACAACCCCAGGCCTGACCCCGCAGGGCATTGCATAAGATCAAGAGCCACAGGCGATCAACTACCAAATCCCAAAGACCGTACAGACTATTGAGACTATGCCCTAGAGATGGGGGCATGACAACACGATAGACAAGGCTAGAGAATCAAAACCAAATAAAACAATCAGTGAAAGATCTTCTCAAAGAAATACGAAGAAGGAACTAAGGAAGAAGGCATTGATCGTATTGCAGATAGAAAACCTTCCTTGCATAGTCTACTCGTATCCCTAGATCACCATCAGTTTCGTGCCTACCCTGCTTTGTGCTCGTGTCACGCGTCCACCTACAGTCTGCTGTATCTGAATCGCAATGGTTTCCACTGCATAAATTCACGCGCTGCCATTGTCCGAGCAAATGATCAAACAAATGAGCGGAACAGCAAACGACTTGGCTTCCAGTTGCCATCGTCGTCGACGTCGTCGTCGCCGTCGCTGTTGTCGCAGTCCCAGGCCAGAAGACAGTCAGGAAGACAGAAGGCAGCCAGAAAACCCAGCAGAGCCTAGAGCCCACAGAGCAACTGCCTCGTTTCAATTCGTGTCTGTAGGGAGCTTGGCTTGGCTAGGCTTCGCTTCGCTTCGCTTGGCTACTGTGCCAGCATCGCCATCGCTTTGACAGGCCTTTGACTAGGCTAACAAAGCTGCCTCCTCTAACTGGCCGGGCCAACAAAACGAGGCAACTGGAAACACAACGAAACAGACAAAACGCATTTGCACCTTTGAACTTCGCTAGTTGCATACATACATATACCCTATATACCCTAAGCAACTGCAATGGGGTATCATCAATGAACTTGCACAAACCTGTTGAGTTCTTAAGTGATTGAGAGGCATCATTATCATAGCAGAGTAGAACTCAAGGAATCAAGGAACTCAAGTATGCTAGCATCATCAAACTGGATGTACAGATTCCAGTTTATATATGCACACTATATAGAGTCTAATTCAATTGCCAAGTACTTCAAAGCCCATGTTGATTAGGTATAAATATAAATCGAATCTAATTGTGCAAAGTCTTTATACCTTTGCATTGACTTCGGTCTTCACCGATTATTCCTATGCCAATTATATATATTATAAAGGTACAAAATTTCTCAATATTGTACTTAGAAAGAAAGCATACATAGCATGGTATAGTTGTCCGATTTGAATGAACTGATAAAATCATATATGTTTTACTGTATAACTACTATATATTCTGATTTGAGTTATTTCGATAAACTCTGCGTGGTACATGCAAACAGCTCATTTGTTCGACCATTTCTATGGCAGCTATATGCTATAGTGGCCCGATATTCTTTAGTTTGGATGCAGCGTCTTGTTAAGTTTCATGAATGCCACGTTTTATTAGGATAACATAAGCACATGGCAAGCTTGACTCCACTGTTGATGTTGATCAAGAATATATAAAATATATATAACCTATATCAATGTATATGTTTATATAATCTATATATATAATACATGTGAATACTTAAATATAATATACCCCCTATAATAATAAATATATAATCAATAGTCCCTTTTATTTGGCCAGTTTATCTTGTCTGCTTAACTCTTTACAGGGCATCTCCAAGTCGATCATGCGATCATGTTGTGAATTTCTATTTTAGCTATTTTTCTTGCTTCTTTTAACGTTTGTACATTGCAGCAAGGAAAACCTCCAGGAGGGCCCAGGAGCAACTGTCTGACTAACTGGGAACTGTGCCACACAGCTGTGCGAGTGTGTGTGTGTGTGTGTGTGTGTGTGCGTGCCACGGCTGCTGGAGCATGGTTGGAGTGAGGGTGGGGGCATGCTCCGACATCACAATAAATCTGGCATTGGCGATAAGCCAGAAAAGAGATCTGCCATCGACAACGACGGATCCGACTGTGACTGTGCAACGCATGCAAGATTAGCTGGCGTCGGCAATGGCGCTGCGATCCTGGTCAGGCCATAAATCGCATGCGCAGCAGCAGCAATAGCAGCAACAACAGCAGCAACAGTAACAACAACAGCAACAGCAAGAGAGCGTACGACGACGCGGACGTGCCAAACGGCAGCGACAAATAGTTGCCCGTTGTCCGCTTCAAGTTGCGAATAGTTGCAAGTTGCCTGCCTGTTGCCGGTTGCTCGCTGCTCGTTGCTGTGGCAGCTACGTGGTGGCACATCATTTCATTTTCGACAAGTTGTTGAGGCTATTTGCTGATTCGGCAGGAGCTGTTGCTGCTGCAGTGGCTGCTGCTGCTGCTGCTGCGACTGTTGCAGCAAACAAATTGATTGGCTAACTGAGTGATCGCCGGGACTGGAGTCACAACAACAGCAGCAGCAGCAGCAGCAAGAGCAACTGCAACTCAGGCCAGAGCCAGGCAGCCTGCAATCCATTGAGCATGTCCGCCCGCCGGGCCACTTTGTTATTGTTGCTGCTGCTGCTGCTGCTTATGCCGTTGCTATTGCTGACAATGGTTGCAGCAGCATGTGGCGCTGTTCGCTATCCATGTTGCATCCAATAAATGCGCAACGATTTATCCATCCACCATCCATCCACCCGCTGTCGATTGCAGGGAGGAACCAACGGGAGAGGGGCGAGGGGAGAGCATTGTTTGTGCCGTCGCGTCGTCAATGTTGCTGGCGGCGTGAGGAAATGTTTGCATGGCTTTTCATTAGTTTTCCGTTTACCGATTTGCCTGAGACGACTGGCCTGACTGCCTGAACTGCTTCTCAATCCTTGGGCGCTGCTGTTGTCCGTTTGTCTGTCCACTGTCCGCTGTCCGTTGTCCGTTGTCCGCTGTCCGTTGCATGTTGCCTGTATGTTGCCTGTGCATGTTGCTGTCGTTGTTCGTCTCGTGTTGTCATCGCGCAATCGCTGCTCGCAGTCACACTTGCAATTACATTGCCAATTGCGATTTCGATTGTTGTAATTGTTGTTGGCACATCACTGGCGCCACGGGGCGACAACAACAACAGCAACAGCAACAGGCAACAGGCGTGCAACGCCTCGAACATATTGTCAAATTAATTTACAATATGATGAGCGCCCGTGACATAAGCATCGACAATCATCGATCGCCAATCGGTAATCGATTGCAGCTCGCAAAGCCAAAGCAATAGCAATAGATCAGCAGTAAACACAGATATGCAGACACTTTATATAGGCGGAAATGTCTGTGCAAGTTGGCTTAATACAGACATTTAAGAGTGTCTCATCTGAGACACCCAAGACGAAGAAATCTGCAGAAGTCTGCTTAGCATGGAGTCTACTTCAATTGGAACTGATAACTATGAATATCTAAGTACCCAACTAAACGAGGAACAAAGGATACCTTCAGCATGCCGAAAGTTTTATTCTCTTGCAGGTTTTTATTTCCAATACTAGTTCTATAAGCTACAGTATTGAATGGTACTGTGTATTCTCAATAATATGCCTACCTTTCATTGGCACTGATAAGTTTAGTTATTTCTAAAATCAAACTGGGCTTTATACAAAAATCTTTCTTTAGGTCGATTGTTCCTATGACAGTTATATGTTATAGTGGTCCTATTTTAATGAAAAGTTATATACAGATTATTTATATAGAAAATGTACGATTTGGCAAATTGGGCTGCAATATCTTGACAAATAACGAGAATCGACCGATAGTTAGTATGGCAGCTATGCGATAAATCGGTCTGAACCGACTCGTTCCGACTTATTTACAGCGCGCAACAGTACGAAGCAAGTGTACCCAGTTGCATCAAGATAGCTCTTAATCTGAGAGACTAGTTTGAGTTGCTACAGACAGACAGACGGACATACGGACAGACAGACAGATGCTGATTCAGAATATATATATTTCTGTCGGAACTGTCTCCTAAGGTAAGTTGCCAGCTCCTGACCAATATGAACATACCCTCGGCAAGGGTAAGGGCAAATAAACCAGAATGAAAGGTTATACTCGGCATTATCAATTCTCTAGTATTGTAGCATATTTGATATTCTGTTGGCAAATAAACACTTTGCGATGCCACCCACCGTATATCCCCATTGACTTTATGAGTACTACGAGTCTTATCCCTCAATTCTTACAGTTTACATGCTCTGCTCCCAAGTTACTCAATCATTCACAATCACATATGATTTCCATATACAAATAATCATGTGTCGAAGACCTTGTTGATTCAGAACTCTCACTAAATCCCCGCAACAATCACGATCTCAAACACGATCACGACTCGCAGCCGCTCCCTATGGTTATGGAGGATGGGGGATATTTGTATATGACGACGACGACGACGACGACGATGACGATTTTGGATAGGGTAATACGAATCCGTTTTTAGGCAGAGTCCGCGCAAATCGTCTGAACAATTATCCATCGCATTTGTTCAACTTTGTTGCATTGTTTTTGTTGTTGCTGCTGCAGTGACTGTTGTTGTTGTAGTTGTTGCTGTTTACTTTTGATTTGTTTTGCCCAAGTTTGAAACTGGAAACTTAGCCATGGCTAAAAATGGACATAAGAAAAGTAGCTACGAAAACTACAACGACAACAATAACAAAAAATCGTGAGGTCCGTTGCAAAAAAAAAAAAGAAAGAAAGAAAACAGAAATAAAAGAGAAAACACAGCCCACGGAACACATAGAGACAGACACACATTCAAACGCAGAGTAAAGAAATGTCAAATTCAGTAGCCGGAAAAGGGAATCGGGAAGAGCGGGTGTTGCATGCAGACTGCTTTGGATTATCTCTGCCCCACTTACCATCTCGTCGAGACTCTTCAGGTCATTCGTTACAATCTGCGGCTGTGGTCCGTACATCAGCATCGGATCCTTATCGTCCTCATCCTCATTCTCTGTATCGCTGTCATAGAGATCTGTCTCAACTGCGGCACACTCGGACCCAACAGATGGCGCCTCTGTTTGGGTGCCGCTCTCAGAGCAACCGTTGCCCGTTTGTGTGCCACATCCGACGCCGTTGGCTTTGTTATCGGCTGCAATTTCGCGATCGATTTGTCGCTCCATCTGCACCAACATCGGCGCAAGCATTCCTATATACATATATAAAGTCACATATATCAATCAAATACGTTGCTTGTGCTTCCCTCCCCTCCACACTTACCGAACTTGGCGCCACGTCGGGCTACCTCCAGCAGGCAGAGGATCACATGCTTCTCGTTCTTGCGCATGATCAGATCGTCTGTTTCGAATAGTAGGCACTCTATGATTTTAAGGCTCTTTCTGTAGAAGTAGAAGAGGAATAGGAAACCTTACTTGTAGACGACTCTGTCAGTGTGCAAGTTCTCGACTGTCGATCAATCAAAGTGTCTGTGATCAGTGATCATCTGATCTTTCTCACTGTCCGTTCTTTAGAAAATGGTTAAACGATTAATCTAAGGATTGATATTCACTTCTATCTCATTCCTCTCATGACAGTACAATGATCTGTTGTTGTCTCTAGAGACTTGAGAAATTTGTCAAAGATTCAATGATCTCTACAGCCGTGGCAACTCATTAATCTCTAGAGATTTGTCTCCATGAAGTTTGAGTTTGTTATTTCCCGCATTAATCATTATCTAAAGATTTCTAATAACAGATTGAAAACCAAAGATCCTATAACTCCCTTCTATGTTATCATTGATCGACTCACCTGCACCAGGTTATGAAGTTGGAGACATTGTCGCGAGAGAAGAAGGTGCCGCTCTTGGCCGCCGGCAGATAGTACACATTTCCCAGGGCGAGGATCGGCCCGGCCAATCCGGAAGTCATCGAGCGTGTCATTGATTTGTTGCGCGCCTGTCGCCGGGCCAAATAGTCCTCAGCCGCTTGCCGCACATAATTTGCGTGCTGAAAACAGATTAAAGAGTGCAACAACAATAAATTAGACAAGAGTCAAACGCCAACAACAACAACAACAGCAAAAGCAAATACAATTGATAATGCAACGAAACGCGACAACGCAAGTGAAAGTCAAAAATATTTTTGGCTCATCTTAAAGCGCAACAAAAATCTAGAAAAAGTTTATTTTTAAGAGTCTGAAGAATTTAGCGCGGCATTTTTAGGCTGACGACGTCGACGACGACGGCGTCGATGAGGAGAGACCGCCAACGGGGCACCGGTGAAACACCCTTTCTTCCACTGCCAATCCCCCCATTGCTGAATCCAAAGGGGCAGTTTGGGACAGTGCAACAATGTTGGGCTGATTAAGGGGTAAACGCAAGGGGCACAGAGAGAGAGAGAGAGAGAGAGAGAGAGATAGAATGAGAGAGAGGAGGAGAAGAAGAGAGTAGGCAGGAACGAGGGCCGACGAGGCGCCGCAATGTTATGCATAATTAATTGACATGCCACAAGATTCACAAAGTCTGTGTGACACAGAGACACTCGTCAGTCATCAGTCATTAGTCCGACGCATTCGAATTTAAGAAAGGCTAAAATGGGGGCGTGACACAGATAGTATACCCGCCCAGTACGCAATATGCATTTCAGGTATTCGCATTTCCCGAATACTTGTGAGTCAATTGAATCTATTGTGATGGCAACTCACAGTTATTCATTAATTCGAATAATCTCGCTTATATGAAATCATCAGGCGATTATTCAAGACTTCAAATTTGATATAACAATAAGAATATACACGTATGTACGCTCGCATACATAGATACGACTTTTGTTCGTCTCAGCTTTTCTTTTTTATCTGACACTTTTTGATTATTTTACTTTACTAAAATTTAATGATACAATGCTTTTCAATAAATTAACGAAAAAAGTTAGCAGATCTTATTGGTTGTTTTTAACATAATTGCGAAAACAATAGAAAACCTTCGAATTGCGGCGGTAACAAAGCACTATTGTTCAAAGTTGGTTCAAACTAAATAATAAAACAAAATATTTATTCAGGAAATTAATTATATCTATAGTAATATGTTTTAGAAATATTAATATTTAGTTGCGTGACCTTTGTTGGCGATCACAGCTGCACATCGTCTAGGCATGGAGTCGACCAAGTCTTGGCGCCGTTATTTAGGAATTTTGTTTCACGAATCCTTCACAACAGCCCAAAAGTCTTTATTATTTTTGGGTTTAGCTTCAGAAACCTTTTTTTTTACCGTCCGCCCAAAGGTTTTCAATAGGATTCACATCCGGTGACTGACCAGGCCATTCCATAAGGCGGATAAAATTATCCTCAAACCATTTACGAGATTTCTTGCTGGTATGTTTAGGATCATTATCCTGCTGGAATACCCAAATCAAAGGCATTTCGTATTCGGCATATGGCAACATATTTTTTAATATTGCCGTATAAACATGTTGATCCATGATCGTTTTAATCCAGTTTATCGGACCTACTCCCTGGTAAAAAAAAACAACTCCACACCACGATATTTGAGCCTCCATGTTTTACCGACTTAAATGTAAAACGAGGATTATATTCAGCTTTTGATGGACGCCGAACATAAGAACGAGAGCCTTTAACGCCAAACAAAACTACAATATTTTGCTCTCATCTGACCACAATATGTTTCGCCATTTCTCCACGGGCCAATCCAGGTTTGACTGGCCAAACTGAATGCGTTTTGACACATGATTCGCTGTTAAAAGCGGGACTTTTCTTGGGCTGCAGTAATTCAGGTTATTTAGTCTCAAATGTTTGCGGACTGTTTCCACGCTCTCAGCTATCTGAACCTCCTTTTTTAGCTCCGTAGCCGGCTTTAACGGCTCCTTCTTGCGTTGCCGATCCAAGCGATTGACCTCCAAGTTGGTCAGTGCAGGCTTTCTTCCACGTGTTTCTTCCTTTATTCAAATAATATTGCATTGCGGATCATTTTATTTGAACATCCGACAATTTTACCAATTTCAGTCCGCCCGATTTCGCGCGCTTTTGCACTGAGTACCCAAAAACAAAAAAAAACCGTTACATTGAGATGGTAAAAATAGCTTGCTTATAGAGACAACATATCGTACAACATATCGTATTTAAAAAAAGTTGACAAAAAATACATTTTTTAGGAAGACAAATTTTACCTGCAGTAGCGCTATTAGTTTAACCAAAATAAAGTAATTATATATTGTACTAGAACAGTTATCCGGTATTATAATAAACTAGTTTATATGAAAAATTAGAAAGTTTAGACTATTGATGACTAGATAGAGTAGGCAAGTTAATTTTCCATACTTCTTATATATTTTGTCGATTGAAATAAGATACATATGTTTGTATCAACAATGGAAATCCTACAAGTAAGCTAGTCAATCTCTGTATACTTCTAACTTATATCATATAATTTGCTAATCCGATTAGATTCAGTTTCTTCATTCTTCTTCGATCCAAAGAAGACAATTCGTATGCTCTTTCTATTCGGCCTTGTCTGGAGATGCTTGAATTGTCTGTTGGAAAGTCTTGGCACTTGTTGCGCCCGCCAGTTGGCGCCCCCGCAAATCAACTCGATGCCGATGTCGATGCTGCTGGAGGTTATGTCATCGTCTCTCTCACTTAATGCCAAACTGTTCGAGACAATCCAATCGGATTCAATTCGATACGATGCGATGCGAAGTGAATCGAAGGTGCTGCGCGCGCGCGTTGCACGACGCCAAGTCTCGACGTGTCATGCATTTCCATTTCCCATTCCCATTCCCGTTCCCATTCGCGCATCATCTGAATCTCCATCTCCATTTCGATTTCGATTTTCATTTGCATTTCCATTCGCATCATTCCGTATGCATTTATGCACATTTTTTCTGTAATAATTTAATATTTAAACAATCTCAATATTTGCCTCGCTTGCGTCGTTGCCGTTGCCTTTGCTGTGTTGTTGTTAATGTTATTATTATTATTATTATGTCTCCTCTTTATGGATGCGGCTATCTACCTCAAGCTGCATGCGAAGTGCTTTATTTGGTGTTTATTGTTTCGACGCTTCGTACCCTAGCCCAAACAAGGGCAACGGCAAGCGCCGCCATCGATTACCGATTGCCGATTGGCGATGTCGCTGACGTCTACTGTCTCGGCCCGGCTAGGCTTGGTGGGGGCGTGCCACTTGAGCAATTTTTATAAGGATATGCGAAAAATCAATTGCGCTCGTCAGGTGAAAGAGAGACACTAGGTATGTCGATTTGAGAAAGAGTATTCCGCATTCGTTTTTGGCCACCGTATCTACTGACGCTTATCGCATTCAACCAGAGGCAGACGACGCCCACGTTGCAGTCGGCCAGAGGCGTTAAATGGATCTCTGCTCTACCCACAGTGGGGCCTATTGGCCTTCTTCAGCATTGCAGGGTATATCGCATTAAAATTTATTGCCCGACTCTTTAAGTCGTTTATTTTTCATTATTGATCCGATGAGTCAATTGATGATTTCTTTTAGCGGCGTAGCCAATCGCCAACTTTGACTAGAACCGATATTAATAATTTATGCAAACTTATAAATACACACACACAAACACACACTCTCACACTCACGCATAAAGTCATACTCAACCCGTAGTTTTGTATTGACTGCATTCGCTTCTTGGCCTCTTGTTGTTGCGGCATCAGATTTTCACTTTCGAAAGCGCTGACAAGACGACGGCAAGCAGGGGGAGTAGGAGGAGCAAAAGGTATCGGCAAGTTGCTTTAATGACTTAACAATATCTTACATCCAGCACGCGCCATGCGCCACGCGCCATCGTGTCAAGTGGTTTCGTTTCCTTTGTTGCTTTCCTCATTCTTCCAATCGGCATTTTGAATTAAAAAATAAAGAGTGTTGGACAATATTGCACTTAAATTAGAACTTTACTAGTGTAGAACTTTCACTAGAGATGGCCGATTTGCAATTCAAAATTATTGTCAATTTTCATTCAAAATATTTGCAATAAGCTCAGTTCTTAAAGTAATTAATTATTATAAAATTAAATAAAATTACAGCTTTCGTTGCAGCACACGTCATGGCGCGTATTTCAAAGATATATCGATACCAACTAATGGACTTAGTCCAATATGGCAACTCTACTATCTGTCCTTCTTCCTTTTCTTAATAGAACGCTTCTCTTAGCACAAGCGTCATCGACCAAGAGTAAGTTAATTGCAAAGAGATTGCTTTATCTAATTTATTGTCATTTTTCATTATAGCTTGCATTAAATAATAATAATATAGACATGAGTTCACCGGATTCGAAGAAGAAGAATGATGAGGAAGATTCAAACGAACTGCAGCTAGAAATGCGAGAACTTGTCATCCATCCCCCGACCATACAGGAGCTTATCGTGCACCGTTCATCCACATCATTGCTCAACAGGTGCCTTCAGCCGCCGCGTGACAATATCCTTGTGCAGTGCTTTCGATTTACAATAGGTCATAAAATGGAGAGCTTCATGCGCAACTTTCTGGGGCAGCCTGCCCATATACTAAGTCCTATAACTGTTATAAATGCCGCCATTTTGAATTTGCAATGCGCTCGTTCCTATGCCCAGCGGATCGAATTGGTTGTGATAGGAAATGGGCGTGTCCAAGTCGGGGGCGACGCAACTTCTTCGCATTTAAAGTGGCCTTTACTGTCTAAGGAGTATCTTTGCATGGTCGATGACATACACATAAATCGCATCGATAACTCCTTATCGTTATCGTCTCATGTGAGTAAAGACTGTGTTATTCAGGGTCTGGGTGCAATTGATACTGAATTAGATTTCGAAGTTGAGAACATTCTCAATCCCAATAAGCACAAGATGAGTCTGCAAGACTTGCAGAAGCGTGTGGCGGATCTGCGCAAGCGCCTTGATGAGCCCTGCAGCAGCGAAATGGCGTCCAAGTTGCAGCAGGAACTCAATGAAATTCTTATGCACCAAGAAGATTGGCAACATAAGAAAATTAAAAATTTGAAGACTCCGGACAATGAAATACATAAACTTTCACAAATATTATATGATGACTACCCTAAAGCAGATGAGAGCAATAATCAGGAGAATGGTGGATTGAGCTCCCTATTCTTAGATGAATCGGACGTAACTGATCTGTCATCAGATGAGTTTGATGATACATTTGCTTTCGATTCGGGATTGGTTTCGAATGATATGACAACTGATAATGTCGAATTAGACAAGTCTATTAAACTGGAACAGCAAAATTATACTCGTTGCAAGCAGGAAGTCCTTAGAGTCTGCCACAACAAAGGAGGTGCGATAACTATGGCCAATGTGATGGAGAACAAATGTTCCTCTACCGTAGCGCAATTCTTTATGGCCTCTCTAATGCTGGCCAGCGAAAAGAAGTTACAACTTCAGAACAAGGGGCAAAAGGCTGAACCAACCACTATCGATCACCTGATCATGAAGAGCATAAGCAAGTCTTAGATGCTTGCTAATGATGATGTTGTTGCTCTTCAAAGTGCCATAAGGAGGCTAAATATTCTTATACAGAGATGTTTTATTTGCGCATTTATTTGACATACAATACTTCTAGGTTGTCTACTCCCAAATGAAAGCAATAGTTTGTCATGATATAGATCTTTTGATCCTAATCATTTTTTAATAACACATTTTTGCAATTTATATTTATAAAATATATATATTTATTTTTAATTTTCACATGAAATTGAGAATATTTATTGATATTTTTACTATAGTGAGCTGTTCAAAATTTTCATATCATCTAGCAACATACTATTATATGCTACATACCCCTAACAACATGCTCTTATACGCCACATCTCGGAACAATCTTTTTGTATCTCTTTACTGTCGCCACAGTGGATTTTTACATAATTCATAGGTCACGCCGTCTCATAGTGGCTATGTGGCACTTTCCACACAGGTCACAGTCCTCTTGCAGCTGAGACGAGTGTCAGATGTCGAAGCAATTAACGTGACTTTGTAGCCAGCGTCTCGTCCACCGTACACCGTACCCCGTCCGTCCAGGTGGGTTCCGGCTAGGGGCGAGTGACGCTGCGAAAGTGGGCCAACTGGGGTACTCAAAACGTAAGTCGATGCTGCCACAACTGATAGCCAGTCAGCCAGCAAGGTAGGCAAGCTGTCGAGCGACGTCGAGCTGTCTAGCTGCCACACAACTGTGGCGCAGTTGCAAGACCAACGCCTCAAGTACGTGCCACACGTTGGGCAGGTGGAAAAGAGAGCGAAAGTCGGTTGAGGAAGCGAAGATGTTGCAACGCCCGTTCAACCGACGTGCGGGTGGGGTATGTTGGTGCTTCTGTCACTCACTCACACACACACACACACACACACACACACTCACAGACGTTTGTGTTGTACATGTGCATTATGCAAAAGGGGTAACGGGGGATCGAAGGGACTTTGCTGTCACGTAATTAGCTTAGATTTTTGCTTTCTTTGGTCCGAAAAGTGTGTCAATATGGCGTTAATAACATTAGGTAAAAGGCAATTGCAAAAAGCGTCCGTCTCGTTATGCACACACATGCACCAAATATAACAGATATACATACTTATGTGTGAATGAGATACACACATAAGCATACATCCACACATATATGTAGCTCAATAGCCGTAACAGCTTTTTGCTTCCGCAAAAAAGTACAAAATGACATTGCAAAAAAAACTGTCCGCCAACAAAGCAAACTTAAGAAAAAATCAACTAACAGAGCATGTTCCCCGTATTTATTGTACAATTGGCAACTTTAGACTGTCGTGTCGCACATACCCTATGAGCCACACAAATGCCAAGTATGCTCGACTAGACGCTAGCCTCTAACCTAACCTATCTCTCACGCTCTCTCTCTCTGGCTATTGAACAGAAACAAGAAACATAACCAGGGCTACCAGGGACACTTTGCCGGACACTTCTGTCCTTTTATTTTTTCCTCTAGCCTGAAAAAATCTGACCCAAAAGCTGTTATTTTTAATTGCTCAATTATAACGTATTTTTGATATGAGTTTAATGGTATTGTTATTAAAATCAATGTAGTGTATAATGGTTTTCAATTCTATTTTCCATCAAGGAACAAATATTTCAGAAATATTTGTCAATATTGCTTTATTTAAATTAGCATCATTTTTAAGATATAAAGAATCATTAGAACATTATAGGTTGAGTATGAAAAATAACAAATATAAATATAAATAAATATGTAAATTATGATAGTTTACAAATCTATGCTGAATCCGTTTTTTTCATCTTAACCTATCCTATTTTTGTGAGGAGTAGCTGGCAATCCTGGTGCCAGCTCTAGCATGCGATACCCTGCAGACTGTAGATTGCGGGGGCATACACAACTACGGCTTGCGGGCATGCGGTGGTTCAACTTGGCCAACGCCTAAGCGGATTTAGCCCGTCAACCGTTTGGTCAACAAGCAAAAGAGGCAGCACAAAAATGTGTAATAAATAAAAATAAAAAATCGAAATAATAAAATTCGCATTGTGCTGCGAGTGCTGGGGAGTGGAGTCGAGGCAAAAAAACAACAAAATTAAGCATTAAAATCGCACTGTAAGAGTTCAGACTCTAATGGAGCGAACTGCCACCGATTGTCAGATAGCCGGATTGTTTGACTATTTGACTGTCGGAGACTGCTGACTGGATCGTTGAATCGCCAGATTGGCTTGGCTATAACACATCTAACACCTAGCAGGGCCAACAAAGCACGGCAGCTTTTGACTGGTTTGTTGTCTTCTGTTGTTTTTGTTTTCAACTCAATCAAAATCAAAAAACTGTCCACGGTTTTCCATTCAAAAATTATATTTCAAAGCCGCGTGTCGACGTTGCCGTCATCAAGCAACGGTTGTTGTTGTTGTTTGTGCTGTTGTCGTTGTCGGTTGTCTCTGGGTTTTCTATCTCGGAGTTCAAGGTTCTCATGGACAACTTCCTAGCCAACCATCTGTTGCGGTGTACATGTCTTTTCGGCCATTTGGCAATGATAGATTGCTGCCAAATGATTATTGCAACAGCAACGGCAACACAGTACCACCACTAACAACAACAACAGCAGCAGCAACAGCAACAACAACTGTTGTCGATTGATCGGTCACCTGCTCGGGGGCCTTTTGATCTTGGCTAGCGCAGAAATACTTATGAATTTGATTGGCTGTTTTTGGCCCGCACTAACGGTATTTCCATAAAGCCATAAAAGGTGTTTTGTTTGCCAAAGTTTGTTGCTCTCTCGCTATGTGTGTGTGGATGTGTGTGTGGTGTGGGAAACGACCATGGACTTAAGATCGATGAGATTGTAGAGAATAGTAGAGAGAGAGAGAGAGATGAGATGAGATCACTGATCGCCTGATTGCATAGATTTTCAGCAAAGCAAGTGTGTGCGTGTTTGTATGTATGTGTGCAGTGGGAAATCTCAAGTGTGGGCACACACACCCCGACTATATGTACATATATATTAAATAACTCAGAGTTCAGGTAATTGATAGCTGCACTGTGAGAACTTCAATCGATTTCCCACAGATCGGAAAAAGATTCAAGAATCTCATTTCACTCTCTTGGATTGGATCTATCTATGGTTCATTGTAGCACTGTGTTATTGTATTATCTGTAGCAATTCGTGTGGAACTTGACTTGGCGAAACAAAAACTTACACACAACACGCGGCTAACGAGACAAAGCCGATGCCAAAAACTAAACCAAACTGAACTGGTTTTTGTTGTTTTTGTTGCTGTTGCCATTTTCCAAAAGCCAAAGCCAAAGCGAATTTTGAATGTGGGTGAAGTTGTTAAAAATGTGGCAAACGCAAACGCAATCGAGGCCAGTCGCCCCGTGTCGGGTTCCAGAGCAGAGCAGAGAAACACCCATACCCCTTGCTCTCTACCCGTGCTGAAACTTCACTCACCCCACCCCACCGAACGGGGCATAGACCACGCCAACCTGCTAAGCGCATATTTAGCTATAAACTTGAATTTAGACTCGGCCCAAATTAGACAGATACGTAGATCGACTTTGGGCTGCCACAAAGAATTCGGGCAGAAGAAACTCAACACGATGCGAAACAAAAGAAAAGCAAATCAAACGAAACGAAACCAAACAAAATGAAACGAACAGAGAGTCGTTAAATGAAACTAAACCGTTTTGGCTATAAAGAATAAAGCGAGAGTTAGTTCAGTTCCGTTTCAGTTGAATTTGGATTGAGCTTCCTGCTGCAAAATGACCAAATTAACTAATTGAATGGCTTTCAGAAATGATTCAGATATTCCCTGCCATTTGGTGATAATTATACAAAAAAAGCAAACGATTTTAGAGTTTTTTATTTGCATTTTGTTTATAGTAAATGGGAAAAGAAAAAATCTGCGCAATATATTTGAATTTGCCACTAAAATTGGTTAACATTAACAACTATGTATCTGCTATTTAATATCATCTTGATTTGTGGCAAGGTCAGGCCAGTGCTAATTATTTGCAAAATAAAATTAAATCTCACGTAAATAAACCTTGAAGCGGATTTAGTTGCAGGAACTAATGTTTGCAAAATTTGAATTGATGTTATCGATAGTTTTTCAAATATCGTTTGTAACTTGTGCATGCACAACTCTACCCAGGAGCTGCATGCAAATGCTTCATATTATCGTTAAAGGGAATACTAATTATGCATATGAGTGTGTTTGTGAGTGTGTGTGTGTATGAGTTGGAGTAGGAGCTGCCGATCGGGGGGCAATCTTTGACGGAGTCGTGCAAATTGCCCGGCCATGTTTATTTTAGCCATTTGTCCAGTTTTGGGCACAAAAAAAGCGCTAAAGCATTTGCGAGCAGGTAAATACGAACATATGTAAATATTAATTTTATTAAACAAACGTGACGCTAACTCTGTCAACAGCAACAGCGACAATTGCAGCCCACATATACATACAGACACACGTTCGCACGCATACAGATGTAGATTAAACGGTGCGCGCTTTTCATATTTGCCTTTTCAATTCACAATTGTCGCATGCAAAACTGTTGTTTATTGTTACTGTTACTGCACTTCTCCCTCGTCACCCATCCTCTCCCTCTGGTAACACCCGCGCACAGAGTTGCTTTGAGGTCTTAGTTTCGGACTTGGACTTGGTTTGCAAAAGTCATCTCTCTCTCTCGTTGCCCGCCTTGGCTGGGCTACGTGCTGCGTTGGAATCGGATTGGGAATCGGAGGCAGTTCATCAACAACGCATCCAAATGCGTGGGAATTGCGCCGGCCTTGCTTTGAAGTCGCTTGGAAAGGCTATTTGCAGAATTTCAAATACGAAAAAAAACTGTAAATACATGAGTGTGTGCAGTGCTGCTGGTGCTTGTTTGTTGGCGGTAAAAAGCTAAATAGCCATAAGAGTATTTGCAAATAGTATGTACATATCAGGGCTGCCTGCTACTCCTCACAAAAATAACATAAATTAAGATGAAAAAACGGATAGGCAAGAGGACAAAAAGACAAAGCAGGACAATAAATTTTTGATTTAAAAAAGGCTAACATTTAATCATATTGTAGATTTATGTAGTTTTTTATAATCAATCAATATTTTTCTTGGTTATTTTTATGTTATTGACATACTGCAGAGTTAATCAATATTTTTGAAATATTTGTTTCTTGGACATGTTCCATTTTATGATTGGAAATCTAATCGAAGAACCAAGATAAGGATTGTACATCAATTTTGAGAACAGTTTCATTAAAATCATATTAAAAATCTTATATTTTAGAGCAATTAACAAACAACAGACAGTAAGATTTAGAGATTTTTGGGATAGACGAAAGATTAAAAGGACAGACCTGAAGAAAAAATTACTGTCCTGACATATATGTATATATCTTTAAGACAACTCGAAACTAAGTTTTGTTGGTAAGTTTTTGCTTATTTTAAAGAGTGATTTATATCTATTTTTCTCTTTACTTCTAGCGAGTTTAACTTTAAGCTAGGCTTCTTTTTTAGCCTTTAACCCGCCCAGCAGCGCGCAACACTGTGTACGTGCGCTCGCATTTAGCAGAGAAAGTCGCATAAATAGTGTCTCTCTTTCATTCTATGTGTGTGTGTACATACTGGCGGCCATCACAAGTGTGACCCTGCCTGCATGTCGGGCGCAACAATTTGTCGGCTTCGCTACAAACGAGCGCTAAAGTTGTTGGCAAAACGCTTTGCAAATATGGCTTGAGAAGCATAATTGTCGCAAAATAGTCACAATCGACTTGAGTTTGGACTTTAATTGGCCAAAAGTGATTCATCGGCAACGGCAACAATGGCAACAACAACAATAGTTGCATTTCGTAGGCGACTCGACGACAATTTGGACTTCCTTTTGCGGCGTCGCCATTGAGACTGCACGACAACTGCAACGTGACGCATGAGCAGCGCCGCCCTCCGCGACGAAATTGCAGTCACAGCCGCAGCCGCAGCACCACCACCAACAACAACAACACAACTGTATGTAACAACAACAACTGTGAGGACTGTCGTCGTCGCTCTTTAACCTTTTCTCGACTCCGCTCGCCCCCTGCCGCTGCCTTTGCCGCTTCCTCGCATATGCGTTGATTTCTATTTCGAACGTGCTACGAAAATAGAACTCAAGGAACCCCAAGACGAATGACCGTTAATGGAGACATTTGTGCGTCGTTGGTAGGGGGCAGCTAGTGAGACGGGTAGGCGGAGGGGAAGGAGGAGGGAGTGGGGTTGGTATTAAAAACTATTTATACGCTGCATATGCGCATATTTCTAGATGATCTTGATCTTAGCAATCAGTTTGCTGCTGCGGCACATGCCACAAAAAGGGGCAGCTCAATAACAGCAGCAGCAGCAATAGCACGATAACGGCCAGTTGCAATAACAGCAGGCAAGCAAAGACACCCAGTAGGCTACCCTGCTGGGTTAATAGAGTCAAACCGACTTAGTTTCCTTAACCATGCCATGCCATGCATTTAACATCCCCTTGCTGGCAGTGCAACGATTGCAGGGTATGCTAACAATGCTGCGCCCCAAAACAATGGCGCACAGTGGCGACCACTTACAAGAACTTTAACACGCCGGAGTTCAAATTAGTCAGCCACACTCCATAAATCAGACAACGGAAAACAATCATAAAGGCCCGGCAACGGCGCTGGGGGTCCAGCAACTGCAGCAGCAACGGCAGCCAGTCCACTACCAGCAGTTTGGGGGACGCTCTTGAGGCAGCTGCCACAACAGCAGCAGGCTGCTGCAACTGGCCAATCGAGTTGGCCGCCCGCTGTTGCTGGGTCGAGCGATTAGCATACAATTTGTGTGGCAACTTGTTGTTGTACTTGCCTCTGTTGTTTCACTCGTTGTTGTTGTCTTTGCAATCCCATTGACAGCAATAAATAATAAAATTGCATTGCGATACCCTTTCCCTTCTGTCTAGTGCATGCTTGATAGTCTTAAGTGATCGTTAAGAAATAAGGAAGAATGAGAAAGGGAAGAACGCGTCCAATGTGCGACAAATTGTTGCAAATACTTCCATATTATAACACAACTTTGAATTCAATACTTCCAAATTGTAACAGTCCTCTTATAACTCTCTTAATGTCTGCCTCATAGGGTATCTAACAGACTTATAATGGCTGTGCAGCCACGGGGCTGGCAGGATGGCAGAGAGGTGCAACTCCATTCGGGGGTGCTAGGAAACATAAAATATAACTGTAGGCTGTTGTTGTGTGCTTTGTGCCATGTCTCGTTGTTGTTGCTGCTGTTGTTGTTATTGCTGCTAGTGCTGCCGTGGCACAGTGTCGTACAAATTGCACCGTTAATAAAGTCAAAATCGGATTAGACACGCCCCGGCCGACCCGCCGCCCCCTGGGGCCAAACTATGAACTGAGACTCAGCTGCACTGTG
This sequence comes from Zaprionus ornatus, assembly GCA_018904035.1. NCBI lineage: Eukaryota > Metazoa > Arthropoda > Insecta > Diptera > Drosophilidae > Zaprionus > Zaprionus ornatus. Next base: position 26,674,149 of record JAEIFZ010000001.1, read on the forward strand.
CTGGCCAGTTGGCGGCTTGACTGCACACACGCTTACAGATCAGGCCCAACGATATCTCGAGCGATATTCAGCGAGATCCAGAAACGATATTCGATATTTACAGCACCAAAAAGTGCCAAACAATAAATTGGCACTAATGAATTTGATTCATTTCGATTTGCTGCTGGCAATAACTAAATCAACGTTTGCTGTGCGAGGAAGGGGGTGGGGGGTGGGCAGGGGTCTAGATACAGACCACATATGACAGTTGTCATAAGGCATGAAAAAAAGAGTGACCCATATGTGTCCGACAAGGCGATAGGCAATAGGCGTGCCAGTTACAATGTAACTTATTTACACACATGTTAGCAAATTGAGGAAATCGCAAAGATTGAGTTTATAAAGACACAGATTAAAACGAAACCGAAAGGTGCCTCTCACTAAGCCCAATACAAAAGATCTTAAAAGGAAACTGTACGCTACAACAAATCAATCAATGCCTAAAAAGGTAACTTATTTTATATAGATGTGCCATTATTAATTCTAAACTGTTTCTAAATATTCTAAACCTTTTACTAAACTTGGATAAAACTAATCTTTTTTATAGTTCGCTGGACATATTGCTCGGCTGACATTATATTTGAATCGACTAAGTCTCTTTATCTTCATTGCTGATAATGGGATCGATTACATATAGAAAACGCTGGCATTCTTGGACTGCATATTCAGAATCAACTATCAACGGGACCATCGGCCATCGACGATCGACTGCAATTGCATTGTGCCACGTCCGTGTCCACGTCCAGGCATTTAGCAGCAAATTTCCCAATAACTCTGGCCACTTGGTATGCATGGGGAGACATGGGAGACAAAGAAGAAACAGACGACAACAAGCCAAAACCAGCGTACGCCGTAAGAGCAAAAACTCAATTAAGAGAAGCCAACGACCGAAGTTGGACTATAAAATCGGATGGGCTCACGAAGTGTCCAGCGAGTCACGACAGATCGCTGCGACAGATCGAGAATTCTCAATCTTATTTAATGTCTCAGTCAATGTGGAATATTTTATTGACTTGCACAAGTATTTACATATATTAATTCCGAAAACATTACAGTCTAGACAAGCAAGTCGATAAGGATTGGCGGAACTTCACATAAGATTATCATTCTTTAAAGAAAGAAAGAGAAACCATTTGTACTACAAAGTTACTATTTCGGATCTTAAGTTCGCGCTTTGTTCTCGAACCGGAATCGCACTGAATAGAAGCAGTAATTGGAACAATTTCAATGTGTGCCAAGTAACCCAATTAAATACATTTAGAGAAATTTCATTTCTTTATCACTTGAATGCTTTTCCCTTTTTCGTAGACTCTTCGAACTCTTTACACTGTTCGCCGCCACTCTGGATGTCGTATTCGACTGTGTTCATTGTGGATATCAGACGATATTGCGTCTGGTGCGGAAATGAACTGGCGGCACTTGCCACAATCACAACGACGGACACTTAATGCAGCTCAGAAACCCGAAATTTTCTTAGGCCAAATGGCAAGCATGGATGCATTGAATTATCTACAGAGCGCGAATAGAGAGGGGGTACGTCCGACTCTGTGCTGGGGAGTTCGGCCTATCGGCGATAATTGGCACTGTGAGTGTTTGGCCAATTAAAAGCATTCGTCGGCTTTATCAAATTCAATTAGTAGCCCCGAGAAATCGTTGAAGGCAGTTCCAAATACAAAGAAAAAGACGCGGCAATACCCTGTTGTGTGCGTGTGTATGAATAAATTGGGAATTTACTAAGCGAGCGCCAAGTAACTATCTACATTTTATGTTCAGATGATGAACAATAGTACAGTTTTATGCAATTACACATTCATGTTCATGTGTCTTGAGTATCAATTTTTCTTTATATCCTTAACTCTCCGTAGTTCTACAGTTCGGCATATCAATCAGAATTTTTAGCTAATTATATAGAAATATTAAAAAAAAATAGCTTATGCCTTATGATCTTCCGATACCAACAAAGGAATTTGTTCCGTGTGGTGCAAATTTTTACTTCTGCCTCATTTTTCTCAACTTTAATTATGATAATTTTGTTTCTTGTATGTTTTATAGTATGCGAGATGGATAGATAGAAAGATACATATCTCTCTTAATGGTGGAGTCGGTTGCTGAGGTATTTTTGCAACTGTGGCACAGCTGCGCCATATAATAATGTGGCATATTAATTAGCTGCCAACAACTAACTAAAATGGCCAATTGGCCATGTTGCACGTGGCCCGCGAATGATAAATGGAGGATTGTGGATTGTCGACGATGGATCGTGGATGTTGGATCGTGGACACTGGATCGTTAGACAATTCGCTAATGATGCCAACTAACGATCTGGTACGCTAATTGGCCCGCTCAGAACTGCCAACTATGAACATCTCGTATCCCCTGAGTTGTACGTGAATATAAACATAAGTATATACGGGCATAATTAATACGCACACACACACACACTCACACACTTGCGCATACAGGCGGGGATGAAGACATGACAACAAAGTTGCCTTATTTTCATTCAAAGTCGAGTGTCGCATCCACAAGATACAAATGCATCTAGATACATGCATGCAGCGTGCACATCGTGAGTTTCAATTAAAGTTCCATTAACGCTTCGCGACACACACAATTATCAAAAATTAAATTTATGCTTATGACATTTCCGGCAGCGCACCCGGCCCCGCCTTGTCCCGCCCCCAAAAAAACTCCCTGTCATATGCTAAATCGAAATGTGACGCATGCTGTGTGCACGTTCCTCTCTTTCTATGTGTGTGACTAAATAAATAAATAAATATGCATTTGAAGACAGCGAACTAAAGATCAAAGCATCTTTGCAACGATTGTGCTCCATGCGCATACATCGCCACATGGAGCAGCTGATCGGAGGAACAACCTGATCAGGCCAGTCAGCGCAGCCGGATGGGAAGCTGAAGGATGGACAGATATTTTCACATTCAGGTGAAAATACGCAAACGCCCCAAGTTCTGTAGGGAACATATCTCACGCGCTGTCTCACTCTTACACACCCCCAACTCATACTGTCTCCCTCTCACGATTACCCAGTCTGGGTGTGTTTTTACTTTTAGATATAGCCGCAACAATGCATCACACAAGGCACAGCAGGAGAGCCTCCGAGCGAAGTGATGCCGATATGAATCTGAGAACACTGAAAGAAATTAAAGTGAAGAAGCCATGCTACGAAATACAAGTCATTTACGAATATTCACTCAGCATGAAGATACATTAGCAATCAATTTTTTTGTTAATTCAATTTTTTTTGCAGTGCACCTTCAACTGCCTTCAGTTGGTCTGCACTTTTCAGATCGTCTGCCTGCCGACAACAGCAACAGCAGCAGCATCAACAACAAAAACAACAACAACAAAAACAAGTCGGACAACAGCAACAACAAGTCGCAAGACAAATTGTCTACGCGCTGAGGTCTTGGCTATTGGCCTCCGGCGTGACGTTGTCGGAGCTGCACAGACGCTGGCGCCAGTAGCCGCGGGCAGCGCCACTCAGCGCCATAATCACAACAAACATGGCAATGGCACAAACCACACACACACACACACACACACAGACAGAGACACAGAAAAACCGACACACGGGCACACACGCTGGGGCAGACACTGGCAATGGGCAGAGGTTTTATGGCATGCGCCACGTAACCGAAACCGAAACCGAAACCAAAACAGGCAACGGCAACGCATTAGTAATTAAAAGTGGCATCATGGAATTTGCTGCAGTCAACAAGCCAGAGCGGAGTGTAGCAGGGCAGACCAGGGCAGTGCCGACCAAGTTGCCATTGCACCCAGGAAGCCTGGCAGACCGGCAGGAAGACAGACGCTCCCTGGCGGCGGCAAATTCACAAAGCGTGCTCGCAACTTGCAGTTCTCCACGGGCTGCTTAGCATAGTTAAAAGCATCCTCCATATTGTTCGATATATTTAGACTTTGTTAAGTACATAATGTCAAGGAAGATGCTAAGCATAGTTGCGATAATTTGATTGTAATTGTAGGTAGATTGTAAAGCTAGCCTACTCAAAAAATTTTATACTATATATTTGTAAAGTATTTGGTTACATAGTAAGTATTAGTTTAGCTATATAGACTAATGTTTTAAGAAATACTCTTAAGTAAACACACATGTATATATGTAGTCGATTTAAGTGTAATCTACACTCAACTGAGAGTTCAATCTGAATCACTTGCCTATAAAATGATTAGACCTTAAGTAGTTCTGTTCTGTTTCATTGGAAGTGGAGCAAAAAGAAAAAAATTAAGCATCGGAAGCATCTATTGAAAATCTTTTGCTTCACAATGAATAGAAAATAATATGAAAATGAATATTTTTGCTTAGCAAAGTACAAAAGTGGAGCAACTGCAGCAAGTGAAACATAAACTTGGCCAGCCACTTCAGGCAGCACACAAAGTGCAACATTTTAAGCACTTTACAGGCAACAACAGCAACACTTTCACATACACTTACATACGAGTACATACAACATACATACACTTGCATTTACATTTGAATTTGCATATCCAGGTGGATGGGCCTTTGGCCATGCCTATTCAACTCAACTGGCAGGCAGTTGGCACAACGAACGGAGGTAACCCCATTTTGTGGCAGAGAAGCTACTGGAGCTAGAGCTGGATTTGGTGATGGTGTTGGAGGCATAAGGAGCTTTGACCTGCCCACCAGAGGATAATGCAAATGCATGACGAAAGCTAAAAGCGATGTCGCCTTGCATCAGGATGTGACCAGCTCGGCTTTGGCTTAGTTTGAGTCGCGAGCCGGATGGCTTTGATAAAGTGCCGCCTGGCGACTGTTCATGTATTTTGCCGACTAACTGACAGACTGCCGGTCCGTTTGTCTGTCTGCTCGTAAAAGCCGAATGTACCTCAATCCGTAAATCGCTTGCGCTTTTAACACCTAACCAAACAAACATTAATGCAGCCGTTGGAATTGAGGATGCATTTCGTGCACGTTTCGTGAGACGGAACTGGGGAAAGATATTGTATTGGAATATCATAGAATACTATTAATTAGCAAAAAAATTGTGTAAAGCCCAACGTTAATTGTTAAATGGAAAGATTCAAAAATCTTTGTTTTTAGCTTAGATTTATTTTAAAAAGTGAAGCGTGATAATATATTTACTGTAAATTGGAATTTGGATTTAATGATCGATAGTTTCAGAAAATCAGTATTTATCTAGACGCCCATCTCTAACAAAAGTGGAAACAGCCTCCCACCCCCAATCGAAAAGGCATGTGTGAATTTATTTTATTGACTTGCAGGCACAAACCAACACAAAGTCGGTTCAGGGGAATACGCTGTGGTGGTGGGGCCCAACAATACCTCCAACTACAGCATCTGCCCAAAATGTGTGCCAGAGCTTTTCCCATTTGGCTTTCTTAATGTGCTTTATGTGAACAAAACAGCTGTCGGTCATAAAAACCACACCGAAACCCCTTTTGGGGCAAGCATGCCGGAGAAGAAGATAAAGGAGTATGAGAAGATTTCTCCAGATATTTTTAACAGTGAATGTACAATCGCTTACCTTGCACAGTGCAACTCCCGTATCAAGTCGATCCATAAAATTATCAGCATTAATGCTTAGCTCCGGATATAGTGTGCTAAGCCATTCTGCCAGATCCTCTTTCATGGCCTCCAGATACTCCTCGCTGGACTTGAATGGCCGATAAGGCCGCGCCTCGAGCATTGCCATGGCGCCGGTGTATCGTCGATTTTTCGATCAATCGATTTTCAATCTATTACCGATTATCGATTTTTCGTTATGCAAGCTACAAAGTGCTTTCGAATCTTTCGTATTATATAAAACTCTCGCTCTTCAACTGGAATTTGTGTCAAGTGTTTAGTGGAAAGAAAAGGCAGGAACCCGCTCTGTACTTATGGTTGGGAAAACAGAAGAGAGTCGTGCATTGTCTCTCGCTCGTCAGGCAAAGAGAGTCGCCAAGATCAGTGGTACCACAACCTTGCTATATCGCGTAGTTCTGAAAGGAGACAAAAATTAAATTGAATTGAATAAATTCTTTAAGAAATACAAAATATTTAAAGCTTCAAAAGTTCTTAAATCGTATTCACTACTAATTGATCAAGTTTTCTGCCAAGAACTTTGCCGATTACTTGTTGAAAGTGAAAGCCGGAACACGCCCGAAGCTTAAAGTCAAGCAGTAAAAAATCAACCGCACGTTTAGGAATTTCATTAAGATATAGCTCACATTCAGATGGAAAAAAACGGGTGATGGGGAGAGAAAGAGAGCGGATAGCTACAGCAAAATGAAGTGGAATCATAAATTTCAATATGCACATTTCCCATTAAATCTGCATTCCGAATAGATATTTGCAGTTAATGGATTGCTTCGCTACTGCTGCCGCTGCTTGGATAAGTATGTGTTTCAATTCCAACGTACTCTCCTGATAGACCCTCTCCCTCATCCACCTACACGCAAACAAATGAATGTACACTGTAAGACGAGGTAAATTTATGACTTTGGCACTGCAACTGACATAATTATGGGACACAAAACCACAACAACAGCAGCAGCAGCGGCAGCAAACATAAACAACAAAAATGTATACAAATAAAATCAATAAATAAAACATAAAAGTGACTCGCGGCGGTCGGTTACTTAAAAGCCTACAACAACTGCACCAGCAACAATAATACAACAATGGCAAAAACAACAACAAAAAGCCGCTGCTGGGCGCCAGGTTAATCATGTTGGCAACTGGCAGTTGCTCGCCCTGCTACCCCGTTTCCACTCAACACCGTCTCCACCTGTGCCATTCCTTCTTCTTCTTCCAAACTGCCAGGCCGCCAGCTAATTAGCGGCAAGCTCAATTGAACTGTGAACTTGCAAGGAGCAACCTAAGCAGCCACCGCAACCAATTGTGACTGCAACTAAACGTTACATGTCCGCAACTCTTCCCGCCCACCAGGGCAGTGCCCAATGAAATTAAGTGTATCCAAGGCTATGAAGCTCATACAATTTATCGCTTATCTATTTATCAAGCTGCTGCAGCAGCTGCTGTTGTTGTATTGCAGCTGCTGTTAATGTTGCTTGCATAATTCAACGTTGCCAATTGACCTTGCTAGAGACGTAGAATTCATATCGCATCGTGTCGCGATTTTGCCTCGCTCTGTGGCGTGTCGTGCACTCCCTATACTTGCCACTACACATATAATGCCTTAACTGTATGCGTATACTGTACAGGCAACCTCAGACTGAAAATTTCTTAAGGTAGTAACACTTCTCGATGTATACAACTTTCTAATTGCAACAATACATTTAATAAATACTGTAGTTGTATTTCGGATTTGCCAAACAAACGAATCGCAACGGAGATTCGCCTGGATGTATACGCACATAAGTTTATTGTAATTGAAAGTGGGTTCTGAATTGAATATGAATACATTGTTTCACGGAATAATATTAAACATACTGTCAGCACAAATAAGCCTACAGGGTATCAACAGGGCAAGAAACTTTTATACTGTTGACTGAATTGGTTTTGCTTAATTTTTTTTTCTTGGCATTTTTGCTATTGCCATTTATGTAACGTTCCCGGCAATCGAATCCAATGAAACGTCGTCGACGACGCCAACGAAGCAGTCTTAATTAAGCTGCAGCTTTACCCAGTTAACTTAACTCACAGCTCGCAACTAAATACGAAACAATAAAGGAAAGCTAAATATTTTTATAATTAGCAGTGTAACGAAGCCCAAATACCCTTTACCAAAATGTGTGTTGTTAAAATCTGTAGATCATGAAGGAAAAGAATACATGACTTTTGAAGAATATTTTAAGATCGCATGAAAATGTATTGAAAAAAATTGAAGATTATGAAATAAAGTTGTAACTTCAAGATTTAACTTTCTCGTGAATTGATTGCCAACGGCCTTCGATCACATACGCATTGAGCTTAAGCTTTACAGAGCAAAGTATTGCCTAATTATTGGTATTGATGATCGATTGCAGATTGAACAATCATCGAATCGTCTTTGGATCGCTTTGCACTATCTGTGCAAAACTCTCCTCTATTAGTTTGATAAGTTATTTTGTTTTGTGCAACTTTTGATTGGAAATTGTAGCAAAACAATACGCCCCGCGGTCACTGGGATGGGAATGCCCGAAAGAGATCTCTCATACGATCAAATCGTTTGTTTTGGGTTTTTCGCTTATTTGGATTTTTGATTTTGCGCTTGTGAAAAGTTGCGTAAATTCGCGCACAGATCGATCAATGAATGACTATATAGAAATTGTGATCGATGCGATCGATCAATGAATCAGAAAACGGTATGTCTGCTTCGCCACGCCTCCCCCCCATTGAGAGCTGAGGGGGCTGTTGAGTGATGAGTGAAACAAATATGCAAATTTGCGCATATTATTAACCATTTGCATGTGTTTCTCTCTGTTTGTTTGGTTTTTTTTATTTTCTTTTTTTCTATTTTAATGATTAGCGGTATTTTTGAAAGTGAATTTAATTAAAATCCAAAATTGTGCATGGGATGCAACATCGCCAGCGCGTGCTTATAAGGCGAGAGACTCGTCGGGACTCCAACAACCGTTTGGACGGGTAATTGAATTTTTGTTGGCAAATTTGGCAATTGCAATTTGATTTTTGTCTCTGTTACGACGGCTTTCGCAATTGCAAAAAAATCTTGTGGGGCACCAGGTTGAGTAGAGAGAGAGAGAGAGAGAGAGAGAGAGAGAGGTAGAGAAACAACATTGAAATTTGGCTTACTTCATAAGGACACATTACTATAACTATGCAAATTGTGTATTAGTTTTTAATTCAACAGCCTTTCATTCCATTCTTATCCTTTTACGTAGATAACATAATTACCCCGATCTGAAGATGTCCCAACCTTACACAATTCACTATGAAAATGTGTTAATAAATTATACGAAAATTCACTTTCGTTAATTAAAATTTTAGGCCTCAATTCGATTGCGTTATATCGTCTTGTTGTTGTGTTTTTATTATTTTTAAAACATTTCGTTCGTTTTGAGTGTCTCGAACGGTTTTTCATTATCACTCGACGACGATATAACTTTACGAAATTGGAGGTATGCATGTTCGAGTGCCTGTCTTCGAGGGGTGCTTCAAAGTGCTGTTAAGTGTGAATTGCCAAATGACAGACAAAGAGTGCCAGTGCAACAGCAATAATAACAACAACCATAACAACAACAGCAACGACAACAATCGTAGCAACAACAAAAGCACTTTCAAGTCTTGTTTTGAGGTGAAAAATCGTATCGTATCAGCAAATAGATGTTGACTCTCTCAATTAACAATTGCCGTTTGATAGATGAGACAGCTTGTTGCAATCGCAAGACACGCTATAACGGTATATATACATATATATATATTTCTGTACACACTATTGTTTACTTCTTGTTGTAGTTATTGGGTCACACATTGCACAATAGAAAAGAGTTCGCACACAGTTATCTCACTTCTAGTGCGGGAAGGTCTTACAGTAGTCTTATAGTACTTGAACTTGAGATTTCGTCAAGAGCTAACAATTCTATAATTTAACGTTACATTAAACATATTTATGCCAACAAACTTCAGTTATAACTTCATCTTAACATGAACTTTCTTTTGTAATTCTAATTTCAACTTCCAACTTTTATATCAAGTTACTCTAGTTCCAACTACAATACATACTCAAAGTCTAGTTGCGTACATTCACTTGCAACTCCATTGCCAGTTTCAGTTGCAATTCCCGACAAACGACTCCAAATCCAAATCCAAATCCATTTCCAATTTCAATGACACTCGAAGAGACAATCGAAACGATTTTGTTTCAAGAAACGACATCAATAGCACAACATAAATTCACACAGCGCGTAAACAGAGACATTTGCCATTCCCATATCCATATCCATTCCCATCGGCATCGGCATCGCCAATGCCATCTCCTCCCGCTCAGTCTACTACATTCCCACTCACTCCATACCCCCGTTTATCCCGTTCCAGTTCCCGTTCCCTTTGCCTGCTCTGGTGTTGCACATGTGGAGCATTGCCGGCACGATTTTGAAGCGTTTGTTGCACTTCGCATCTGTCAGATTTCAGTGTCGAGGCTTTTTATTGCATTGAACAGCAACAGCAACAACAGCAACAGCAACAGCGGCTGCGCTTGAGGGAGACGTCGCATCGTTGAAGCTGGAAACGGAGCAGACGACACCCGTGGACTATGATTTTGACAGCCTTTCCGTCTGTGGCTGTGTGTGCGTGTGTGCTGCATCGAGTGCGGGAGTAAAGCAGAGGGAGTAAAGCATGCGGCACTAGAATATACCCTGTACTACTTCATAAACTACACCCTATGCACAAAACTGATGAGTCGTAATTTCAGAGTACAGTTCATTCAACTTTAAATGGGAATATACAATATTATATACGATGTCATATATTATGGCTGTAAAGTTAATTGGACTTAAATCTATTGGGGATTTAGTAATTACTTATGTAGTTACACGTCTCTGTTACCCATTGGCAATGCATTCTTTATCCACAGGGTATTGAAACAACGAAATGCAACGTCAAGTGCAAGAGTTATTTTCACAAGTTATTATCTATCCATTTATCCATTGAGCCAACAGTACAACAACAACATCAACAACACCAACAACAATGCTCGGTACACAATGCAACAGCTCAACACCCTGTAACACTTCAGAACCCTCCCCCCCCACCTTACGACTTGCCAGCAAACCCCTTGTGCACTTTGGTCGACGCTCGCACAACAAACACACACACACACGCACACATACATATGTACAGTGTGGCATGTTAAGGCCCCATGATAGATGCGTTCCCTGTGCACTGCGGCTGTTGCTCTTTTTGTTAAAATACCCTGTATATAAGCTAAAGTAAAGAATCTTAGCTATGAGGCAGATATGGTAAATGCAGAAAATGTACAATAGATGTCTCAGTGGAAATAAAAGAACATTTAGTTTTATACAGAAAAGATGCGAAGAACTAAGTCATGATACCCTATAAAATGATATACAAGTGATATACAATTGTACCTTAAGAATCCCTGTCAAAATTCCCAAACTCTTTTTGCACATGTTGTGAAGAACTACAGGGTATATACTGGCCATGCATACTATGAACATTTGGCACTCTAGCTTATGTTTTTCCCTTTAGTCGGCTTAGTTTTGTGTCTTTTGTGTACGCGCCTTGGCATTTCCATATATGCAACACGCGCATTGTCATCGTCATTCGCAACGTCATCATCATCATCATCATCATCATTATCATCGTCGTCTTCCCTAGAATAAGCATCGGCTGAAGTGTTGCCATAAATGTCGTCAATTGATTTTAAGGGTAAATGCACTGTGCGGTCTAAAAGGAAAATCAATAGAGACGCCTCGCCCACGCGGCGCCGCCAAAGTTGCCAGACAAAGGATCCCAACAGCAACAACAACAACAACAACTCCTTTTTGGACACATTTAGTAAGTTGGCCAACGTAATGAGTTGACAGTTTCATTTGTGTGAGACAACAGCGTCGCCGGGTTTGACTCATCAGTGTCTGTGTGTGCGAAACTAGGAGAGCGAGCACAACCGTTACGCTAGTCAGGTGGGTAGGGGCAGGGGTCTGTTGGAGGTGGAGGTGGAGGTATCGGAAAGGGAGATACACGGAAAACAACTAGCTGAGTAACAGGACGACGACCTTGGCTAAAAGTCCATTGGGCGCAATGCCAGATAGACAGACAGAGACAGTCAAAGAAAGAAGAGAAGAGCAGTGGGAGTCGGGGGATATAGTGGGCGGGGGGAGGAAAGGAAAGGGCGGTGTTGAACAAAGTGTGCAGCTGCAACTGAGTCACAGCGCGTGTGTTGCATTTGGTCGTGCAACATGCTGCATGTTGACAACATTCACAGAATATAAATATCCAAAAGTCTATGGGAAAGTGTACCTACACACACACATGCGACATACATACATACGTAATACATAAATACTGCTTACTACATACATACATGCTGCATACATACATACTGCATACTACATGCTGCATACATACATACATACATATGTATGTGTTCAGCTTTGTCAAACTCCAAGTCAAACTCCAGTTGCAATCTTCGTTTATATTAATATTTTGATTGGCTTTTGGTGCCCAAAAAAGTAACGACAGAAGGGAAACTTTATAAGATAGGGTATATATCTGTAGGGTATATATCTTATGTACATATATTTATAAATACTATGAATGCATTCATTATCATTTTTCTTCTATTCTCACCCCTCAGCAATCTGATCAGATCTCTGACATTGTAGTACAATACATAAGATATAGTTCAAGTGTTCTACACAAGTACAGGGTATTCTCAATGCAAGAAGACCTAACTTGCTTGAAACACAATAACCAAAGGCAAAAAAAGCGGGAACTGACTGCTTAAAAATGTCGCAGAGACTTTGCTTGCCGTATGTGTGGCAAGTATCTGCACATGTGTGCGTGTATGTGTGTGTGTGAATATTCATGTGTGTGTGTGTGTGTGTGTGTGTGACAGAGACAAGTTAAGAATTCGAAACAAGAAACGCAACTTAAGCTGCGTAGGTTTCTTAAGTAACTTCAAATGTTTTGATTAGACTTTAAATGACAAGAACAACAACAGCAACACAACGGCAACAAAAGCCGTGAATGCCAAATGCCAGGCCAGGCCAGGCCAAGTCACAGTCTCAGCCTCAGCCTCAGTCGCAGTCGCAGTCGCAGTCACCATCGATGTCGAAGTCGAAGTCCAACTTAAAGTCGAACTCGAACTCGGGTCGAGGCTGTTTGCACAGTGTGGGTTGCCTCAAAAGACCCGAGACATGAGAGACCTGAGACCCGAGAACTGAGAACTGAGAACTGAAATTGCCGCTGCCTGTGGCACATGCACACACACATACACACACACGCATACACACACGCATGAGCTGGCAAAGGCAATTCAAGTCGCACTGCTGTTGCTCTTACTTTAACCAGCTTTAGTATGATCTTTCTAGCTGACTGCATACTGCTGGCACTCAGTGTGTGTGTGTGTGTGTGTGGACAACAAACAAATGAGTCGAGCAGTAGCTACTATTGTAGCTACAATATAACTGTAGCCAAGTTGTATCTGCAGTTGTAGCTGTAGCTATAGCTGTCGCTCGCGTTATCCGGCGCGATAAATAATCGACAAGCTGCTTGGGTGGCAAAACTTGCCGCACTGCAGCAAAACAAATGCAACATTTTGTGGGAGTTGTTTCGCTTTGTTGTTGTTGTTATTCTTGCTGTTGGATTTTTATAGCTGTTCTAAGCTTACTGTCGGCTTGGCCAAGAGATACAAGCAAGTGAGAGAGGGAGAGAAGATGCTTTTTGTATTGTTGTCGTTGTTGTTCTTGAAGCTTTGTCTGGCGTTGCTTGTGCGTCTGCGTCGCAGCGAACGCAGCTGCGCATCTCAAACATTGTATCTGTATCTTTGTATCTTTGTATCTGTTGCCGTGTCGGGTCTCTCTCTCTCTCTGTGTGTGTGTGTGTGCGAGAGACCCGCACTTGACCTTGAACTTGTACAGGTTTACTTTTGTTTTCTTTTTGCCGTTTGGCCGTTCATTTGGCTTTTGGCTTTCGGCTTTGTCCGCTCTTCAACTCTTTTCTGAAGTGTTGTTTGCCTTCCTTTCTTCTCGTCTCTTGTCTCTTCTCAGTGCTTTGTCTCATTTTGACCAGTTTTTCTGTTGTTTCTTTTTGGTTTTTGGTCATTTTTTTCTTCTGTTGGTGCACGCGAACCTAATCAGGCTTAATGCCGTCGCATCGCCTCCGAGCAGGAGGAAAGAACGAGAGCGACAATTCCAAGAATCCTTTTACAGCCCGCAACTTATGAGGAAAAGAAATCTCGATTCGATGCGTACTTAAACTATACGAGACTTGATATTGTATATGCAAAGATTTATGCGATTTATGAAACAACACAACGAACTGTGAGAGAGGAGGCATTAATATCGTTTGCTGATCTCACGATTCGCGGTATTTCTTAGAGAAGGTGTTGAATAATGCCAGGATGTTCTTGGCTTCTCTATTATGAGATTTATTGAATTTGGGATTTCATTCGGAATTCCGGAGTTGAAATTCCTCTCCTGTGTCTCATTGAAGATGTCTTATATACCATCTAGTATACATATGTTTCAACTCTTGAGTTCCTTTGTTCTTTGTGTGAATTCTGTGAATATGAATATTCCGCTGAGTTTCTTTATACTCAAGACTACAACAGATTTGTGTCTTATAACGAGGTTAAGTTCTCTTGTTAACAAAGGTATTTAGCCTTTACCATCCTGTATTCATTAGTATGTTATAATACGCATATTCCGACTGTCTTTTAACTGCAGATCTTGAAGAGTTTTCTCGTTCGTAGCTGCAGGTTTTGTTCTAATGAGTTTTAGAGCGAAAAGCGAAACACATGATATATGGGCTAGTGTTACAGCACTCTAAATGGCTTATGACCATATGGGATACACACACACACACACACACGCACGAGCACGAGCACGAGCACACCTAGATGCTGCGTGTGTGTTTTCGCTGCACACGAAGCGTGACATTTTCCTCATGAGCGAATTCACCTTATGCAGAGATCGTGTACCTGACAATCTTAAGCTCCAACTCAATCTCAATTACAGACACCGTCAGATGAATGTAGGTGAGTGATGGGGCAAGGTGGTAAGGTGGCAGATGGGGGAAGGTGATGCTGCAGGGCTTGAGCTGGAATTGGGCCTGAGGCTAAGTGGATAAGTGGAGCAGCAGCAGCAACAGCACCAGCTAAATCTGCAGTTTCAAGTGCGAGCAGACACACAAATACACACACACACACACACACGCGCTCTCAAACACACACACCATTACAGATCTATGACAAATGACATTGGACAAGCTGAGCGTAATTGGAACCAGGTCCAGAGCTGGCAGCCAAGAGGTGTGACACAATTGTTTGCTATCAGGTGACAACAACAACAACAAGAACTTGAAGACAAATCAAACAATAACAAAGAGGCAGAAAGAGATGCAGAGAGAGAGGGAGGATGGAGAGAGGCACTGAGGCTGAGGCTAATTCAGGCAGACCAACTACGACAGATTGAGATTGAGACTGGAGATCAGAACTGAGACATAGACATGGACATGGACATAATTGGCATTGTTGCAATATGATGTCTGTGTCTGTATGTGTGTGTGTGTGTGCAACACACACAATGGTGCAACATTGGCGTGGCTGCTGCATCAGTTCCAGGTGAGAGTTATGCGCTGCTGTTAATTAACCATTTACGGCCTGATTGCAATGACTGACAAGCAGATAGACAGACAGACGGACAGACAGACAGACAGAGAGACAGAGAGAGAGAAAGAGACAGACATACACAGAGATAGAAATGCAGACAGACAGACGAGAAACAAACAGATTTTCAAAGAAACAGACAGAGGGAGACAGACAGAAAGACAGACAGAAAGACAGACAGATAGATAGAGACAGACAGACAGACTGACAGTCAGACAGACAGACAGAAAGATAGAAAGACCGACAGACAGATAGAGAGAGACAGACTGTCAGATAGATAGAGAAACAAAAAGAAGGAGAGACAGACATACAGAGAAACTAACATGCAGACAGACAGAGAGAAAGACAAACAGACAGACAGAGAGGGACAGGAAGTGAGACGGGCAGACAAAGAGACTGACAGACAGATAGAGAAAGAGAGAGAGAGAGAGAGAGAGAGAGAAACAGATAGGTAGACAGCCAGATAGGTAGACAGACAGACAGAGGGAGAGACAGACAGACAGACAGTCAGACAGACAGACAGACAGGCAGAAAGACAGACAGATAGATAGAGACAGACAGACAGACTGACAGTCAGACAGACAGACAGAAAGATAGAAAGACCGACAGACAGATAGAGAGAGACAGACTGTCAGATAGATAGAGAAACAAAAAGAAGGAGAGACAGACATACAGAGAAACTAACATGCAGACAGACAGAGAGAAAGACAAACAGACAGACAGAGAGGGACAGGAAGTGAGACGGGCAGACAAAGAGACTGTCAGACAGATAGAGAAAGAGAGAGAGAGAGAGAGAGAGAGAGAGAGAGAAACAGATAGGTAGACAGACAGATAGGTAGACAGACAGACAGAGGGAGAGACAGACAGACAGACAGTCAGACAGACAGATAGACAGAGAGACATAGACAGATAGACTAAGAAACAGGGAGAAAAAGACAGACCGAGGGAGAGACAGATAAACAGAGAGAGAAACAGGAAGTGAGACAGGCAGATAGATAGATAGAAAGACAGACAGTTGGATTGATAAAGAGACAGACAGATAGATTACGAGAGAAAGAGAGAGAGACAGACAGACATTCAAAATCGAATGCAGTTTGCAAGATAAATGTAAAACGAGGTCAACTTGCCAATCGAACCGTCGCTCTATCTATGTAAACCTCTAAGAAGCTGAAATATTAACTAAAGCTTTCTTCTGTGCTATCGATAACCGATAAAATGCCCATAATCGATACATAAAGTGAAAGTTTCTAAGTTTTGTACTTACACTTTAACAGCGTCACTAGCAGAGTCCGTTGTTGCACTTGTTGCACATGTTGCTGCAGCAAAAAGAGAATCAAAGAGAGAGAGAGAGAGAGAGGGGGAGAAAGAAAAAGAACGATTAGTTGAAGAATTCAATTAACATGCAGCACGTCGCACTTGACGCTTGAATCAATCCAATTGATGCAACGATATGTCAAGCGGCAAACTTATTTGAATGCACAGTGAGGGGCCCCCACCTCCTCCCCAATAGCTGCCACGCCCCTCAGCTCTTGATGCCAACTCCCCCGTACTCGTAAATATGCAGGTATAGCTGCAGTTTATAAAGAGTTGACAGCGAAACGGGCCAATCAACTGTGATTTCGGGCACGTTTGCAGTCGTACCTTCTCTTCCCTTCATTCTTTCCTACTCCCCTTCCCCCTTGATCTGGCACTCTCTGTGCGCACTCTACAAGCGTCAGCGCATGCGGTTAGTTACCTTTTTGGCTGGCCTGGCCAGCTGCCCACTGTTGGCCAAGTTGATAGCACGCACGTGATCTGCAGACTGAACGAGCCAACCAAATCTGAATGAAGAATTTATGAATGGAGCTGCGCGTCAGTGCGTGAGCGAAACAGCAACAGCAACAACGACAACAATAACAACAAGCAGCAGCAGCAGCAGCAGCAAGTTGTCTGCGTGTGTGTGGAGGATGCCGAGCGAATTCATACTCGTACATATAAATGTACATAGAGTGTCTTTTGCTAGCATATCCGTGAGATATATTTGTGTCTGGCAACTTCTCGCATGCGATTTTCACAGCATACGCGCACGTGCCTCGCGCTCTTCTTATCGATAATCGCCAATCGCTAATCGCATCACATAGTTACGATCGATTAGCAAGTGCCAGACAGATCCCTCTCTCTCACTCCCTTTCTCCCTCTCTCTCTCTCTCTTGGTTGCGCAGAAATGCCAACGTGCAACAGCGACAGCAACAGCAAGAGCAGCAGCAGCGACGATTTCCTCGACGCCCACCAAGTTGTTGCACTTTGTGGCAGCGCGCGCGTATAACTCAAAGGTTGTTGGCTACTGTATCTCGAAAATGTATTTGTATCTTTGCCTGCATTTGTATCTGTATCTGTTGCTGTCGCCGTTGCTGTTGCTGTTGCTGTTGCTGTTGCCGTTGCCGTTGCTGTTTGGCACGCATGTCTCGCGGGGCTCGCTGCCGCCGTCTGACGCATTGTCTGTGCGTTGTGCGTGGCTCAACAACTTGAAATTGTGGCATAAACACGTTCTACTATTTCCGGCATGAGTGTTGTTGGCGTTGTTGTTGTTGTTGTTGCTGCTGTGTTGTCCCTTGTTGTCGATTGTCGACTGTCGATCGTTGTAGTAGTTGTTGTTGTTGTAGTAGTTGTTGCTCTTATGTGTTTACTAGTTTCATTGATCATCATCATTACTCGCACTAATGTTGTGTGTTTTGTAGTGTTTTTCTGCCGACTTTGTGTCTGCTCATTAGCGCATCCCTCTCCCCCTCCCGCTCCCTGTCCCGCCTTGGCCAGTCCAGGTGAAAAACCACAATTGACCTCTTGGCCCAATTGAAAGCGTTTTGATCATCTCCATTCGCACACAATGATCGACAGCGAAACACTTAACAGATGCGCGGCTAATGTGCACCACAGACTGACAGATCACAAAAGATTCGCACACTGATCGATGGGTTCGCTCAGTAATGATCGCAAATATGAGTAAAGTGGAGCATGAATGTATATAGTGCAGACTCAATAATAACTCATAATGAACTGAAGTTGAAAGGCAGTAAAATCAAAATATGTTTGTTCGATCGTTCTTGGAAGCACTGGGAGAGTTATATACAACTGATCTCTACAAAAATGTTACTTTTGATATACAGTCATTTACTTTCTGGCATCCGTTTATCCTTAAGGGATCTCTAGAGCATCTGATAAGCAAATTTATAAGCTAAGAATCTTAAGAAAGACTTCTAGTGAACAAAGCTAATATCATGATGATCAGTTCCATATAGATCTCTTAAATAAGCATAGAGTCTCAACTAATGTAAGTCAACGAATGATTTTTGGAGTCTTTCACTCGATTTAGTGAGCTTTTACAATATATATAAGATCACTTAAGAGTCTCAACTTAACTGGGCAAGAAGTCTTTGAACCTCTTGAAGATCACCATTCTTATGGAAGATCATCTCGAGCAGTATCAATAAAACGCCTGAAATAGGACTGGAATACCTCAAGCTTTTTAAAGAGTAAATGATAGTTTCCATGCAGCTGACCTTGCAATTTAAGGTCTTTCATCTTTGGCTACGACAATATTTTGCGGCCCCAAAAGAAGAGACCTAATGACTTTGACAAATTTGTCTCGTTTTAGAACAATTAATTGATTTGTGTGCGTGTTTGTCGTTTGAGTGGCTTTTCGATTTTTGCCGATTTTGTCGACGGTCGACTAACAAAATAAACAAACGAACCAAGCAACTAGTAAACAAACTGAAAGACAGACAGTCAGAAAGACAGACAGACGATGAGGCAGACAGTTAGAGAGACAACAAGCAACTGAGATCGTTGTGGCAAAGACTATAGAGAATACCCAGGGCCGACGACCGATCTCAGTGGATCTCAGGCCGATCTCAGGCGACAGCGAGTTGGACAAGTGTTGCGCATGTGGCTTGCTCAAATGATCAAATGATCGTAAATTAAATAAATTTACTTTCGATTTTGTTGGCATTTGTTCAATACCCATTGCCGACGGGGGCAAAGACAATGTGAGTGTGCCTGTGTGTGCGTGTGTGTGTGTGTTTTTGGGCAGCATTTAAGTAATTAATTTATGACTCTAAGGGCAATTACACGATCATGGGCTGGGTTGGAGAGCCAGAGCTATAGCTATAGCTATAGATCAAGTTGCAAGCACGCAGACTGAACGACATCGTCTCTTCAATCATTAGCCTGCCCTTGTCCACTCTCTTCCTCTCTCGATCTTTTTGTTTGTCTCCTTTTCCAACATCATTTGCGATAATGATCCGGTAATCAAACGAGAAAAACTGTGTGAATGCCAAGTCAATGGCATGTCAAATGACCAGGCCAAGTGGCTGGGCAAATGGTCAGCAAATGGTCAGCCAATGGCCTAGACAGCGCCTAGTTGTCGCTTGTGGATTGACGATTACCCAAACGCAGCACGCACTTCATTTGATTTAGGGCCCCAGAAACAGAGAAACTCAAAACAAGCAATCAACAAAACTTCAATCATGTGCAGTCGACACGCAGATACCCTGTATTTGTTGTTCCTATTGTGACAACTTGTGTCATCTGATTGATTGATTGCTCATATATTTGGTCATCTCTGAAAACCATAAGATTAGGAAATCATTACATAACTTCTATATTCACTGGGCATTCTCATAGCTAGATTCATACTGTGGTTAACTATGACTAAGTCAATGAAGAAACCTTCGTGGTACTGCAAATTTGAATACTCTATACTCATGGAATACCGAGTTGCATGCTGATATGTATACTTTAATGCAACCCTTTTTACAATTTACAGGGTATACCAACAAGAAATAAACTGTCAAACGCAATGGCCAGCGACAGTCCCCAGATGAGCCCTACATAGGCCTGTGCAAACGACGTCTACAACATAATAAACATAATAAAACATAATAAACATGCCAAGAGCATTATAATGAACTTGCATGGAAAACGAGTCTAAAACCAAAACCAAAAGCGAATTAGAAACAGAAACAGAAACCGAAATCGAAATCAAAATCGAATTCGAAAATCGAAAAACGCAATAGTACAAGAAAACACAGCGGGCCATAGAGCTGACTAACTTCATTTACAAGTTGGTCAGTTCCGTGCTATAGATAACATAGATATGTTATACATATATTGTATGTATAGCTAGATGAATGTGGGACTATGTAAACATGGAAGCAGCAATTAAATCATGTCGAAGGCTTCGCAACCATCTTTTACACGCATAGAAAGTTAATTTGTTGGGTTATAACGGGCTTTACGATCTGATTTTGTAATTTCCAATTCAAACTGCCAGTCGAAATTGTATCAATAAACACGGATATTTCCATTGGCTTCGAGCTGGAATCAGATCACCTTACAAGTGCATCAATTGGAAGCTAATCAATATTAGAGAAATTTCAATCTTAACGATATGAAGATAATTATCAGTGGATCAAAAAGAATAATGAGTGAAGTAGCGATAAGGTATTGATTGTTAGGTTGTTTTATCAGTATAAGATATACAATTTAGTTGACATTCCTTCTTGATATTTCTCTTTATATATACTCGTATGTTTATTGAATGATAGTCATATATAGTATATATAGGACATGCACACATGGTATTTACACACATATAGATATCTTCAATAGTAAAATTCTCATTCCTCAGCCAATTTGAAGTGATCTCTCTTTCCCTCTGCTTGTCAACAGGTTGTTTATACCTTAAGTTATCGCTTTCGATATCGATATTGTTATCGAAGATCGTTTGCTTTGTCATTTCCGCATCGCCTTTGGCCATTCGCATGCATACGGCGCGCCACTGGCGAAGCTTCTGCCATATGCGCCAAAGCCAACGCCCATTCGAGCAGCGTCTGCTGCATTATTATCATATATATGTACATATATTGTTCCGTCATATATCATTGGCAATTGCCGCGATCGCCCTGCCGCCTGACAGGAGGTGACAGCACGGTGATGGCGACGGCAACAGCGTCGCTGCCAGGCGCCAGCTGCATTCCAAGCGGGGCGAGGCAGCACTAACAGCAGCAGGAATGGAACTGAGTGGGAGGAAGGGGAGGGGGGAGGTAAGGGGTTAGGTAAAGGAACGGGAACGGGGTAAATGTTGATGATAATAAGTGAGACTTCGGCGAGCCGATTAATTGCCGGGAACTGCGCATGCATAGATAAATATTAATGTAAACGACGACTATTCTACTCGATTCCAATCTATTCCACCCCATAAAGCTGGAACACACACAGATACACACACACACACACACACTCACATACACACCCGGGTCGCATCGCAACGTAACGAATGACCAAAGCCCAAACGAATTGCGCAGCGATAAATTACAAAGGAATTTGCAACGCCCAACGCAAACGGCCGAAAACGAGGCGTAACGAGGCACTGCAAATACGAATACGAATACGAATGTGAATACGAGTACGAATACGAATACCGAATCAAGTCTGAATACGGGATAACGACAGGGCTCGCAAGTGTTGTAAATTTGATTAAGATCTGATCGATGACAGCAGCAGCAGAAGCGAGAGAACTTTTCCCCATCTACAGATCAATTTATTCCGCAGTTAAAATTTTCAAGTATAAAAAAAAAACAAGGAGGAAAGGCCCCCTTCGGCACGCCGAAATTCTTACACCCTTGTAAGTTCTTATCACTTCCGATTGTTCCAATACTAGATAATAGATGGTATTGTGTGTATTCAATATTATGTCTAACTTTGATTGGCAACGAAAAGTTCAGTTATTTATAAAATCAAAAGTGATCTCCATAAAAAAACCTGCAAATCGACCTATTGTTCCCATGGCAGCTATATGTTATAGTGGTCGGATATTGATGAAATTTTATATGCATATTATATATATAGAAAAGTTCTGATTTAGTAATTTTGAACGCAATATCTTCACAAATAAAATAAATCGGCCGATAGTTTATTTGGCAGCTATACGATACGGTTTCATTAAAATAGCTCCAAAACTGAGAGACTTTTTTGCATTGCAAGAGACGGATACACGGACAGACGGACAGGACTAGTTCGATAACTCTGCTGATGCTGATCCAGAAAATATATATAATACTTTGTGGGGTCGGATATCTCTTCCCAGGTACGTTGCAAGGTCCTGGCCATAATTAATTTACCCTCTGCAAGGGTATAAACATAGATGCGTAAAATTAATATGCGATCTTATAAAATGAATAACCTGTTGTCAAACATTATTCAAGAACGCACCAATGTACCCATCTGTATATGGTAAAGTTGTAGCTATCTTAGTCTATAGAAGCTAATATCTCATATCATATTAGTTCAGCTTACTGTTTTATATATATGTGTATGGAAAATCTCCTGAGTGCTCACCTACTTTATATCTTTGTGTGTCTATATCTCTATATATAAATATATATACATATCAATCCATATCTGCAACTATTCTCTTTACCTCACTCTCTTCACTCTTTGTCTTCCTATACACATTTTTCTCGATTTCTTTTATTCTCTCATTTTCATTCTTACACTCATTTCACTCTCCCGCTTCCTCTTCCTGTTCTTACATATATCTCTCTCCCTTTTTGCCTCCATCTATATCTCCATTTGCTTCTATCTACGCGTATCTCTCTACCTATTGCACTTCCCTCAGCCGGATGAGCTTTACCGTTCATGCCGCCTTCTTCCCCAACTTGTGTATGCAAACATATAATAGTGAATATTATTCACTTCGTTCACAGCGAGTATTCGTATTCGATTTCGTATTCGCATTCGCATTTGTGCGCACTACGAAATTATCTATGCAAATTTTATGCGCAAAAAAAAGTCGCTTGCATTTTCATTATATACATATGCATATATTGATAACAACATAGATTATGTATGTATGTATGTGCGAGTGTTTGTGTGTGTGTGTGTGTGCTTAATGCACTCTGCGTTGCTTTTGCAACTTGAAACGAATCGAGTCTTTGGACTGGGGGCGTGGACAGCAACGGGGGCGTCAGCGTCGGCATTTGTCAAAGGCTTCTCCGGCTACCGATTTGTTTTACTTGCAACTACGACATTGGTGGCAATTGTTGTTGCTGCTCTGTTGTTGTTGTTGTTGTTGTTCTTGAGCTGCGCATGCGCAGCAGGCCAATGGCATGTGTGTGCGTGTGTGTGTGAGTGTGTATCTAAAGTGGGTATCTTATGGCCGAGATGCATATTGCTTACCTTGCAGCACAGTTGCACACACCGTTGTGCTGTGGCAACTGCTAATGAGGCAGCCATGGCAAGCTCGCTCTCTGCATGCAACATGTGTCCACATAATTAAACAAATCTCCACACATGAGCATGAACAGTTTTCCCACTTTAGAGCCAAGACTACATACATATATATACGTGTACATACCATACATATATATTTGTATATATCTCTGGCATTAAGGCACTAACCAGGTCGACTCACAGAGCGAGCAACCAGGTTGGCCACTCGATGTCGCTGTCGTAGTTGCTGTTGTTGCTGTTCTTGTTGTTGTTGTCGTTAATTAATGCAGCAGCAACATGCAGAAACAACAACAACAACAACAACAACAAGAAATAAAACGCACCACAACGTCGGCGGCAAGTTTTAGTCACTAAATTGAACTTTTCAAATGATTTAAGCCAAATGCCACTTTGCATTCAGGGCCATCGACTTGGCCACACACACGCATGCACGCACACACACACACACACACACACACACTCGCAGGCACAAGCGGACAGTCACAGCTAGAAAGATATTATAGATACAACAGACAGACATGGAAATGGGCGCCTGCATCTCAAGCTGTATCTATATCTATATCTATATTTGTATCTGTATCTGCGTCTCGTTTAGATGCCTTGACAAGTCAATTTTAGTCTCGTCTAACGGTAACAAGCTGTTGACAGAGAACTGCCCCAAGGGGTTGAGCACAGGCACCACACAGGGGGAGACGTATAGATATATCTATGTGTGTATGTGTGTGTGTGTGTTAGAAGGGGGGCGCAGCCAGCTACATATGTAAAGAGTTCTTTGAAATCAATTGGATACCAAAGCGACTGCTAATGCCCATTAGAATCTACGAGGGTCGCTTGATAAGTCCGTGACTTTTTGAATAAAATATATTTTTTTCGTCAAAGAAGCGTTTTATTTCTCAACATAATCTCCTTTTAGCTCTATACATTTAGTCCAGCGTTTTTCCAATTTTTTTATTCCTTCCAAATAATAGGTTTTCTCAAGGCCCTCAAAATAGTCGTTTGTTTCTGTGATGACCTCTTCATTTGACCCGAATCTCTTACCGCCGAGCCATTTCTTCATGTTTGGAAACAAAAAATAGTCACAGGGGGCTAAATCTGGAGAATATGCTGGATGGGGTAGCAGTTCGTAGCCCAATTTATGAAATTTTGCCATGCTGACTACACACGTGTGCACCCGTGCATTGTCCTGATGGAACAGCACTTTTTTTTCGCCAAATGCGGTCGTTTCTGCTTCAAATCAATATCGAATCTGTCCAAAAGCTCTGAATAATATTCGCCGGTGATCGTTTTACCCTTTTCAAGGTAATCGATGTGAATGATACCTTGTGCATCCCAAAAAACTGTGGCCATGACCTTGTTGGCCGACAGACCCACCTTGGCCTTCTTTGGTGCACGTTCACCCGGAGAAACCCACTGTCTTGATTGTTCTTTGGTCTCTGGTGTGGTGTGGTGGATCCATGTTTCGTCTACGGTAACGAAACGGCGCAAAAATTCGTTTGGATTGCGGTTGAACATCGCCAAACACTCCTTTGAAATGGTCACACGGTTGCGCTTATGGTCGTGTGTGAGCAATCGCGGCACCCATCGCGCGGAAAGCTTTTTCATGTCCAAATATTCATGTAAAATGTGATGTACCCGTTCAGTTGAGATGCCTACAGCCTCAGCTACCTCACGCACTTTCATTCTCCGATCATCCAATATCATTCCATGGATTTTGTCGACGATTTCTGGCATGACGACCTCTTTTGGGCGACCTGAACGTTCGGCATCACTTGTACTGGTACGACCACAACGGAACTCAGTAAACCATTTCTTAACCATTGAAATTGATGGTGCAGAGTCCCCATAATATTTATCAAGTCTTTCCTTGGTTTCGGTGATGGATTTTTTACGCAAAAAATAATGCTTAATTAGCACACGAAATTCACTTTTTTCCATTTTCGTTAAAATTCACGAGATCGTCTGCTTTCAATGCCTATAAAACGCAAACTAAGAAACGCAGCTTTCTCAAAATTTTACAGTCAGCTGTTAATCGATAACTGCTGACAGGAGCAGTGTTGTATTTAGAGCAGGTGCGCGGCAAATACAAAAAGTCACGGACTTATCAAACGACCCTCGTATAAGCCAAGCGATAAAATATATACATACTTAGAACGACAATAACCAAGAAGCTGACAGTAAGACTAGTCTTTATTGTACATTGATATTTTCAATACATAAAATACATTTCCTATCTGATACTTCAGATCTTAATCAATTGAAGATTGAAGGACCAATTGCATTAATGCTTGACATTCGGTAAAAATTTATTTAGTGTGTGGTAACAAGTCTACCAAATTTCAGCAAGTTAACTCCATGCATAGATTGATATTTTCAATAAATATAATACCTGTCTAATAAGATACCTTACTCATTAATCAATTGTATTACTGCATGACAATCAGAATAAGTCTATTTAGTGTGTGGTAACAAGTCTACCAAATTTCAGCAAGTTAACTCCATGCACAGATTGATATCTTCAATAAATATAATACCCGTCTAATAAGATATCTTACTCTTTAATCAATTGTATTACTGCATCACAATCAGAATAAGTCTATTTAGTGTGTGGTAACAAGTCTACCAAATTTCAGCAAGTTAACTCCACGCATAGCTCAGTTACGTTGGTATTAATCACTAAAATGTTGGCATATTTTCACTAATATTAACTAGCTGCACGTGCCTGAGTTAATTACAGTACCCCTAGCTCAGCTGATCAATCAATGCCAGAAACGACCGACTATTAATGAACCTAATGATGATCGGGTCCCTGACAGCCATTGCTTGCGTGCGACGTCGTCTTTCTAACCAAGATCGTAAGTTCACTCGGACCTTAAACGAATATATCCGGCATAGAGAATGGAAATGGGAATGGGAACAATCCCCTATTTCGATGGGGAGGCTGTGGCAAGTGGATAAAGTGGATAAATGCAATTGAAACTGAATGCGAAATTGCGATTGCAGTCGCCAAATTGTCGCCATAGAGCTCAGACTGGTGACTGGCGACTGGCGCTTTACACATGACTGACTGCCACAGGGTGGTGCGTCAGGCGGGGCCCGGGCACGTGCGACAATGGAATACCAATAAAATGGTCAAATAAATTTCCAGCAAAGTGATTTTCCCTTCACCTTCCCACGAGTTGCGGCGATGGGGTTTGCCACTGGGAGAACTTTTCTTTCTACCTTTGCCTTGTAAGTTTTGTCAACGGAAGCATTCAAAGAATGGTTCGGCAACGATGCATTGGAAACATATTTGAAATTCGAAAAACCAGAGGAAAGAAAAGCATAAAAAGAAACCCCAAAAACGGAGACGGAGACGGAGACAGGAAAATCATAAAAATGGCTTTGGCGGTGCTGAAAGGTAATAAATAAGCTAGATGCGGACACGTGTCCCACGTTAATCCCAGCAGCGCAGAAGGAACACACTCCCCAATTGCAGGCAGAGTTCACTTCGCTACACACTTTACCCCTCCACATTCCCCTCAAGAATTCCATCGAGCGATCCCGCTAACTGCTGCAGCCACGCATGGTGCATCTTTCTAATTAAAGTCACAAAAACCGAAAGGAGAAGCACCAAAACAGAACAGAACAGCGCAGCACAGAGCAGAGCAGAACAGAACGGAACACAAGGGAACCAGAAGCAGAGCCAGAGGCAGACCAGACCAAAGCAAACCATACCATACCATAGCATACCATATGAGGCATGGCATGGCATACCATATTATACCATATGTATACGTATAACGTACCGAAAGTGAAAGAAGCAGACAAAAGATGAAAGCAAGAGCTGCGGAAAGGGGGCAGCTACAGCTGCAGCTACTTCAGTTCCATAAGAAAGCGTATTTATATGCACGCCTCGCATTGCAATTCACACAGGGGTAGCTAAAGGCAAAGAGAGATAGAGAGGGAGAGACTGCAAAGCAGAGAGGGTGGCAGGCTCTGCCTGCAATTGAGACGCAGACATTCCAGCGACCACATATTTCTTCAATTAGGGGTTCGTTGCGAGTCAAAACAAACATCTCTGTCCCCTTTTGCCACTCCACCTCATCGCAACTCTTCTGCTCTGCATCATCCGTCCCCAAATATTTAGCCCCAGGGTCGCTCAGGCGTGCAGATCCGGCTTCGCAACAGATTACCGTGTAAAGATTAAAACCCAGAAAGGTTAACTCTTTCGTTGAACTCTTGGAAGAAATCTGAAACCTGAAATCAATTGATTAGTCTCTTTCGATCTTACAC
Source organism: Zaprionus ornatus (assembly GCA_018904035.1). Lineage (NCBI taxonomy): Eukaryota > Metazoa > Arthropoda > Insecta > Diptera > Drosophilidae > Zaprionus > Zaprionus ornatus. Next base: position 26,702,039 of record JAEIFZ010000001.1, read on the forward strand.
ATACATACGTTGAGATACAGATACAGATACAGATACAGGTACAGCAACATTGTTCCTATCGAACCGATCATTATTCATTCCGGCAATATTATGCCTTGCGATCGCCGGTTTCTAATGATTCTAATGAACTGTACTTAGGCGATAATTGGCTCACAAATTGATCACATTCTATATTCTATATTGATTGCAATTTTAGTTAATTGTTATTTTCAGTTCAGCAATTGATCACTAAGTGGCGATCGTAGTAGTCGTTGTTTTCTTGCTGTTTATCTTTTTCCTGTTTTAGTGTTAACTAAAAACTGATTTCTTTTTTCAGATATACTTTTCAGTATATTAATCGATCGATCCGTAGGCGATCGAAGCTGTTTGTTTGGCTGTAATGATCATTAATGATCTTTAATCGGTTTTAGTGATAACTATAAATTGATTTCAATTCCATTATATTATTTCCAATACAATTGATCATTCGATCAGTGGGTGATCGCAGCTTCTTCACATTGTGGATGCTGATCGATACCTCTAGATATCTTAGCGTAGGTCTGATCGTTGTCCTACTTTACTGACTGATCCTCCTTGCATTTGTTTATGTATCTGATCTTAGCCTAGTTCGTAACCGATCGTACCACTCAATTACCGCAACTGCATGAGCCCAACCCATGTACTGCACTATGCAGTACCTCAACATAAGTATACGACGAGTGTCGATTGACGTTTGACGCGATCGAGTCGAAGCATATCGACAGATGCCTCAAGTGGAGATCGCTTCAAGTAAACACACTCACACACGCGGCACACACAGACACAGACACAGGGGAGACCGAGGGAGACCAACACCCAACCATGAGCAATAGATGCAGCTGCAGAACTGATGGGCTCGGTCTCGATCTCGGTCTGTGCCTGATCCGTTGGGTTGGGCCACTAACCTTGACCCAATTGTTGTCGCTTGTGCTGTGGTATGTGCTGAAAGCGTGCTAATTGCCAAAATAATGCTCTCCAGTGGTGGTTCAAGTGTAAACATAATAAAAAGAAACACAAGGGGCGAAACAGAAAACTAAATACAAAAGCACAAGAAGAAAATGAAGAAGAAGAGCAGGCAGGCGAAGATACATTGCGACAACAGATCGCAGACAAGTTTATCGAGTGCCTGGCAAGAGGCGCCCGCGGGAAAATACAGAACAGAACAGAAGGATTGGGTAAGTCAGAGCAGTATATACCCGTTTCTTGTATGTATGGTATTTGTATCTGTATCTGTATCTGTATCTGTGTCTGATATTTATTGTCTACGCACAGGTGGAGCGGGCTAGGTGAAATGGAATCGACTCGATAAACAGGCCAGAAGACAAATGCGTTAAGCGCTTCTGTGTTCTTCTTCGCATTTGAGGTTTCTGAGTGTGATCCACCACACGTCGTCATCGTCATCGATTGTTGTTGGGAATAATACTGTACTATAGTATATGTTTCTCTCTTTCACAGACCAAACAGTCGCACATGTGCCGTGGCTTACCAAATACGTTGCGATAAGATAAGAAAGAAAAAAATCATTTTCCCGCTCGCTGTTTACATTTGGTTCAAATTCCAATGTTGTTTGCCTTGTGGCATGATTGATACGACCAGCGATTATAGTGCTATGCTGGGAAACAACCATTTACCCTTTACCATTTACCATTTACCATTAGCCAACCATTTACCCAAGTCTCTTACCCAGAGCAGAAGACCAGTTAACGGTGTCAACACGCTGTATATACACGTATCTGCATTCACGCTACACTCGTAAACCCAATTCTCTGCAAGACCAGAAGACTTCTACTTGGCGTATTTATGAATGAATTTAACGATCGCACGACGCCACAGATAAGACACGAAAGTGTTTCAGAGCGCACCCATCGAATACGGTTTTTACTTTGGAATCGTCCCATAAAAGACAAAAAACAAATTGAAAATGGAAAGTTGGCCAAATTGCCGGAGTGCAGCGTTAGTCTTATAAATGTTCCAGATATGCAAATCGAAAACATATGTTAGAGTCTCAAGTCGAGCCCAATAAAATACTCATAAAAGCTCTAGCCTCCATATATACAAATGTATATCGCAGCTTTTTGGACTCAATTAGGTGGCACACACAGAAACCTGAAGCTAAAACTGAAACTGAAGCTTCCCAGCGATCATAAACATGAACATAAAACTGCGCTATGTGGGCGTGTCACAAGTCCAAGAGGCACGCTTCACTTTTATGGCCCGAAATGCGCACACGACCGACCTAAGCATACAGGGTTGTGTGTGTGTGTGTGTGTGTGTCTGCAGGTAAGCAATGATAGATGATAGATGGCTACAGCATCCTTTAGGAGGATCAGCTACAGCTCTCGATCAAATCTAGAAGACTAGAATCAAAGTGAAATCCTTAACTCAACTCACTCGAGATGTTATCGAAGCGAATTGTATTGTATCTTTTGAATGACTTAAGATCGCATAACAAAACCTAACCCAAGTGCGTTACTCAAGGGATTGGTAAGATGAAACCGCCTTCAGATTGAAGTGTTCTTCAACTGTATCTTCAGAGATCTAACACTGCTTGTTGTTGTACTCGATTCTGTTCTTGTTGTTGTTGTTCTTCTTCTTGTGTTGTCTGTCAGGGTTGCACTTGACATTCACAAAGACATGCCGGAAAATTAGCGAAACTTTGAAAAATGAACAAAAGCCGACGCGAAACATTAGATTGCAAAATCTCTAAGAATAGAATGGAAGTTGGCTTTGAAGTGCTGGCAACAGACAGACAACAATAAAGCACAGCACAACACACACACAGACACACACACGTACGAACAACAGTTCCAAGTGTGAAGTGCAGCAGAGTCTGCGGAGTCGTTTGAGGCTATTAAAAAATATGAGGTAATTCAAACAACACACACACACACACACACGCGTGCACACGGGCACAACAAATTAGATAAATACCCCAAAAGAGCTGGCAGACCCAAAAGACCCGCATCGCAAACACGGCAACAACAGCAACAACAACAAGCGGCAACACCAGCAACAGCAACAACAATACAAATGACATTGACATAATGATTCTTAGTTAGCGTTTACAATTTCAAAGTTTCTATTGTTGTTGCTGTTGTTGTTGTCACTGTTGATTTGCCGCTTGGTGTTTGGTGTTGCTTGTGTTGTTGTTGCTGCTGCTGTTCTGCGTGTTGTTGCTGGCTTTCAATGTGACTAAGACTGGGTTCCGGCGTGCGTCGCTTGCGAGAGTTTTGACAACTTTTGTTTGGCTTTTGTTTTAGTTTCTGTTTCTGTTTCTGTTTCTCAAAATACCCTAACAAAAGATATTACAGATTTGTCATGTAATAAGTCAGGCCTTTAAGAAACAGCAGTACAGTGAGTATTGGGTAAAATAACTATGAGTTACCAAGGGACCTTGGCAAGCTATGAAAGAAATCTTATAAAAGCGAATTCAATGAATGAAATCTCCAACGATATTGTACTAATCGGTCGTTTTGGTCTACAAATCGTACTGATCCAGCTTATATATATACAGTATGTATGTATATGTACCTTCTTCAAATTGAGAACTATGATCAATTCATTTAGGAAAGATCTTAGAATGCATATGAAAAACTAGACTGAGAACGAACCTACAAACTATATATGGGTACAATATTATCACATAGGTCGCGCTACTGCTTCCCTTTTTAAATAGTAATAAATATAATATATGCGCATATAGATCATTTATTGTATAGATCATCCACTAACAACATTATTTCTTATCCTTCTTTTTGCCAATTTAAATAGATATTTCACTTTAGCTTCTTTATAGTTGACCTTATTTCATGCACTTCACTCCATTCATTTCTCTTAGTGTATTCAAACATTGACTGTTCAAACTGTGAGTATAAACGCGTTTGTTTTTTTGTTTAGTGATTTAACTTTTGGCCCAAAAATAGACTCTCGCCGCGCTGAACAACTTAATGAGCAACACACACACAGACACACATACTCGAGACCCTGGCCAAGTAGTTACTATCTGCTTGTTCTGCTGCTGCTGCTGCTTTCTTCTACCTCCACTGCTGCTTGAGTAACCCGTCAATAGTGATCGCCCACCCAACGAAACCAAACGAAATTCTTAATTGCGCGCCTTCTGGCCAAATTTCATTGCGATTTGAGTTTCGCGCACAACTCTCGGACCCCGATCATGATGTAAGCTGCCTAATTTGTCTTCACCTTTCATACATCAGGTTCGTCCGGTTCGGTTCACTTCGGTGCCAAGTCAAGTCTTCAATACGGGGTTCGTCATAATTCATCTAGACTTTGCACAATTTTTGCCGCAATTTTGGTATTCGAGGGGGTTTTTTATACCCTGCAGAGGGTATATTCATTTTGGTCAGGAGTTTGCAACGTACCTTAGAAGACATAGCCGACCCCATAAAGTTTATATATTCATATATACATATTGTTGCACACTATAAAAAAGTCGTAACGAGCCAGACCGTACCGATATATTGTATAGCTGCCATACAAACTGTCGGTCTACTTTTGTTATTTGTTAAGGTATTAAAACCGATATTTACTATATCGGACATTTCCTTTATGTATAATATATATATCAAATTTCATCAAAATCCGACCACTATAACATATAGCAGCCATAGGAACAATAGGCTGGATTGCAAGTTTTTGTATGAAGACCTGTTTCGATTTGAGGAATAACTGAACTTATTAGTATCAATCATAGTAAGACATTATATGGAAGATACATATTTAATTCTGAACCATTATATATAACGAGCATTGGGACGATCGGAGCAGATAAGAACCTGCAAGGGTATAGAACCTTCGGCATGCCGAAGGTAGTTTTTCTTCCTGGTTTTGTATACTTTAAGGTGTTTGGGTAGTTTGTTTTTACTTTGTTTTTATCTTTTCTCACACTCATTCATCATTCATTCGCATACCGCATGCATTCGCTTGTGCTGTCGCCTTTTTACCGAGTGCAACCAGCCAAAAAAAAGTATAGAAATGAAAACGAAATCCCTCGATGACTAAACGTTATTAAGTGTAATGAAATTTAAGTACGCGTCGTTGTGACGTTGCTGTGTGTCGCTTTGTACCCCTGACCCAGTAACAACTTTGTAATAGGAACGCACTCAGGCACACTCGCTCAGATTACTCACGCACACACACACTCACACACAGAGGGAGATATGTAAGTCTGTATGTTCATATCTCATAAATATGCTTTTGATTAGAGTCGTAAGCCGCCCGCATCGCTCGCTGATGTTGTTAATAGGCAACAATAGCGGCGAGGCGAGGCTAAGTGAGCGCCGCATTTAATCGAACAACCCGCCCAACGTGCCCCGCCCACCATTGAGCGGGTTAAATGCTTGTGCCCCGCGTCGAGTGTTAATTTGACAATTACGTCGAGTCACACAGGTAGAAAGACCAACTGAACTCAGGCCGCTGCTGCGATTTTTCATAGCTCGATCCCTTCGAGGATCAACGCGAGATCAACTCGTTGAACCAGAGATCTTTCCTTTTCACTGGATTCGAAAGAAACCACAAGTATTAACAGTTCTTAAGTGTTCTTTAATGAGTTAGGGATTAACTTAATGATCGGCTTAAGATCACTTCAAGTACCATAGGTACATACATGTATACTGTGCGATGAGCTCTAAAGGATCACCTGTGGCTTACTTTTAGAGGGATCAAAAAGACATTAGGACTAATAGTGCATAAATCAATGCAGAGCACACATTGAAATACTGAATCTTATTTCTCGCCACCTTCAAGATCACTTCATGTATATATGTACATATATACTGTGCGATGAGCTCTAAGGGATTACCCAAGAAATTAGTACTAATAGGTCATAAATCAATGCAGATCACACATTGAACTCCTGGTACTTATTTCTTTGCCATCTTTCAGACATTAACTAGCGATCTATATATCCTTTTGACGATCACTTTATTGAATGATATTTAAAAAATAAAAGAAAAATAGTTACCAGGTACGTACTATAAAAAATAAATCGAATCCACGAAAGATTCCCACCCGATTGTCAAATCATTTTGCCAGTTAAACACGCGTTTACCCACGATCATTGAAAGATCCGATCTGATCCGATGGCAAAGGAAACAGAAAACGAAAACGAAAACGAAAACCAGATGCCGTTTCACTTGAAGTGAAACTTTGGGGTTACATTGTCATATGGGCATTGTCAGGCGAGTGGCGGCTTCAAATGATTTTATTTCACCCACAGCCCACATATTATGAGCATCCATCAAGCTGGATGGGCAACATGCGATCTGCTCAGTGCGAACTGCGATCTCTGCGATGCGATCTGCGCGATCTGTGAGCTGCGAGCTGAGATATCTGAGTTGTGAGTTGCGAGTTGCGAGTGTGGCTGAGCAATTAATAAACAAATGAAATGGCAACAACAATGCGGGTCCATGACCACAACACGCCCCCCCTTCCCCCTCCCTCCCTCCTTGCCAGTGGGCTGTGCAGGCAAATTGCGTGCGCGAACAACTAAATTTACAATATTATGGGAATCCGGTGGATGATGATGTGATGCCATCAGAGAGATAGATGGAGATGGAGATGGAGATGGGGGACAGACATGGACAGACAGCAGCTGACATTGCCGCAGCGCGAAACCGAAGCCGAAACCAAACGAAGATGCGTCTGCGCAATTAATTGAAACGAAGAAAAAAGCAATGTATGCATACATATACATACGAGTAGATATACAGACATATAGCAATAATAATAAAGATATGCGACAGCTAACGTGGCAACACAAAGTGGCAGCTGCCACAAAAAAACGCCAGCCCTCGGCAATGGGAAGCTGCAATGAAAGGGCAATTGTCGCGCGAGCTTAATGAATGTGATGGCGACACGATCACGACATGACTAAGGCATAACTCCAAGAATCTGAACACTAGAGAGATCGCAATCAGCAGCATATACGAGTACCATTAACTACCACATACATACATCTAGGATAATTCGATCAAGCCGGCTTGAGAGCTCACTTAACCCCATGATACATTAATTAAGATATCATAGTTGATTACTGTGTTCAAGTGCAAGATCAACTGCTGGGCATATAGCTATATAATAGCTGAATATCTAACACTGTTCAAGCAATTTCAATTTTGATTTTAATACAATTTTTAGTAGTGAATACCCCCAACAATATGGTACAGTAGTACTATTATAATCTGTTCATAGTATAGGGAAGTGTGGATCACTTGCTGAGGTCTATTCTACATAAAATGGTAGACTGAGGAATCTCTCGCACACCAGGATACTGCGCTGGAGGAGGCGGATCCCAGATGTTGAATCCACGTACACATAGGGCAATACACCAGCATATGCCAGGCTGAAATATGCGCTATTGCCAGGTGCGTCGAACTTAATTTGAACTGCAAATACTTGAGGAAATATATCGCAATACATTGGACTGATAATGGATCTATAAGCTCAGATCTTATAGGTCGCAGGTCGTAGAACCATCCTTCCAGGTGTTAGCTACACTATTGTCTTGACTTCAATATCTCTGTGTATGACTGGATCATGATTTCCCGCGATAACCCTTGGGAAATCACTTGACACACACACAGCAGAAACTTTGCTTGATTCCTCAATTGAAAATGCTGTGGCGAAAGGGGGTCGGGGGTTCAGTTGTCCGCTGTCCATTTGGCTGCACTCCGAGCTGGAGCTGTCCAATCGTGCATTAGATATTAATAAAATATTGAAATATGGCTAGAAAACGTCGACGACGACGACGACGCCGGTCGATTAATGACAAACGACGACAAATCGCTTCCCGGGCGATTGGGCAATCGCTCGAACCGATTGAATCGGTCAATTCAAATTGTCGATCGCACACTACGATGGATGGATCGCTGGGATCGCTGGGATCGTCGTTTATTGTTTGCTGCTCACCTTTAGCGTCAGTTTCTATCTATGAATTAATTTTGTGCCACGTTTGCCCAATTTGTCTTGGGATCCGTGTTTTATTTTCGTTTCTTTTTCCTTTTTGTCTTTGGAAGTTGCCTCATTTGAATGACAATTGAGTTGAGTTGATATGATAAGCGGGCTGGCAATGCGCCCGCACGATGAAAATTGAAACGAAATCGAAATCGGAATCGAAACTGCGGCAACTGAAAATGCAATCAATCTAATGCGTCAGATGTTGTTGCCTCCGCTTTTGGCGAACAGCCCATTAAATTATACGTATTCTTGACCTACGGCATTATACGATATCATATATGTATGTTGTATGTGGCATGGTATTTCTGGCAGATGTCTGCATGAAAATGACGAAATATTTTGGTATTTATATTTCGTAGCTGCTGATTCACAGGGATTTTCGCAGAACCAAATGAATGGTGCGAGTGTGAATGTGAGTGTGAGTGTGCGTGGGTGTCATATATTTCCCTCTTAATGAGTGTGTAGAAAACTTATGGTCGCTCGGAGGGTGAGGGGTGGTGGATTTGGCGCCACGTCAACACTGATAAGCCAACTTTAATTAGATTGTTTGTAGCTTGTAGCGAAAAGAATCATCAAATTGTAAAGTATATGTATTATATATGGCAACTATATAGCATTTATCACATACCCTAACTAATTTGTCGTAGATCAGGCTAGAGCTATCGAGTTGTATCTCTATTCGTGTTCATATATTTTAGGGCTATAGATAGCCCTTTACAGGTACTTGTAATATTTATGGAACAGACAAAGTTTTACCAATAACTCACGTTAGATGCGGAAATGCCGATAAGATAGGGGCCCAACACCAGAAAGGTGTTTAGTGTCCCACAGTGCTAAGATAATGAGCTAGTTGGCTGGAAAACCATCAAACCAGAGTCGGGAAACGGGAAAACTCAGTCCAAGTTACGAAACCGAACAATTCTCCAAAGATTTATAGATAAACCAAACGTAATAACAAGCGAGAAAGAAACTCTACCTTCGGCATGCCGATAGTCTTATACTCTTGCAGGTTCTTATCTTCTCCAATTGTTCTAATACGAGATATATATAGTGGTGGAGAATTGAATAATAGTGTGTATATTCTATATTATGTTTTTAAGTTAAGTCATTTCCAAAATCAAAAGTGATATTCATACAAAAAACTTCATTTCGGCCGATTGTTCCTATAGCAGCTATATGTTATAGTGGTCCAATTTTGATAAAATTTTAAATGCATAATATATACATATATAAAGAAAGTCTGATGTAGTAGATGTAGCAGTATCTTGACAAATAACAGAAATCGGCCGATAGTTTGTATGGCAGCTATAAACAAAGAATGTGTGCCCAGTTTCATTAGATAAAACTGGGAGACTAGCGGATGGATACACGGCTTGATTCCTAAGCTAATGCTGATTCCGAATATATATACTTTATGGGGTCTAAGGTGCGTTGCAAACTCCGGGCCAAAATCAGTATAGCCTATGCAAGGGTATAAATATATATAGACAATAGTAGGACTTAAGTTTACATATGTACATATATAAAATTTAAGTGGCAGCATTATAACTTACCGATCTGAATGGGGGTACGCTTTCTGAAAATAAGGGGAAAAACATGAAAACATTAGAAAATTAAGCGAAATTTCTTATTGATCGTAAAATACAAAAGTATGTGAAGGTGTTGTGTGACATCATCGGTAAAAGGTAAGTAGAAAACGGTAAATGGAGTTTTATTTACTTTTTGTCATTGAGCGTTACACGCACGCACACACGCACACACACACACACACACACATACCCAGCACACACACAAAGGTGCTCTAAACAAATAAGTCAATAAATAAAGGCGTTAACTTGGTTCGAATGGCCTACGTAAATATGCGATGAAATGCGCGAAAACTACGCGTCGAGTCATGATGAATACGCCGTGGGACAGATAGACAGATCGACAGACAGATGGACAGTTCGACAGACTGACTGGCATTGCATATATAGAGAGGAATAGACGGACAGGCGGACAGATACGAGTAAAACCGATACAACTCGTCAGCTTCGTGTAGGCTTGTTTTGCAATCATCCACACAAACACACAATCACACACACACACACACACACACATACAATTGCAAAATAATAATAAAAAAAAAATTAGCTTGGCAATAAGCTAAAAGCCGACAAATGTTTGACAAGCGGAAATGGCAAAAAGCACAGCAAACACACGCAGAAAATAAGACAACAACAACGACAACACGGAGTAGCCAAAGACCCATCCAGAGAGCAAAGCGGCAAACCCATCAGAAAAATCCGAACCGAACCGAACCGAACCAAACCGAAAAAGAACAGGAAGTTTTTGCGTGCAAGCATGCTCGAACATGTCCTGTTTTCCGGGAACCCTCAAGGGGCCCATCACATAAATCAACATATCAAAAACAGTTCCTACACGTTATGTATATAAGTAACTAATCCCAAAGACCTACATATATCAAGTTTTACTTGTTGGTACAAAAGAACCCTAAGTTATAAGTTATAAGAAACATTATATCAGTTGGCAAGCGTTATATTCCTATAGAAATTAAGGTTGTTGGTGGAACTCTTCCAGCTTTACTTGAGGTGATTTACCAGTTTTAGAAAAATTATATCAGTTAACAAGCATTAGATTTAAAGTATATAATTAAGTATTAATTATAAGTATTATAATTATTAAAGTATATATTCCTATAAGTTGTTGGGAGAAGGGAACTTTTCTAGCTTTACTTGAGGCGATTTGCTAGTTTCAAAAAATATTATATCAGTCATCTAAAAAACTTCTAAAAAAAATAGGTTGTTGGTAGTAGCGATCTCTTACAGTTTGTTTTGAAGTGTTAAGAAACTGTATAGCATATGGTAGAATATAATAAAAACCATCTGAACAGTTTCCTTAAATGTTTCTTTACGAAACCTCTAATGAGGAAATAATTCTGTGAATACAGTTTCTTCTGCTTTCAAAGACTGATCCGTTAATGAAATATGATTTTCAGATACTGGAAACTCCGAAAATCGAAACATTTACTGTTCTTTCACAATTCGATTCGAAAACTGCATATTCCCATGTCCGAATATAATCAGTATGCAGCAGCACGTTCGGAAATGTTGCAGGATCAGAAGGCCAGATGTGGCTGCCTCTCTGGCCAGTTCCGGTGAAATAGTGTTAAAATCGTTGATGACTTCACCGATTGTTCTTGTCGTGTTGATGTTGCTACTCCTAGAGGTTGACATCAGGTAGTATCGTGCCACTGGCAAGGTCAATGCCGCATGAATATGAAGGCCCCTGGCAAGCGTTAATTGTTGACCTTTCCGTCTGTTGGTCCTCGGCTCGCTCCTGGTGAGTAATGTGTGTGTGTGTGCGGGTGCGTGAACATATTTGGTCTAACAAAAATGCCTGCGCATGCGGTCATCAAGGTCGCCGCCCGAACAGCTGACATGACTCAATCTGCAATCCAATCTAGCCTGCTGTTTCTACTCTCTCACGACCTCCACTCGCACTTCCTACACCGCCCCCTCGTCATTGTACAAACAACAACAAACTGTCACAGTTTACTCAGCACAATGACTCATGCGAAGCTTGAAGCTCCCCACAGAGGACTCACTGCCTAGGCTAAAGCATATGTATAGTACTCTATATACTCGATATATATGTATAGTAAATATATATGTATGTTTGTGAACATACTCAATTTACTTTGAAATTTAAATAAATTTTTCATTCGGTTATCATGGGAATTGTCAACCGACTCATTTGTTCCACGAAACTTTCGAGACTCTGAGACTTTCAAATAAAATGTATGGTACACACACTCACTATCAACGCAAACAAGAAGGAATGACAAACAAACAGCAAAGACAACAAAAAAAACAACAGTGTAACAAGTTACAACAATTCAATGTGTTATTTACAATTTTAAATTATTTGATTTGAGGGGCGTTCGGAAGTGAGTAATAAATAGAGAGCGTTTACCCTGTAAGTGAGTTGCTTCAGTGACTTTGATACTGAATCATGAAAACTGATCTAAGAAACTTAACTTTCTTATATGTATGGTATACTTAGTAATATGGAATACAAATAATCCTATTTATTAATTATGTACTATATTATTATTACATATTATATCTGTGTATATGAAAATTGACTTATATCTATCTATACAATCGTTTACCTAACTAGAACTCTATGAACTATGAAATTCATTATGCAAATTCTAGAAATTAGCTATAGAACTAAAGGTAAAAGATCATAATTGTGCCTATGTATGAATAATACAATTTGTCCCCAGGGTATTCTTAAGTGTTGCATTCCCCAGGCACAGCTAAAGTGTTATCAACATTGACTGCATATGCACAGTATTTATAATTCAAATGCGACTGCAATTTCTATATGCAAATAGTGCAAATAAATATGTGACATATCATCGAAGTCATATGTGTAGGTACATATGTATGTATAAGTAGACTATAATAGTATACCTCACACACACACGCGCACACACATGCTTGTGTAGTTAAGTGGATTTTGCAGACTATTGCCATATGCACTTACTGCAGCAAATTCCTCTACATACACACACACACACGTACACACAGACAGACAGACAGAATGTCAGACTGTCTGACAGACGCCAGTCAGTTTCTGACAGTTATTTTGGGTGGCCTGGTGCAACATGGAACGTGCAATAATAACAATAATTTTTGGCACCCAAAGCAGACAATCGAATTGTTTTTTTTTTTCTTCTTCTGTTATTTGGGAAATCGCGTTTTCCCATTTGATTTGGCGTCGACTGCGCGTGACACGCAAATCGATGGTTGCCACCCTAAAGAAACGGTAACTATAAAATACAAAAACAACAACAACAGCAGCAGCAACAACAATAGCCGCGCTCTGTGGCAGCAACAAATATGCAGAAACTTACGTTGAATTCGGCGCTTAGTTTGCTGCACGCGACGCAGACGCCTAAATATCGCGATTGCCACAAAAACAGCAACAACAACAGCAAAACAGCAGCACCAGGCAGCGGTAAAAAGATGAAAAAACTATCGTCTATCGACAAGGAAGCACGTTATTAGGTATAACGGTAAATGTGCTAAATGCTTGTTGTTGTTTTTTGATACACTCGCACACACTCACACAAAAAACAACAGAAACAACGGTTAAAAAGGTAGTAAATAAGAAACAGCACAAGAAACGGCAACGTCGACGCAGACGTTGTCGTCGTCGTCGTCCGTGCAAAGCCGCAGACAAATCGCGAAAACTGCGGCAAATGCGACTACCGTCTGCGACGTCGGCACAGGACGAAACGAAACTGCGACGGCGACAGCAGCAGCAGCGGCCCAAGGGTTGGCTCGTGCCCAGCTTCGGCTATCGGGCAACGAGCTCGGGCATATGGCTCGGGTTTCTGTGCCGCGCTTCAGCTTCCGCGCAAGTCCTGTGCTGCTGCAGGCGAATAGTTGTGGTGCGCACACAGTGGGACAAGTGGCCACGAAATCTTAATGAAAATCTTACTATCCCCTTCAACCTTTGAAAGTGGTCAGAAAGGGTATAATAACTTTGAGTGAGGCGTGTCTGACCCCACAAAGTGTATGTATTCTTGTTCAGGATCTCCGTCTGTCTGTTTGAACGCACATATCTCAACTATTAAAAAAGCTAGAGACACCAAGTGTGGCATGCAGGTTCCTGTATACTATGCGCAGCTCAAGTTAATTTTTAATATTGGGTGCCACGCCCAACGCCCCCAAAATCTATAATTTATTTTTTCAATCCGATTTTTAAACGACGTATAAAGTATATAACTTCAAACTTTGACAAATACTTAGCTGATTGAAGTATTTACGTGTTCTTCCAATTTAAATCCGGTCGAACAATAATTACAGAAGTTTTTAAAGGTAGTATGAGCATAATACTCAGTGCTTGTGTCAGTTATTGACGTACACTTAAGTACTCCTTACGGAAATCCAACATAGGTTGAAGGGTATTCTATTATCGAGTCTGCTCGACTGTTACTCTCGTTTCATATGGAGTTATTCACATTTTGGAAAGCATTGAAATGTACCTAGAATGCGTAATCCAACCTTGGTTGTGCAGGTGACTCTTTTTTTTCGCAGCTTTGCAAAAATAGCACATACATACTTAAATACAGTGTATTACTCTATACCTATTTTAGGTATTTAGTGACTTACAAGGCATTGTAATACTACAGGAAGAAGTTTAAAACCTATTTTGCGGCAGTTTTATCGCCAGATAGTGGCAATTAGTCATTAAATTAATTATACTATATTTAAAAGTACCGCTACGCTATATCGAAAAACAATGAGACCCTTGTACAATGTGTGCCCCAACATCAGCTTCTGCCCAGCGAGAGGGGGTGGAAAAAGTAGGATTTCTGGGGTTTTCAATCGAAATCACAAAATGCGGGAAACGTTTAATGTGAATCTTTACAATTTTTTCAAGTGATTGCACTAGTGTATCATCTTATCGTCAATTTACCCATTATACGGGCCAAATGTGAAAATGCAAAATGTGTTAGAGGCCCGTAGGGAACCTTGCTTAAACAGCGTCTCGACTACCCTGGATTCAGTTTAAGCTTTCTATCCAAGAAGTTTAAGATTATCTCTCTGCCTTTAGCAGATAGAAGTTAAACTTAAATTTCACTGAAGAACTCTGAGACTTAAACATAATTTCGGACTTTGAACAGCAATTAAAATACGCAGAAGACCATTAAACCCTGTCATCTAATTATTTTTCAACGAGTGTTTACTGTATCTACATATTTATTTGCAATAGTCAAACTACACTTATACATAGTTCATGTTCAGTGTTTTTTTTGTTTGCATGAACCACTGTACTTTGGACTAAATGCGCTTGTTCGAACGGAATATTAAAGTAATCCATAAAACGCAATCTCTTTGTTGTTGTTTGGGAAATTTCTTTAGTGGGCAAATGGGAATACAAACGGGCGAGGGAATGGTATGAGGAACGAGTGTGAGATGGGGTAAGAGTGCGGATGCGAATGCGGGAGGGATTAGAAGAGGCGCATGCGTTTCGAATAGAACGCATATGTACATACGCATGCATATGTACAGGGAGAAGAAGAACACACACACACACTATTTATCAGCATGCGCTGGAAGTGTATGTGTGTGCGGTGGCCTGCGGCCCTTCAGCTTATCAGCAGTTGCATTCGTTACGTTTGAAGAGAAATTTTAACGGAATTACCACAGCAGCCAACACATTTGAGTTGGCAAAGTCATCGGCCAAGGCCTCTCTCACACTCTCCTGCGACAATGCGCTCTCGCAATCATGCACTGCCTCTCTCTATGTTAGTATCTCTATCTCACTCGTGCTCCCGGTGAGTCCTGGGCTCGATAACAATTTTAATTCCGATTGCGTTCTGTGATCGGCGATTGTGATTGCTACGCGTCCAACAGGCGTAAACAGCTGTCAATTGTTTGTTGGCACACACACGCACACACACACATATACATATACATATACATATACATGTACGTACGTACATATTAAAGGGCCCCATGCAAATTAAACAATATTTGTGTTCATTCTCTTATCAAAATGTATCCTGTTTCGTCGCGTTTCATTACTTCTCGTTTTGCTTTCATTTGTTTTATTTTGATTGCTTTTTCTGTGTCATTTGCTGATTGCCTTTTTTAATTAGCAGGCTGGTACCGTTAAATCACAGCTGCATGCGCTATATTTACATATGTATGTACGTATCGGTATGTGTGATTGCTGATGCACTTCCTGCCACACTTCCCCTCCCCCTTTTCTCCCACCGCCGTTGCCCCCCATCATTTGTTGACATGACAAAAGCTAAGCTTCTGTTTTCGAAGCTTTAACTGTGTCAACCTAACGGATTCGAGGAAAATCGCTCAGTGTCAAAGAAAAGAAGAAGAAGAAGAAGCAGAAGAAGACTAAAACAAAGTCGAAGAACTTTGAATAGCAAAACTAAGTGCAGTACACTGCAAGAAATATTGCAAACTTCATTCACATTCTGCCTTTAAACTTTGAGTTCAAAAATAAATTACTCTGGTATTGTCGGTTACAATCGACTTTCCCTTATTATATATATAATAATATATAATATATAATTTTGAAAAACAAACGGATAAATAAATATACTACTTATCTTTATGTAGTTTTTGTAAACTGAATAACTATAATTGATGAAAAAATTGAGAAAACGATGTTTCTAATCAACAAGTGCGTGTAAGTACGGCAAGTTAAAACTTGCCACTTGATAAAGTACGAGAACAGCCGCTCCGCACTGTGCCGATAAACGGAGCTTGAGCTCTTGATATGGCTCACAAAGTGACCTATAGATAGGCAGACAAAGGCAGTCTCCACACTCTCAAAGTAGTACTACAACATGTAGTGCAAGCATGTGTACTTATTATCTGGAGTAGCTACAACTAAAACCGATCGGGGAGGGGATCTGGGGGCGATCGTCATATTATTTCTGTTGCCGTTTCTGTTTCGCTTTTCTGTTCCACAAACGTGTGCGGCGAACAAAAAACTTCTTTTTTGCCCAGCATGAGAGAATAAAAAATAAAAAAGCATTTCTCTTCTCTGTTTCTTCTCCCCTCCCGATAAGCAAAGACAGATCGGCTTCAATCTGAGATTCATTTTGGCTGCAGTCCACATTGAACATGATGAAACATGTGTAACGGCACATTGGAAAAGCTTTTGTTCTTCATGTTTTTTTGGCAAATGATTGAGGGAGTCGTATATATAGACGATATAGACGATATTCGTAAAACAAAACAATAGAGTTTGCAATTTCTTTATCGAATCTAAAAACTATTCGAATATATTATAGATCTGAACAGTTATAACCTACCTTGTGGTATAGTTTTCACCAACCGATCGCCACGATTTATGTCTATTCTAATTTTGATTGTATGCAAATTTTTTGAATTCAATCGAACGCGAATTCACACACCAAAAACAAAAGAAAAGCACACACGAATTTTCTGTTCTGTTGTTCGTTTTTGTTTGGGCGTCGAATCGAATCAAATTCAAATTCATAAAGAATTAATTAATGCCAATATCGTTTGTCTCTTAACTCATACATTCAGCATTCGCAGCTTGTAAATTAGTTAATCTCAATTTGATACCCTATGCTAATTTGTCGCCAGAATAAACAATAGCGGAATCGACACAAACCGTTGGCAGTTCGTTTAAAGTGTTCGGTTTCGGCTTCGAATTTGTTATTGTTAATTTTTGATTTATTTCATTAGTTTCGTAAGCAGACACAACAAAAAACAATCAAAAAAATATAACTAACAGAAAAGGCCGTCGAAAACTTGCGCTTAACGGGAACACACATGCAACGGTGCACGCGATTGATAAACAACTGAAGTTTTGGCGCGCGAGCTGCGCAGCTGTGCTACCAGGCGATGTATTACAAGAAAATACCTCACAGAAATACCAAGCCACACTGAACTGGGCACACAGAACAGCTGATCCCAATATTGCCTAACAGACGTCGAGAAATGTTAACCACACAGAACAGCTGATACGTAATGTTAACTAACAGCCATCGAGTAATGTTAATCAATAATGGCTCCACACGTAACATGTATGTTAAGAATTGCAAATGTAAATTAACTTGATGTTAAATTAAATAATTTGTATTAACTTAAATTACTTGTTAATATTTAAATTATATATAAGGTTGTCAAATATCTCCCTTCCGCTTTTTGTCTTTTAAATTTCGCGGCTATGTACAAAGCGCTACAGAGCTCGTATCTGGCAACACTATACATAATTTGAAATACACTATGCATGATTAGTTTGGATATTGCGTTCAACAGTTATAGATATGTAAACATGGAGTTCACTAACGCCGATATTCGCGCTATTTTGAAGTTTTCCTTCGTTAATGGCAAATCCGCTAGAGAAACGTTCCTCTATCACTTCGAACCGCGGAGGAATGGTTTCGACGATTCAGAGCCGGTGAAAACGACACCATGGATAAGCCAGCCGGCGGAAGACCTGTGACGACAAATACCGATCAAATCATGGAATACATCGAGTTAGACCGGCATAAGGCATCTCGTGACAACGCCCAGGAGATAGGAGTTAGTCACCAAACCATTTTGAACCACCTGCAGAAGGCTGGATACAAAAAAAAGTTTGATGTTTGGGTGCCGCAGAATTTGACGCAAAAAAACCTTCTGGACCGAATCAACGCCTGCGATATGCTGCTGAAACGGAACGAACTCGTCCCATTCTTGAAGCGGATGGTGACTGGCGACGAAAAATGGATCACATACGACAATATCAAACGGTCGTGGTCGAAGGCCGGTGAATCGTCCCAAACAGTGGCCAAACCGGGATTGACGGCCAGGAAGGTTTTGCTGTGTGTTTGGTGGGATTGGGAGGGAATCATCCACTATGAGCTGCTCCCATATGGCCAGACGCTTAATTCTACCATCTACTGCGAACAACTGGACCGCTTGAAGCAGGCGATCGACCAGAAGCGTCCAGAATTGGCCAACAGGAAGGGCGTAGTGTTCCACAACGCCAGACCACACACTTCGTTGATGACTCGTCAGAAGCTACGGGAGCTCGGATGGGAGGTTTTATCGTATCTACCATATAGCCCGGACGTAGCGCCAACTGTTTACCACCTGTTCCTGTCCATGGCGAATGCCCTTGGTGGTGTGAAGTTGAACTCAAAAGAGGCTTGTGAAAAGTGGCTGTCCGAATTCTTCGCAAATAAGGAGGGGGGCTTCTACGAGGAAGGTATTATGAAGTTGCCGTCTAGATGGAAACAGATCATCGAACAAAACGGCGCATATTTTAACTAAATCCGATCACTGTAACACTTTTTTATAAAGCATTGAATGAAGAGCAAAAAAGCGGAAGGGAGATATTTGACAACCTATTATATATATTATTAAATATTATAATATTATTAGATATTAGAGATATTATTAAAAAAAAATGATTCAAGAAATTTAAAAAAAAAAATATGATACAAACTCTTTACCCCAGATGGGACTCGAACCCACAATCCCCGGCTTAGGAGGCCGATGCCTTATCCATTAGGCCACTGGGGCTTGAGGGCATGGTTGTCAAAAGATATTGTTAAGCTACAGCAAGTGCGTAAGCCGAGCGAAAAACCCAACAAAAACAAGGAACAAAACATTTGTTTAAACAAAAAGTAAAGTCATAAATAAGTGAACCTTAATTGTACTGTAATTCATTCAGCAACTCATTACAATAATACCTATAAATATGTACATAACATACAAATGCTTATTCAAATTCATTTATGGAACACGCTCGGGCTTCGAAGCGCACGGAGGAGAAGAGAGAAGCGTGCTCAACTGAAGGAATGTGGTGTGTTACATGAGTGAGAAATCAGTTCAGTTTGTTGTCTCCCCATCGACGTCCTGCCAGAAGGGTTCCGAGAACGTCTCCGATTCGCCGTCCTCCTGCGGTATAGCTGGTGAGGACAGCTCCAGCACATCATTGGACGTCTCCTCGCAGTCCTGCAGCCAGTCATGCGACCCACTGGCAATGGGATTAGCACTGGCAACGGGTCCACGCACACTGGCGCTGTGGCAGCTGGGGCCACTGGTGTCGGCCGCGGCGGCGGCTGCTGCTGCCTGCGAGCTGCGTCCCATACGGCGAGCCGCCTCAGTCAGTCCGTTGATACCCTCCAAGGCCCGCTTGCAGGTAGGTTCCAGCCTGGCGACAAAACCAAAATAATATGAGAGATTCGAGAATATTGGGCTGCTTGCTTCCAACTCACCTCAGTGCCAGTGTGTAGAAATGTAGAGCACCATTGAGATCCTTCTCATCGCGCAGCAGCTCGGCCAGCATGGCGCACAGCTTGGGATGTGGATAGTATTCGACCTGTTTGCGCAGCAGAGAAATCGCATCCTGTAGGAGGCCTTCGTACTGCAATATGCTGGCCATAAGGGCCACGGCTGGGGCATAATGCTCATCGATCTGCAGCGCGTTCTCCACAAACTTTTTGGCCTGACGCTTCGCATCCGGATTGGTCGAGTGGAAGAGAGTGCCAGCAAACATGGTGTGACTGCGCGGGGCGGTGGGAAAGAAACGCACAGCAAGGACGCATAGGTTTTTCGCCTCCTTGATGCGCTTCTGACGTATGTAGCAGGTCAGCAGGCCCTTGTAGACCTCGAAACGATATGGCGCCAGGCTCTGCACCGTGCGAAACTCGCCGATTGCCTCCTTGTGCCGTCCCAGGCCACCCAGCAGCTTGCCTCGCAGCAGCACCGCTTCGATATTGCGCGGATCCATGCTCAGTGCTCGATCGGTGAACTCCAGCGATCGCTCGTACTTGGAGCTCATGTACGTGAGCTGAGCATGAAGGAACCAATGGGCCGATTTGAATTCTGCGCAATCGGCGCTCGGCATTGTTGGCAACATGCGCTCCAGTTCGGCACGATCCTTGCGATTGAACTCATAGACCACCGCCAAGGCAGACAGCGCCTCCATGTTGCGTGGATTAACGCGGCGCACCATCTCCAGATACCTCTCGGACTGCAGAAAGTTGCCATAGTAATACAGACAGCGGCCGATGTTCGACAACAGATGCTCGTTCTGTCGCAGCTTTGTGGTGTCGTTGAGTTGCTGGAATGTCTTGGCCGCCTCGAGGTGCTTGCAGGAATACATCTGGGCATGTCCCTTGATCCAGCTGCTCAGCCATTCAATGTTGCCGGGCAAAGTGGCCGCTGAGGGAAACAGACATGAGAAAGAGAGATCTTCACTAGATAGATTTTAACTAGATAGTAAAGCACAACTAGGACTTATACATAACGCCACAAAGATTTGTCTAAGACAATTCAGTGAAGCCTGAGGACATACAAAAAAAATTTAACCAGAGAATAAGGCTAGCAGGTTCTAACTGATTGTTTTCGGACTCTAATACTTTATAGACTTTATACTGCCAAAGTTTGATTGGCACTGATAACTTATTGCGAAAAACAATACTTCATACATAAACGCTCATTTCAGCCGATTGTTCTTTTGGCCAAAATTTATATACCCTATGCAAGGATACAAGATACATATATAAATTTAAGCAAGAAAACTAACATACTTTGGCCTCCTCAAGCTTACAAGACCTAACTGAAGCCTGCAAAGCTTTCAACTGATGATATATTTAACGCACCATTCACCACCATTGAATGTACCTCGCTTCCCTCGACGCCTAGCTCCATCAGGGCCTGGATGGATGTCAGCGACATGGGGCATTCGCGCAGCACATCCTTATAGGCGGCTATGGGCTCCTCCTTGGCAACGCCATGACCATGATGGTGCAGAAGCCTGGCCAGTAACATATTCAGACGTGGAGTGCGACTCTTTACTGCTTGCAATCTGCTGATTGCCGATGCGTAGTTGCCGCATTCGCGATAGCAGAAGGCAATATTGTAGTGTAGTTCCGATTCCTGAAACTGTGTGTATGATGCCTCCAGGGAGGACAGGCGGCTGCTCTTGTAGCGCAACATGGTCTTGCGCTGCTCCACCACAGATTCAAATTGTTTACAGGCAGTGCTAAAGTTGCGCTCATGTAGATTGGCGCTGCTCAGGTAGAGCAGGGTCTGGTACTCCATCTCCAGGGTGGCCACGTTGCTGTCGTTCTTCATAACGGTGATCAACATATCGGCCTGCAATTGGCATGTAGTACGGGCGTGTTTGAGTCTGTGTAAGTGCAAAATGCATTGCAAAATGGCTGCTTAAGGAGTTTAAACTCGGGATGCTGCGCTTTAGCGGCAACACTTACGACTGGAATTACGCATTCATATTGTCCGTGATCGTATAGCTTTGTCACATTCGAGAATAATGCGTTCTCCATTATACAGAGATGGCAGTGCCAATTGCGAAGTATCTTAAAATTATTACAATTTAGAATCTGTTGCCGCCACAGAATATACAAAAGGAATATAGATACTATATCGATAGCTCGATTATTATTTAATAGGCTCTATCGAAGTTTTAGTATTTAACTTACCGATTAGTATCGCTAACATTGATAATTAAAATAAATATAAATTACATGATTAAATTATTTCTAATATTAGAAACTATATATGTGCCTATAGAGACTTAAGAAAAATATATAGACAAGAAAATTGACAAAAAATTTTTATTTTTCATGTAATTCTAAAAGTTATCGGATTCAGCTCAGCTGCACGCAATAAGAACCAGCGTATATTGACTCACACACATATGTGAACATACAATTGCCGGCCCAGTCATCATAATTCGATTAACAATAATATATCGAGTTAAAAGTAATGGCAATTGGAAAGTGATTTATTTTAAATAAAGAACAATGATATTTACACGCCTAGCCATTGGCACGGTGCTCGTAAGGAGCCTGCGCTTAATGCCCAAAGCACACTCATATACGCTGAGCCCACAACTTCAATGGAATTGGAGCCATCAGCAACCACAACAACTCAAAAGGTGTATGGCCACAAGCATAACATCGCCAAGGGATTCTGGAACAACCGAAACACCCGCAAAAGCAGCCAAAGGTCGATTAGCCGGCGGCTTGAAGACCCTACCTCAGGTGGATGAGCCGCTGGAGACGATGTCACCGAGTCGATCACGTGCGTTGCGCAAGAAGCGTCTGGCAATTGATGAGCTGTCGGCACTGGGCTTTCTTAATACGCGCGGCTATACAACGGCCGATGAATACAATCTGGAGGATCTGCATGCGGCACTAAAGCAACAGAATCTTTACGAGACGAAGCGTTTCTTTTCCACTGACAATCTGGGCGTCGAGCAGAACGTTCTGTTTGTGACCGCAAAGTATCCGACGGGCGAGCAGCCTCGAGAGATATTCTTCTTTCGTGAGGGATCCGTTGTCTTCTGGAATTGCAACGACATCGAAACAAATAATGTGCTCAATTTTCTGAGGAACTTCGAACGTGAATCCTATGTCAGTGCCCTGGTGCATGGCGAAAGCGAGGTGATGCCCTACACGTACATATCCTCAACGGCAGTCGATGTCGAGGGTGATCTGGTGGCGGAAGGTAGCGACCTCAATGTGGCATCTCGCGCCTTCTTCCAGAACGGCAAGTTCTATTTGACGCCTGATAGTGATAACTTTCTGTATAAGTACACATTCTCGAACGCCATCGCACAATCCATTAAGCTGGGCATGTGGGAGGCTACACTGGATCGCTACATAGATTCCATGGAGTACTTAACGGAAGATCTGAAACGGGGTCGCCGTTTGCGCATCTCGCGCGCAGCGATGCTACGCAAAACGGGTGAATTGTTCGCCCTGCGGCATTCCATCAATTTGTCATCGGATTTACTGGATGCTCCAGACTTTTATTGGGATCGCGAAGAGCTGGAAGGACTCTATCTGCAAGTCTGCTCGTACTTTAGCATAACACGTCGCACCAAAGTGATGAACGAGAAGATCAATCATTGTGTTGAACTTGCCGAGCTCGTATCTCACAACTTAAATGATGCCCATCACATTCGACTTGAGTGGATGATCATCATTCTGATTATGGTCGAAGTGGGATTTGAGATTCTGCATTTTGTCGAAGGGGCGTTGCATCAAGGGGGCGAGGTTATTCTTGCTTCTAGTCCTCAAACTATTACCGAACATAGAGCCTAAGTTGTGCGCATTCTGTATTATTGTACATTGAGTGGGCATTTGATTTATATTCAAGTATGAGTGTGTACAAGCGTGTTCACAATATATTTTTTCAATACTGTTTATATTTTGTTGTTGGGCGCCAAAGTATTGTAGAACTTTTGATACAAGTTTGTTATTTCAAAGCAATCGATATAAGCACAATCTCTGCCCACGAACTATTGATTCACTTCCATCGTTCCGATGGATGGTATATTTGAATAATCGGTCACACTGAGCGATTGCGATAACAGCAGTCAGCTGTAGAGGAAACACTTGTGCAACAACATTGAACGTGCATTTCAGGAAAAAAAGATCATTGAATCAAAGTGTTTTTATTATTTATAGCTTAACAGATAATGCAGCTCACTTTAATAAATTTATTCAAAAGTACTGTGCCCGGTCATATATTCCGTGGTAAACGGCGCTTCGTAAAGCCGGTGAGCAAACGTGCCATGGAAACTCTTACCCGGGAATACGAACGCCAGGAGCAGATAATGCTTCTCTTGCGACATCCCTATCTAACACTGGTATGTGGTGTATATAATATAATTACGCTTTATAAAATTAAATATTGTTACATGATGTTTCTAGGAGCAATCGGCTGGGCATGCCAAGGAGCTGCAGAAACGCGAAAAGCTGATTGCCAAATGGACAGATGAGCAGACATTAAGCAAGATGAAGCCGCACGTTACCATCGAGGAGCGCCTAAATCAGCTTAAGATCAAAGAAGCATGGGACTAATTGTTCGAGCTGTTTTCCCAAACTATCTGTATGTCCACAAATTAAACACAAGTTGTAGAATAAATACTATTGATAACTATACATAAAAGAATTTGATTTCATTTTATTATTAATTTATTGATTTTGTTTTCGACTCATTTTATTATATATATATCATTTATTATATTTCCATCTGCATCAGTCAATTCAATCAGTTCAATTAAATCCAACTTGTCAAAAGCAATTTGCCTCTCGCTCTTCATGTCAACAGCTGATTGTTGTAGATGTATCGATAATCTAGACGCTATCGGTATTAACTGAAAGCAGGCGTTGCCAGTTAAGTACAATCGATATTTGGCTGACAAATAAAATATTGTCTGCCGGTGGTACTCTATATCGCCAACGCATATTTGTTTATGTTTTCTGAAATCAATTGCTAAAGTTAAAATGGAAACTACGAAGAATAACAAGGGGAAGCGCAAAGTACTGACTCAACGTCAAGTGTGCTCTAGAATGAACTTCCTGTACCAAGCGGCAAATCTAATGGCGCACAATAACAACACCCTGGCAGCCTACTATGGCAAGATTTGCCGGCACGTGGGCACTAAATCCCTGATGCATATGTAAGTTAGTTAAGATTATGTTGACTGAATTAAATTATAATCGCTTATTGGTGTAGGTCGCCGGCATTGAAACGTACACTGTGCAAACGTTGCTGTTTGCCGTTGCTGCCGGGTGTCAATACGACACTGGTGCTGGAGGAGAAGCAGAAGCCACAGAACACGAAACAAGAAGAGGCAGAGAAGCAAGAAGAGCCATCCTCAGAGCCAGCAACAACAAAAACCACTCGGAAACGTCGCATCCGACGGTTGCGTAGTAAACGCAATAAAAACAGCAAGATAGACGCTGCCTCCGTCTCAAATATTAGTCCTCTGCAGGATGACAAGGTTGCGTTGCAATTGGTGTGCAACATGTGCAGCGCGCAACGTCGCTTCCAGATCGACACACAAAACGAATGCTGGCCCGAACGAGCGCAGGCAATCGTGCAGACGGTCACCCTAGACAGACAAGTTGATCGTGCTGCTGCAGCTGGAGAGGAGGAACGAGAATAGCACGACTGATAAGAACTAGGGATGGCTTATCAACAGGCCACCCGGCGACAATTATACTCGCTGATAAGGTCGTGGAGTGGATAATCAGCGATCGGCTGTTGACTCTTTAATAACAATAATTTAGTATTTGTCAACATGCTGAGCTGCAGACACGCGATTGGCCAGCTGCTGCTGCTTGGCGGGCAGGTGAGGCGTCACGCGACAAGCGCCTCGGCACAACTGCTTGATCATCGGCGATATGTGGAACTAACCCAGGTGGATGGCCGGCAATTGAAGTATCCGAGCGTGTGGTTACGTGACAATTGTCAGTGCTCCGAGTGCTTCCATGGAGCGACACGAGCACGTAAAAGTCACTGGGAGCGAGGACCATTGCACGCGCAGGCGGAACGCGTCAGCTACGATGAGCAGCGACAGCAGTTAATTGTGACCTGGCAGGATGCGCATAAGTCGAGCTATGACTTAGACTGGCTGAAGCAACGCGACTTTAGCCAAGAGGCCAGGCAGCGCTATCTGGATCTGGTCTATAAGCCGCCGGTACAGTTGTGGGGTAAATCGCAGTTTGGTGAGGTCACACGGGAATTCCCCTACCAAGATGTCATCGGGCAGGATGCAGTGCTGCGTGATTGGCTCGAGGCACTGGCCGTGCAGGGATTTGCCCTACTGCGTGGAGCCCCAAACGATGTGAACGTGGCGCGTCATCTGGCCGAACGCATTGGCTACATCAAGCGCACCACCTACGGGTAAAGTAAAGCTTCTCAATTGCACCTTCTCACCTCTAGTTGTAATCCCTCTTCGTATTATTTTCTAAATAGGGATGTGTTTGAGGTCAAGTCAAAGCCCAATGCCGGAAACTATGCGTATCTTATGACGCCGCTGCCAATGCACACGGACATGCCCTACTATGAGTACAAGGCCGGCATCAACATTCTGCATACGCTGGTGCAGTCGGATTCTCCTGGAGGCGCTAACACCATGACCGATGGCTTCTTTGTCGCTGACAAGCTGCGCCGAGAGTACCCCGAGTATTACAAGCTGCTGCGATCTGTTCCCGTCAATTGGTATGACATTGGACACGATGGGGATGCTGGTAAACCGTTCCATAGTCTGTGGCGAGCGCCAGTCATCTGCCTCGACGTGGATGGTCAGTTTGCTCGCATTAATCAGAACACCACAAAGCGTGACAGTCGTTTCACTGTGCCTCTGGAGCAAGTGGTGGCCTGGTATGAGGCATACGATAAGTTCCTTCAATTGGTCCAGCAGGAGTCTGTGCAGTTTAAGACGCGTCCTGGGGACGTCTTTGTCTTCAATAATCTACGCATGCTGCACGGACGTACCGCATATGAGGATTCGCCGCAAAACAAGCGTCATCTAGTGGGTGCTTATGTGGACTGGGACATTATCTACTCCAAACTACGAACGCTCAGGTTCCCGGATGCCAAGGATTAGGTCATTCAATATGTTTGCATGTTGTATCTTGTGTAATGTAAATCAAATAGAACATTGTTAAAAAACTGCTGTTAAAAAATATGAACAAGTTCAAATTTGCCACAATCAAAAATTGCGCCGAATTATACTGGCATGTTGTGTGAACTAGGGAATTGTATGACAGATATCGATATATCGAACAGCTGCATGCCTTCCTCACGCAACGCAATCGTATGACGATATTTTTTTGCAATGCAATTGCGGTCACACTGAATCACAACATCTCATCAACAAGAAAAACGCATTTTGGGTAATCCGAAAATGCAAACTGTTTTGCAATAAATAAAAGTGTTTGGAATCTTTAATAAAGTGGTTGTGCGTGTGTGTATGTGTGCAAAGCCCAAAAATGATGCCCTACAACATGCGTGTCAGTGGCAGCAACGCCATGGCACGTGAGTACGCTGGCGGCAGCATCAATGGCATTTTACGAAAAACAGGAGCCGCTACACCAGGATCATCAGCGGCATCAACTTCCGGTATTGGCGCCAACGGCGCAGCATATGCAGCCGGCGGCAATGCGTCAGATCCACGTCAGCCGGCACTGGAGCTGCTGGTCTTTGGCTATGCGTGCAAAATTTTTCGTGATGATGAAAAGGCGCGAGAAATGGATCATGGCAAACAGCTGATACCCTGGATGGGCGATGTAAATCTCAAAATAGACAGGTTAATAATTGTTGCCTGCCTGCATTGGCGCTAAACTTAATTATACTACTCTACCTACATATATAATGAGATATACCACACACATACTCGTAATGTAAACGCATACATACATATGTACTACGTAATTCCTTGGATTGTCCACGAAGACCCGAACCACTCTGCTCACTACTTCTCCTTGTGCATTTGTGCTATTGTGTATACATGTGCATATATGCTATGTATGTGTGTATGAAGACTACAAGAATTGGAAAAATAACATATTATCGATGTAATATATCCTCCATCCCACAACTTACCCAGAATCGGACCAAACTCATGACAAGACAGACAGACAGAGACATTCCTCAGATGATTTGGTGTCAGGGAGCAATCGGGAGATGTTCTTTGGGTGGGTTGGGGGAGTACAGGGACATGTTTTCTCATTGTAATAACAGCTCTTTTCAGTGCTTCGCAAACTGTATAACCGTATAATCTACATAAATTTAAACTCTAAACTGTAATTGTAAAACAATTAACTTTTTTTTAGCAACCGGATCGGTATGTATGAATGATTAAGACATAATACTTTATCTACATATCTATACAAATATAAATATATATATATTTAATCATATATGTATATTTATAAATATGACTTAAAAATAACAATATATATATGTATTATTATATAGAGGCATTCAATTAAACAAATTTTCGAGTTGAATTTCTTTTCGATTCCGGTGAAAATCCAAAAGTTTATTTGATTTTATTATTTGTGCGTGTTTTAAGGAGCCTCTCCGCCCATTTGGATCTCTTGACTAATAATGCTCGTCCTCCTGTTTATATTTCTCTGATTCTTGTCTTTGGCACACACCCACACACACAAATACAATCACAAACACACTCATAGATATGACGTAAGGGGAGCTCTGTGCGAACTATCCACTTATGAGGCACCACCCGGTGGCTATGGCAATCGCCTGGAATATCTCAGTTCCGAGGAGCAGCGAGCCGAGCAGCTGTGCGAGGAGGAGCGTTACCTCTTCCTTTACAACAACGAAGAAGAGCTACGGCTGCAGCAAGGTAAGTAACACTGCCGGCACAACGGATGCATTGCCTCCTCGCTCTAAATTGTATGTTATTTAAATTTTAAGTATCAAGAAAATCAAAAAGAAAATCAAGCTAAACTAAAATTAAAACCCACAAAAAAAAAAAAAAATAAATAAATAAAGAAAAAATGAAAATAAAATTGAGTAAAGAAAAGTTAAAGCACAAAGCAAAGCAATGCTTAGAAACCCATGTAAACCTCATGTAAACCTCAACCAACCCATCGACAACCAGCAACAACAACAACAAGAACAACTGGAGATTTCATTTGAAGTAAGTTTCATCAGTTGTTGGGGAGCTGTTGCTGCCAAACATCGAAGGGGATCAGGTAAATAAACTGAATTTAAAATTTAACTAGTTAAACGATTTCTTACAGATGCACTCCACGACGTTGGGAGTTTCCATTGATTTCCACTGGAAAAATCTTAAACAAAACCAAAAGAAAAGAACACAAAAATATCACCAAAAAGTTAAAGCTTTTATTTCCTATGA
Source organism: Zaprionus ornatus (assembly GCA_018904035.1). Lineage (NCBI taxonomy): Eukaryota > Metazoa > Arthropoda > Insecta > Diptera > Drosophilidae > Zaprionus > Zaprionus ornatus. The sequence continues at coordinate 26,731,256 of JAEIFZ010000001.1, forward strand.
ATTTCTGTATTCTGTTGAAAAAACAAAACCGTTCGCTCGTTGCAGCTCGCGTCTGGAATTTTGTATAGGTGTTGTTGTTGTACTAAAGTCTAGTGTTTGTCTTGTATTTTCTTATTTTTGCCACACACCCACACACACACGTACACACGCAAACTTACAATCAACAGAGGAGGATCTGAAGCGTCTGCAACAAGAGACATCGGGCGGTAATTATAGTCAAGTGGATTTTCATTACGATGGACAGACCACTGCATCCTCGGCTACATCAGCTGGCGGCGCCAGCTCACCCACGACAACAGAGTCTTCAGTGCCGTCAGAAGAAAGCGAACTGCCATACACACTGCCGAACAATCTTCTCGTGGCGCCCGCACCCGGTATACAACTGGTAAGAGCTGAAGTCTCTCTGCAAATCTTATGTACTAACTCAGCTTTCTCTCTTGCAGCCGGAGACAATGAAGCAACACGCAATTATCGAGAAGACGGCACGTTTCATTGCCACTCAGGGTGCACAGATGGAAATTCTGATCAAGGCGAAACAGGCAAATAATGCCCAGTTTGATTTCCTATCGCAGGGCGGGCAACTGCAACCATATTATCGTCACCTGCTGGCAGCCATCAAGCAGGGCAAATATGCACCTCTACAAGATGCAGGGCAGGACAAGTCGGGAGGCACGCCGTCGGCCGATGGCAGCTCGACTGACCCGACAAGTCCGAAGCGAAGTCAACAGGTCATAACCGTGCCCACCATCAAGTACAAACCATCAGCGAATTGCGCCTATACGCAGCTCATCAGTAAGATTAAGGGTGTGCCGCTGCAGGCAGTACTGGACGATGAGGTGGGATCACAGCATTCCGGTGGCACTGCCTCGCCTACGCCCAGTTGCAAATCCGAGGGTCAGAGCCAGAGCAGCAATGCAGCCGGTACAACGGCCACCACCACTGCCAATGGAGAATTTACGCCCGTGTTGCTGCAGTACAACGGCAGTACGTTCGCTCACGAAGAGGAGAATGCTAACGATGCTATACCCAAGGTGGAGCTGCTAAAGAACACGAGCGCATTAGCGTTGGCACAGAATTATAGCTCCGACAGCGACGAGGACAACAATGATGATGATGATGAGCAGGGGACAGGAGATGATAATAGCAACGGACAAAAGCAAAACCAAACTGTCACCACAAACATATCCACATCAAAGCCCCCAGCAGAGTTGCCGCCCCCGCCGCTGCTGACTTTCCCGCTGCCCGAGGAGACACTGCGTCACATTATCGATAAAACGGCGACATATGTGATTAAGAACGGCCGACAATTTGAAGAAACTTTGCGCACCAAGAGCGTGGAGCGTTTCAATTTTCTGCTACCCGAGCATAAGTTTTATCCCTATTACATGTACAAGATAACCGGAGATGTGGACGCCGCATCCAAGGAGGAAAAGACACGTAAAGCGGCGGCTGTTGCGGCGGCATTGATTAGCAAGAAGGGTCTCAATGCGGGCGGAACAGCGGCAACAACAACATCATCCGCCACTGCTGCTGCTGCTAGTGAAAAGGGTATGCATTTATTTATACATATTTATATGTTATATATCTATATATATGTATCTACATCTATACCTTGCAGCGCCCGTTTGCTTCTCTATTCGAGCACGGGATGAGAATGGGCCTGCACTGCAACCGGCGCTGCCACAGGAGGCTAGTGACGAGGACGAGGATAACAAGGTTAAGACGAACCCAGAGCAGGGTCGTCCTGGCATGCCGGACAGCGTGCAACGTGCCATCAAGCAGGTGGAGACACAGCTGCTGGCAAGAAGTGGAAGCCAAAAGGCTTCCGCAGCGACAGCATTGCCACAGAAAGAGCAGCGTCAAGGTGAGCAGCGCAGAGCGCCAAAGTGGCCAAAATGAGCGAGTACGAAATACGAGAATGCTTATGTCATTTCAGCTGAGGAGCGCGTCAAGGATAAGCTGGCGCTGATTGCACGCGACAAGCTAAACGGCATGATATCACGAGAGAAGCAACTGCAACTGGAACGCAAACGCAAGGCCATGGCGTTTCTTAATCAAATCAAAGGTTAGAAGGTTAACTTTACATACGGTTATCTAATAACACTTCCTTGCACTTTCAGGGGATAGCACAGGAGCTACTGGTTCCACGGATGGAACATCTATAGCTGCAGATGCTGCTAGTTCGCAGTCAAAAGCCATCGATGAAAATTGTGATTCTAATGACTCCGTGCGCTCCATACCTATCACCTATTTTGGTCCTGATGAGGACGAAGATGATGAGGAGGAGAATTTGGGTGCGGCGGATACGCAGCCATCGACTGTTGCATCCAAAACGGCAACCGAAGCGAATGAAGAGGAGGAAGACGACGATGGCGACTTGGAGAAATATAACTTACTTAACGACGATAGCACCAACACGTACACCAGCAAGGCGGCACCAGCTCCCGTTCTACTCTCCGACGATGACGACGTCCAGCTGGTTTCCGCAGCAGCTGCGCCAACGCCAGTGCCGACATCAACACCACCGAAATCTGCTCGCCATCGTAATCCTGTTAGTCGACGAAGTCGGAGTCGCAGTCGGAGCCGCAGAAGTTATTCCAAAACTCAGGACGCTTCAGTGACCTCATCCAGCAGTCGCAGTCGTAGTCGTAGTCGCAGTCGCAGCTCACACCGACAGCGGCAACGTCTGCGTAATAAACACAAAGACAGCAGCAGCAGCAGTGTCTCAAAGCAACGACGACGTCGTCGGCGCAGTCGCAGCCGAAGCACGTCACGTAGCTCGCGACACAAGCGTCGCAGTCGTAGTCGTAGTCGCAGTCGCAGCAGCAGCCACTCAAGTGCGCGCCATCGCCACCGAGGTCATCATCGGGATGAAGAGGAATCAGCTTCCCGGCGCCGCAATAACCAGCGGCATGCCAGCAAAAAGAGTCATAAGCGTCACAAACGACGCAGACGCAGTAGTGGCGCATCCGTCTCGGAGTAAAGCGTAATCTGCTCTAGATACTAATCTTAAGTATGCTTGCTGATAAGTTCAAAGATTGTACATTCTACATTTTCTTGCAAATATTTTGTAAATGTTGAACAAACTATTTTTTTGGCAGTAAATAAAATAAAAGTTAACAATATGATGAATGCACTAATGGGGCTATGTATAACCAAACTTATTAGAATATAATATATTATCTTTGGTAGAAGTTTCAATAATGCTCAGCTATGTTATTAAAGATAAGATCATTGGCTAGGCTTATATATTTTCTGGTTCTGTAACAGTATTGTACAATATTGTGATTTTCTTTAATGATAGTTAACTGTAACGTTGAATTGAAAGTTGCGAAAGACTTTTAGTTTATTATGGTGTGTTGTTGAATAGCCGAGTGAAATGAGAGCTCTTCTATATAGTTCTGTATTTGTTTCTTATGTTTCTTATGTATCAAAATATAACTATACCCTTGCAGAGAGTATATTAATTTTGGCCAGGAGTTTGCAACGCACCTTAGCAGACATCTCCGACCTCATAAAGTATACACATATTTTCTGAATCAGCATCAACCAAGGAATCGAACTGACCCTGCCCGCCTGTCGGTGTGTCCGTTTGTGTTAAGGAAACTTGGCACACATGCTTCTTATTGCTGCAAGCTGTAAATAAGTCGGAACGAGCCGGATCGGACCGATATATCGTATAGGTGCCATACAAACTATCGGTTATTTTTCAAGATATTGCAACCTTATTTACTACATCGGACTTTTTCTACCACGAGCTGTGTAGTAAGGTGACTTTGTATTTTTAAGAAAAGATATTTATTTATTTATTAATATTTGTGTTGTCCTCTTCAAAGTAATTCCCCTCAGATACAATACACTTATGCCAACGGTTTGTCCAATCCGCAAAGCACTTCTCATAAGCACTTTGCGGTATAGCCTTGAGCTCTTCCAGCGATGCAGTCTTTATCTCCTCCATCGTTGCAAATCTCCGTCCTTTCATAGGTCTCTTTAGTTTTGGGAACAAGAAAAAGTCACATGGGGCCAAGTCCGGTGAATATGGTGACTGAGGCATGATTGTGGTGTTGTTTTTGGCCAAAAAATCTCTCACAAGCAAAGATGAGTGAGCAGGGGCATCATAGTGATGCAAAAGCCATGAATTGTTTTTCCACAATTCTGGACGTTTTCTTCGTATTGCTTTACTCAAACGACGCATAACTTCAACATAATACTGTTTATTGAGCGTACGACCATATGGTAAGAACTCCTGATGCACCACGCCATGGTAATCGAAGAAAACAGTGAGCAAAACTTTGACATTTTTTCGGTCTTGGCTCACCTGGGCTCTTCCATTGGGATGATTGGGCTTTGATTTCAATATTATAACCATATACCCATGATTCGTCACCAGTTATGACCCTTTTGAGTAAGGGTCATCGTTGTCGTCATTCAACAGCTCTTGAGCGATGCTCATGCGACGGTTCTTTTGGTCAAAATTTAGCAAAAAATCGCCGAGCACGCAAAACACTTATAACCTTTACGAATCTCACAACCAAACAAAAAATGACATTCAGTTGGGTCTTGGAACAGATATTCGGGAAGAGTGTACCAACATAACAAAACAAAAAAATCGATAATCGAAAGTACCCGCGAAATTTGAAAAATCACCTTACTTTTTGAACACACCTCGTATATATTATGCATATAAAATTTCATAATAATCTGACCACTATAACATATAGGTGACCTAGGAACAATCGGTCGAAATGCAGGGTTTTGTATGAAGACCTGTTCTGATTTTGGAAATAACTTCAATTATCAGTGCCAATCAAAGCGAGAAATAATATTAAATATACACAATACCATTCAATTCTGCACAATTATATATAACTAGTATTGGAATAATCGGAGGAGATAAGAACCTGCACGGGTTTAAATCTTTCGGCTTGCCGAACTTATCCCTACTTCCCCTTTTTTTTTGCCAATTTCTAGATCGAACCCTTATCTCAATCGTAATCAGAATATAGATTTCATCAACAAATTTTCCGTTTATATTTGGGTTGAATATGTCGTATACAGTTATAATCATTCAGCTATATATATACATATGTGTATTATGGTATTTCATCGTGCTTTCTATATTAATTTACACGACAAAGTTAGCATTAGTATTGGCATGTGGTATGAATATAGTATAAGCAGGTTTATATAGGTATATGGGAATGTACAATATGTGTAGCTAATCTAAAATTCCAGGACACCAGGTAAGTACTTGTCAATCAGGGTTTGGTAGTAGGGCCACAGTGCATCGATATCGGGCACCACTTCACTCTTCGTGTACAGATCGTAGCGGCTGTAATCGGAGTAATTGTTATCGTTATAGCAGTCTATATACGGCATATCAAGGGTAACTTACTTGAAAATCAGGACCCATTTCTTGGTATCCTCATCCTGGGTCGCCTCAAGGTGCTTGTAGTCTCCTCCGTTGTGCCATGGATAGAAGGAGTGGAAGCGTATGATGTTGCAGGCTACGTGGGGTAACTTGGTCTTGTTGTGCTTGAGCACCGAATACATGTACTCATCGTGTCCCCAGGACATGAGCAGATTGTCCACACCGCAGTTGGGCTCATACATACCATACTCGGTGTTGTATTTGGGGTTATCCCCATCGGGATTACCCTCAAAGCTTTCGTCGCGATACACGATACTGTCGCCCCAGCGGCAGCCGACGGCGAAAGTGTCACCCACAACGGCCCACTGGGGCTCGTCGTAGAAGGCCATGATCTTGCCCAGATCATGGATCAGGGCGGTCAAGTGCAACCAATCGTGCTGAGGGAACTCGGCGCGTGCACGTTCCGCAGCCTGGAAGGCGTGAATTATGTTGGGCAAGTCCAGATCAGGATCGGATTCATCGACCAGATCGTTGAGCTTCTCCAGTGCCTCCCTTACGGTCATCTTGATGGTGTTGAATTTCAGCCAGCGTGCACGACGTCCTGCGTGCGAATGTGGCAGTTTTTAATTCATATATCCTACTGCCGGATCTATGTAGAGTCACTTACCATTGACAAAATCGACAGTTTGATTCAAATGCATCTGGCGATAGGTGCGACGCACACGCTCCTTCAGAGGATCCTCGGTGTCCACACTATAATCACGGAACTTGGAAGGATTCTTGTCTGCGAATGTGGGCTCCGGGCGCAAAAGCTCAGAAGGATCTAGTAAATGCACTTGGTTCTGTAAAGCACACCCGATTTATTTTTAATAGAAAACACGAAAATGTTTTGTTGTTTATGTTGATCTTGTTTACCTCCTGCAGGATTCTCATGTTGACGATTCTCAAATTATTTGCACAAAAGAAAAAAATTACAGTTTATAAATATCTGTATTAATATATATATTTTTTGTTGGCTTGAAGTAGCGTTCAGTTGGCTCCACAAGATGCTATTGAATCGTCGCCTTGCTGAGCCTCACATTTTTATAGATCGCCGAACGAAGCGACTGAATTCACAATCAAATCGTACGCTATATATATATTATAAATTATAATACATATGTGTTTTCCTATATGCTATATGATTTATAGCATATTTGTTGTTTTTCAAAACAACGAAACATTCACACACACGAGAGAAAGAGAGCACCGTGCTCCCGATACACTTGTCGCCCCTGTCGAGCCGCACCTAATCAGCTATCAATGTAGAATCCCGAGACCCATGTAATTGTAGGAAATGCCTTCGATTAAGACGCTCACGAGGGTTCCGATATGTGCACAGATATAACGCATATACCATATACGATTCAATGTGTGTATATGCAATACTGTCATATCAGAACACTATACAGTCTCTTACTTATATTTGCTCAGGGTTTATCCCGGCTCTGGGTCTGAGCGACATCCGCACGTGCTGGCTTATCTTTATCCATGCCGCAATATAACTATAGGCTGCACTTGACCGATAAGCCGGATAATGCGCGCTCGTAACTGGAGCAAGTGCAGGGAACTTGTTTGATTGCATCATATCGAAACAGGGTGAAGCGAAAGGGAGTGATATTTGTTGCCCTAGAATTTTAATGTACTATATCTCTTGCTGAGTTATAGTATAGATAAAGATGTAGGAAATGTAACTCCATTTCAAGTTCCATTGACAGTGATACAGAGATATATGATATACTTTAAATATCCAAATATACAATATTTACATACTTTTATATCCTAATACATTTTTTTTATCAAGATCTCAAAACAGAATATTTATCCAAAGAACATACATTAAAATTTATATACTTAGTTGGGACTACCACAGACTTTAACCTGCAAGTTAATAAATTGACTAACTATATATCCATGTGTGTAGAACAATATAATTTATAATTTATCTTACAAAATATAGATGCTTTACTTATCAGATTCTATACTTTTTTAAGGGATTTGTGATAACTGAATAAATTGTGAGTTCATTTGATATCCTTTTATCTCTTATTTGTCCATATATCGTTCACACTACATACACTATTATGGCTTTTTCAAGTAAGATAAGGCATACAATTACCCCACTAATTTCTGCATTTACAAGGCGGGTTTATCTACTTTTTACAATTATCTTTAATATCATCTAAAATACCATTAATTCCATAGATATTGCATGTTCGCTTCGCAACCGGATCCTCAACATATTTTTTGGGTGACTTTGGAAAACTGGAGGGCAGCCAATATGGTGAATGTTGTTGTTATTGTCATGGTAAGTGTGAAGTGGAATAAGCCTGGGCTCTACGATAGCATACGGCGTCACCTTGAATATGTCTCCGGCAAGGGCAATCGCTCCCGATTTAGCGTACAGGCGAACCTCCAAAATCGCATTAATGCCGTCTAATCTAAGTACACCGTCATCAAGCGAAGAAATAATGTGCCATCAAGGGGGGGATTGCCTAGAGAAAAGTTATCAGTCGGCGCGGCAACGCTTCCACAAAACATGACGTCGGTTGTTGGCTCCGTCTACGTTTCCATCACATCCGAACCGATCGAATCCGAATTCCGATTCTGATACTGAGATGATGTTTTCAACGCCTCGGCGAGTCGCAAGTCGCCGCACAAGTCGAAAAAGCGAACCCGAATACACAGTGTGTGATCTTCTAGCTGCCAATTTACCCACGAATTGGCGGGCTGATCGCCTCCACTGATGGGCCGCAGCCCCGGCTACGAGTAGCTGACGTCCCAGCTAGAGGGGCTTGTTTCGTCGCGGCGCAGTTGGTCGCGCATAGCTGGCATCGTCAGCGGGCCTGTGGTCAGGGGTCAATTTGTAACGATCGAGTGTGAGCTGTCAATAAATCTTATCAATTAGCAAATATGGGGCCTGGACGACAGTGTTGATAACACTGCGCTACAAACTGCTAAAAAAACCACTTATCAGTAAATTTTTAGCTCATTTTAATGCGCAAAAATATTCAATTTAGTGAATATCGATAAACATATCGGAAAAATAGTATTTTAAATACTGTAATATAACATCGAAATTTTTAGCAATGTTTGCGATTAACTTTTGATATCGAAGTCAGTTCAATCAGTAAGCCACATCGATTTGTATAAGTTATTTGTTTATTGTTTATTGGCAAAAAAAACAATTTTTTTAAATTCAATAATACAAAATAATGCAAACATTTAATTAATAGTTTTTTCATATACTTCTGAAGCCTCAAGTGAGTTAAAACACAGTATATAACAGTTGGTATTTTCTGCTTTTAGGTTCATAAATACAGAAACCCGGTAAAAAACCTTGTTGGACAGTGTTGAATTGGTCAACACAAGTGTGAAGTATTCCTAGAGACTTCATACTATTTGGGGTGTCAAAGTCAATGGAAATGTGTTATAATATTTTATATGGTTATTGTTGTTGTCTAATATACAAAAATAGCAGTGTGAATGCATAACGCAATAATTAGAATCGCCCGACCATGCATTCATATGTACATATATGTATGTACATACATTGTAGATTTACTAGTGCTGGGCGTGCACAGAATTTTCACTAAGAGGGTCGTCATTTGCAAACCATATCAAATCATATGGTGTTATATGTACTAAAAAGGGAAGAATTTAAGTGTGAGTGCCCTCTTAACCTCATTTTGACCCCCTTTACACGCCCATGTTCACTGGGTCTCATGTAACGGTTCATGTAACTGATGTTTATTTTGTTGATTTGGCTTCATTGATGTAATGATTTGTTATTGAATTGAATAATGACATGAGGAAATTGAATTGTTTGTATAACAGTATAACCCTTGCAATTGAGGTTAGGTGTTAATTGCGCTAGGCATATAATTGGAACATTCACCGACAAATATAACAAATATATGTATAACAGTTACAGTTCCTAGACAATTTTTGAGATTCTTCCTTTTCGCAAGGCTTTTCGCTTGCCCTTTGCTCTCCAGGCCGAACATCAATCACTTTAATGGCGGGGTCCACGCTAATTAAATGATCATAAATATAATGCGCTGATATAGAGTGCAAAACAAACAATGCCCAATCGCGATGATGATGCAGCCCCCTCGTCAATCGGTTGCCGGCAGTATGTAAGCGGTGGGTCCGCTCTCAATACGCGTCTTTGGCAGCACAGGAGAACCTAACTATATCGATTTCATGTTGATTAAACTGACGCACTTTGGGAAGATTTGGTAATTAACATAAACTCAATTGATAATATAGTTTTGCAGGTGCATCTACAAGGTGTAATATATATTTAAAAAAGTTTTTGACAAAATTTGTTTTCATTATTCAAGGCCCAATTCTCCGATTGCAAGTATTTCCAGAGTTGTCTTCAGGCTTGCGGCATGAACAATCTTGTATATGCCAGTGATCATTTTCGGCATATTCTCGCTCTCTGTCGCTTGCTCTGGGTCTGCTGTAAGGTCGCCTCACTGTGCTTACCTCTGGCTTGGGCAAAAGTTAATAATTATCAATAAATCATACTCGTGTGCTCGCCTCGTATTACGCTGGGCCTTTGATACGAAACTGTCCGAACTCTTCGACTCTAGTCTATTTGTGTATATTTAGTGTATATTTTTGATATTTTGTTGATAGATTTTTGCACATGTTTGTCATAATTCATTTGCCATGTCTGACAGATGGGGTCGCCGGCTGGCGGAGGGTTCATTGCGACTGAATATGTTAGATAATATGTGAGTTTGCATTTATTTTCGAGCTCTGAACGCATTTCCGTCCTCTGACAGCTCCATGCATGTCTAACAGTTATATAATACTTATATAAAAGTTGCTTAATTGCATTAGATCATATAATGGCATTTGAGAATTATACAGTAACAATAGTGCAGCAATAAACTGTTAATAGTATAAGATAAAACGGTGACAATAGTTTGATAATACGTGTACGATTACAATAATATTCCATTAGTATATTGATAGCAAGCAAGACAGTCCGCTTTATTAAAAGCAATTGCCTTGTTGACGGCACTTTGAGAACTCGTATAACAGTTGTGAATGTATTCTATTATACAAAATAAGTAATAGAACTTATAGTAACTGGCCTCTCTTCGCAACACCAAACTATTCAAAACGTAACGAACTTGCGTGAATAGTAATTAGTGAACTCCTGAAAGTATGCTACATAATTCTAGTATATTAACTTTGTATGACTCTATAACTTTGTGTAAAGTACTATAATTGATGCATAGAACGAAGTGCTTTTGCCTGGTGTATGTTTTTTTTTTGGTTTCGTATCCCATTTCAAGTAGAAACATGGATCCTAAGAGTACTACACTATTGTACTGTCTGGTACATGATAGTTGTTGTGGTTTGTAGTAGAGCTGAAGAAACATTGATGTTATATCGATAACTATCGATGTTAAATATGAAAACTGTCTGCAAACATCGATGTTTCTCCAGCTTTAGCTTGTAGTATTTCACTCAATTAAAGGACTTGGCCAGTGCGATAATAGATCCCGATGTTTGTAGTATCTGAAAATATATTGTATAAGATTTAATGATCTATAGGACAACAGGCAGACAAACTACGAACTGCGGCAAAGGTGGCCAAAGAAGGACAGAAGAAGGGTACGGCCATGGTAAGATTGCGCTGCGAGCGCAGTATGAAGAGATGCACATAACGACGTTGCTTGGGTGAGCATAAATGCCACGAACAGGTTCCCAAAGTCTCGGCAAGTTGGGCACTCTGATAATCAAGTAAAAAGAGAATACTCTTGTATTACAGTTGTATTACAGTTAACAATGTTTTCCATTCTCAAGCGCCAAACTTACGCTCTCTGCGACGAAAGTGCCTCCATAGCAATAGATGAACAATTGACTGAGCGCTGCCACCGTGTAGCTAATATAGAGTACAGTACCCAGTCCGTTACCGCCGACAGTCATTAGAAGGAAAATGCTGACCCCGATAACCATGCTGGCTGAAACAAAGTGCGCCAATGTAATAATCCAGTAGCGTTGCCTGAAGAAGTACGTCAGCTCGATAATCTGGTTTTGACGCTGGATAAGCTTTACAAACGCCTCCTCGAACGTCTCAGCATGCAGACCATTTATTTGTTTAAAAGTGACTGTTGAAGAGTAGATAAAGTTGAGAAGAAAGTGATTGTGCTGCGCTTACCCATGTAGGGCTCAAACAGATCAACCAAATCCGTTTGCAGCGATTTAAAGAGCGTCCCGATGTTGACGCAGAACTCGAAGTAAAAGGCGTCGCAGCCACCGAACATAAAGATGGTGATGTAACCCGTGTAGGCGATAAAGATAAAGGTAAATGGATAAAAAGGCATCTCCAGTAACAGGCTAGGCATGCTAAAAGGGTGTAAGGGAGATATCTAAGGAGTGAGAGAGTAAGAGATCGTCATAACTTACGTCATATTGTAGGGCATGTCCCAGACGATTTCATTGCGGCGTCCCTGCAGATAGAGTATCAGTGGCAATAGCATCGGTTTTACATTGTATGTGGCAGCAGTAATGAATCCGGCAGAAAGTGGCCAAAAATTGAATCGTGCTGCCATCAAGGAATGCTTGCTCATAATCGCCTCCTTTTGGAAAGTATTTCTAGACATGGGCTCGAAATCGAACAGCAAATCCCGTTGGTGGGTCACGACGTAGAACAAGTCTTTACGATAACGCAGCAAGAGGAACATCTTGAGCAAAGTGACAGCCGAGGTGCCTGCCGGGCAGAAGGTCTCCAGGGCGAGTGTGATTTGATTTGACTGGGCGTATGTGAAAGACGCATGTAGCTCAGTCACCACGCCAATGCCCAAGATCATGAAGTTTACCACGGCGCGCCAGTACAGTCTACCCTCCGGTCTTGGCCAATAACCCATTATATTAAAGCAAAGCTTTGGCACGGCGTAGAAATACAGCTCCAATGGCTGATTCTTCCGCAGATAACGAAAGTATACGGTCATCGCGAAGCCCTCGACTATTCATGCCATTTCCATTGGCTTCGTCCTTTTATAGACCAGATTTTAATTGACTTGTTTTTCAGTGCGCGCTATCCAAGGTAACTCTCATAATTTACTCAAAAGTTTTCATTGCTCAAGCTGCGCATTCTCACAATTTCGCAATTTACCTACAACAAGTACTTACAGGTATTATCGCTAATTGCTCTATTTGTGTTTTCCGCAGAGTAATAGAGGATACTACCTAAATTTCCCAATGGATATGAATATGTATGTTTTAAAATATTAGGTAAACATTGCAAATGCAAATAAGATCGCTATATTCGAAAATTCGAAAATCAAAACTCATGTTTTGTGACTTGTGTCACGGTGACTGTGACAGGCCATGCTTATACAATATAATGATTACATCAGGATTCCAGATAATAATAAGATGCAGAAAGTACATAAAGATAGATTCAAATCTTTTTTGGAGGATATATAACTATATGAAACCATAACCAAGCATACCTGGAAACCTAAATGTGACGCCTTAAGATACGCAGATTTGATCGCTCATTAAATTGTGGAGAAGGCAAAGAATATCACGAATAAAGTTGATCTGAGGACAAATCACATAATCCTTCATTTCAAATTGACACGGCTCCAGAGTAAGAATAGATATGCTTTATGGGGTCTCACACACCTCCTACTGCCTGTTACATACATTTGCACAAAGTTAGTATACCCCTTTTTGACCATTTTCTATGGCGGAAGGGTATGTAAAGATGCAATAATTCTTTCTAGTGTGTCAGTAAAAGAAGGAAAGAAGAATACACATTTGTTTATTAGAACACAAAGCTATTGTAATGCAAGGAGTCCTGGTCCCGGCCACGGTAACCGAAACCTTCAATTTTGAACCTAAGGCTCAAATGACTGTGTTGGCGTATGCTGATTCGGTAGCCTGATATAACTACCGAGACTTATGGGTCGGCGTTTAGTTTCAAGTTCAATTCAATGTTTCAATTCTGTTAAATTATATTCTTGGTTTGAATTGAAGCACAGCTTCATACTGCTTCGATTATTGCCAATACAAAACATTTAACTTGTTCAATTGCTGAGCCACAAAGCCAGTGATTCGTAAAGAAGAAGAGTAATTTACCAATCTTATAATACTACAACCTCATCACCTGGGAAACAAAAGAGGTCCGGCATCACTTAAGCAAGAAGAAGCCTAGACGCACCGCAGACTCAACCAGTAATAAAAAGGCCCACGTAATTTATACATAGAAGTCCTGTCTAGGCAGTAGATTATTGACACTGCAAGACTGATAACTGAAAACTGATGACCAAATGTCAAATCGGAAATTAGCCCGCCAAGAACAGAAAAAGGAAATGTAGAATAAATAATAAGAATTGCTAAGTCAATATATGTATGTACATATGTATATGTATGTGTCTGACCTGAGAATGTATTGCATTGGGAACGGGCCATGGAGCTGTTTATTAATGATGTTGCAGTCGCTGGCGGTGATTATCGGATTGCTGATGATGAAGGTGGCGGGTGTGACTGGGTCTGCGCTTGGGTCTGGGCCTGGGCAGAACATTTTCACATCATTGATATTTTCATTTCGATAATGATTTCCACAAAACGCCAATCTGTGCCAGGGTGGCGTGCATGCTCAAGGCCTGCTACAGCCTTCTGACCCCCTGCTCGTCCGTTCTTCTGCTGTCTGCGTCAAAGGAACAGCTGCTGCTGCTGCCACTGCTGCCTCGGCCATGTTTGCCTTGATAGCTGCAAGGATAACACTTTACTTGACCTTTGTGTGTGCGTGTTTGATAAATGATGACGCCTTCGACGCTGCTCTTGCCCCCATCACTGCCTTTGCCCCTGTCTGATGTTTTCTTTTTTTCTGCCTTGGGCCCTTCCTCCGCCTTTGGTTTGCTGCAGCCACACCCATTGTCGCTGCCGACAATGCTGCCGTCGCTTCGCTTCTTTGTTGATACTTATTCGCATTGTTTTAGCTCGTATCCTTGCCCCCTCCCCCCTCCAGCCACCGTCCCACGCCCCTTCCTGTCACGCCCTGCCATGGCCTTATTCCTTTATTCTGCAACGAAGCAGGCGCTTGATACGTGCTCATTTTACTTATTGCCAGCCCGAGCTGAGGCTGACTTAGCGTCTTGCCAGCATCGATTTGGCTCAATATTGACATTGATTTTGATTTGATGTTCAGCCCCTACAGACATATGTACATACACACATGTAAGTCTACGTCTGCTTATGACTGTAACGTTTTGAAGACCAGTGAAAATAACTTAATCATATTCAGCCTCGCCATTCAATTAACATGAGCCTGCACTTAAGAGGGGATTTCTCGCCTAGGAGATATCTTGCACCCCCAACGCACACTAGAGCTCCTCATTCGAATACTTGCAAAATTTTAATCTTCAATTTTAGAAAGAATTCAAAGAATTCATTCTCTCTTTCGTGGAAACGTGAAGGGTATTAGTCCTGACGAGAAATTCTATTCCTACAGATAAAGTGTTATATTTAATAAATTATCTTTGAATAAAGATTAGAAGTAGCGTGTGAAAGAGCAAGAAATATGCTCGAAGAACATTGGAAAAAGAATGAGGAAAAGTAAATGACTTAAATATTGCAATAGGAGAAAGGGTTTTATTATAAAACACATTATATTATTTTTATATTTTTTTTTTATATTATTTATTCAGAAATATATTCACTTAAAGTTCCTGTTAATGGAATTTCAAAGGTATTTAAAATAACCGATGTTTATACAGGGCTCTTTTAAGAGAACTTATAAATAGAATTTCAACTCTGAAGATCGTTACCAACTTGTTTTCAAAATTGAATGAATACATAAATCTTCATTGTATGTATTGTTTTATAAAATTCAAAGTGACAAACCATTATTAGCCAATTGAAGAACCAAATTTAGCCTGTACGAGAACCAAAAGCGGTCCCGCTTGAATTAGCGCCAATACCATCTCTAGGGGCGGCACATATATGTATATACATGGACATATGTATATTGAATACAACCTGT
Source organism: Zaprionus ornatus (assembly GCA_018904035.1). NCBI lineage: Eukaryota > Metazoa > Arthropoda > Insecta > Diptera > Drosophilidae > Zaprionus > Zaprionus ornatus. The sequence continues at coordinate 26,746,684 of JAEIFZ010000001.1, forward strand.
ACTTAGTGTGTCTTAATTAGGATAAAGTGTAATACTTTGTGGTAAAAGCACTGCCTCAGAGGTACGGTTCTTAGAGCTATACCAATCATACCCGCTCTGCGAAGTATCCGCAATTGAACTTGCCGTATGAGAGTAAAGTAACATATTTTTTGAATTTCTAACAAATGATGTATTGAATTCTACGTGACGCTATGCGGCACTTGGCAGGTAACACTTTAACACTTTTAACTTTAAGTTTACTTGCGACAGCAATCCAGTTATGAGAATGCAAAGAAGATAAGCAATATAAGGCTTGTGGTTGCATTCTTGTATGTTTTTTGCGACTGACTGAAAGGTTTTATTTAAAGCTAACCTTTTTTTTTTAAATTTATACAGGACTTTTGAAAGTATGATAATTGTTGTGTGTATGTTGCCTAATACGCTGGAACAGCGGTTTGTCTGCACTCTGTCCAGTGATGTACCAGATACGTACGTACTGACGCGAGAAGGCGGGTATTGTATTGTATTGTACATAGTACTTACATACATATGTACATGTACATATATGTATATGTTGGCATGTAGAGTATATGTATGTATATTGCATTTTATAATGTTAATGTTCCCAATGTTACAACTATTAGACATAATAAGCAAAGGAACAATCGGTGAACATTTAAATTGATAAAATTCCAGGGTATAGGAGCTTCGGCATGTCGAAAGTTGCATTTCTATCTTGTTTTATTTAATAAGCGAAACTGAATTGCGTTTTCGTTTATTCGATTTTAAGACACATCAAAATAGATTAATGCAAAAACAAACAAGTTCTCTGACTGAGAGAAAAGAGCGTGGTGTTAATATAAAAATAATTTATGCGAAAAATCCAAATAATTTCATGGCAATTATTTATTTCCTCGACGAGTCATTTGGCAGACAAATAACATTAATTACATCATCAACAATATGTTGTATGGAAAATAATTGAACTAATTTAATTTGCATAAATTTAAATACGAAAACAAATATATAGAGACACGACAACCTTGCGATACATGTCGTGTATGTACGAGTATATACGAAGGTCAAATTGAAAAGCCTAAAATTACATTATCTATACATAATATTGTACATACATACATACACGTACAACTGTCTATGGGAAATTCTTTGAATATGGTATGGGATTATTATAGGGCGGGTGAGAGACAGAGAGGGAGTGCTGGTGGTTATCTATTGTACATAGAATGTTTCTTTTCAGAAACATTAGATAGCGATCTTTGCTTTTTAAAGTTCTCGTAATATCTTGTAAATAATATATGTGTAAAATATATTTAATGCTATGAGACCTGCAAGCATTATTATTTTATACTGTGCATACAAAACATATGTATATATGTATTACAACAATTAATTTGTCTGCTTTCTACTGTGTTAGAGCCCGTTATGTGGTCACATTTAAAACAATTGCGGACTTTCGCCAGTAATTTGCAAGAGAACCCTCCCGTCCCGATGCCCAAACAATTGTGGATGCTTTGTCGGACAAATTGAGTTTCCGGTACAAAAGCCATGAGTGTTCATTTGTGTACATACGTGTATGTAGGCACATGCATAAGTATGTGCACACATGTACCTACTTAGACCGAGACCTAGAGCAAAAGACCTAGAGCCATTGAGCTTGGCCGCAATTGAACGTGCGCCTTGGCCAAATAAAATGAGACGACCAAAAGTTTTCTTAACGTCTTATTGTCGGAATTGCTGTGGACACATTTCGACCAATGCAGTTTTATTGCCAACAACAATGGCCTTTCCGTGTTGCACTTCAATTGTTGCGACTTAATTTCATTGTCCGTCTGCCTGTACACACATTCCTGGACATTCCCGTTGGCAAAAAAGTCAATTAAAGCAATTTGGGTCGTGACAATTCTTTGTGTCATTTGTGGAATTTTAATTGTGGCAGCTTAAATGACTTTTGCAATCAAAGAGAATTCAAGCTGCAGTTGCAAATGGTTAACATATTATTATAATCGTATATATATATTTTATATATTATAAGTTCATACTGAATAGTATTTTTCCCTGAATACTTTAAAATAATTCGCCCACAGGTTTGATTATCATCTCGTGCACCTGGACATGTGGAGGCGTGGCAAGCGTAAACAGTACCGCCTGCGAGATATCCTCTGACCTTAGCATCGTGTGTTGAACAACGTTGCGAATGCCATCCGGCAAAATTTCCGTATCGACTACACCGGGACTGATGCTCTGTAAATGTGAGAAAGATCAGAGCTAGTTCGATTTCACATATAATTAACACTACAAATGCATACCGTCATCTTGATCCGCGTACCCAGACCCAAAAACTCTTGCCGATACATTTCGGTCATGGCAGTAACTGCATGTTTACTTGGCGGATAGATGTTGAATTCTGGTGCCTGACCAGCTGTGGCGCCAAACACCTTGTGGCCGAGGATGCTGTTGATCAAGATGACGTGGCCATCGAAGTTGCGCTGCTTCATATTGTGGAAGGCCCGCTGGGTGCACGCGACAATGCCCATGATGTTGGTCTGCACAGTCTGCTGTACCAGCGAGAGGGGCATGTCGACTAGCCTGCCGTTCTGCAGGGTGCCGGCGTTGTTCACCAGGATGTCTATGGCGCCCAGTTGCTTCTCAATGGTGTCGAAGGCTTCCTTCACTGAGTTCGCATCCCCCACGTCGCACTGCAGAGCAATCAACTTGTCGCGACGAGCTGCGGGCACCAACTTCTGCAGCTCCCTGACACGCTCTACGCGACGCGCCAGTCCTACCACAACAAGGCCCGCCTTGACCAGATCCACCACGATGGCAGATCCAATGCCCGAGCTTGCCCCAGTGACGACGGCGACGCGATTCTGCCAACGATCCATGTTAGTTGCCGTTGAGTCTACTTTGATTTGAGTTGGTTTGATCGAACGGCTTTTACAGTGTTCTCACTGCAACGTTCTAAACGAAACTGTATCTATTGCCGTAGCTGCTGGCTTATTTTGTATCTAAAGCAGATGCTGTATCTGCAATTATAACGTTCGACAAACAGGTTTATACACGAAAAGGGCGTAGACTTGTCCGAGTGATTTTCAAAATGCAAAATAAATATAAAAAGCGCCAGTGCCGAGGGCTTGTTTCAGGCCCGTAGCGACGGTCCCAAGTGTACTCACCTGGCTTTAATTTAACATATAGTAATCATTAGCTTTATATTGGGAAATACGGGCGTGGCTTTTTTAAAGAGCACGGCTTAAAAGCCGGGATTAAATAGAACATCTAAAAGCAGTCGAGTGTGGGCTACCCTAGAATTTTCCTATAATCTTATAAACTAGATTACAAAATAAGCATATCCAACCTTATGTGCAATATCTGACTATATTGAGTTACTTCGAAATATTCTTGCTTAAATTTGGTTACCATAATTATCTATAAGGTCTACATATATGTATGTTCATGATTGGTTTAAGTATACATACATGCATATGTATGTCAAGTTTATGTTACATACTTTATGGATTTGAAGATACTTTTTTCTATGTGTACTATAGGGATGACCACCAATACGAGTGTATACATAGTATATTATGTTATGTGTTGTTCAACAATCATTTGCCGCATATTCGTGTTCAACAATCTAGTTAACATACTCGTATATCTATATATCATTCTAAAACTAAGATTATACCATATAAATATATATAGCTACATATTTATATATTAAAAAAAAAAATTGAAAATTATTCCAAGGTCGTGACTTTAGAAAAGCTCCCCTAGAGGCTTGATGATCATTTCGTGCACTTGCATGTTTGGAGGCGTAGCCAGAGTGAACAGAACCGCCTGCGATATATCCTCCGATTTCAGCATTGTCTCGCCAACCACAGCTCGCACATTGTCTGGCACGATCTCTGTATCCACCATGCCGGGGCTGATACTCTGTACAAGTTGGAGAAAAGAGTGGTAAAATCGACTAAAGGGTCGAAGTAACCCACTTACCGTGATCTTGATACGTGTACCCAGACCCAGAAACTCCTGGCGATACATTTCTGTCAAAGCGGTCACTGCATGCTTGCTGGGCGGATATGCATTGATCTCCGGTGCCTGACCTGGAGTAGCTCCAAACATCTTGTGGCCAAGGATGCTGTTGATCAAGATGACGTGGCCATCGAACTTGCGCTGCTTCATGCTGCGGAAGGCCCGCTGGGTGCACGCGACAATGCCCATGATGTTGGTCTGCACAGTCTGCTGTACCAAAGAGAGGGGCATGTCCACCAGCCTGCCGTTCTGCAGGGTGCCGGCGTTGTTCACCAGGATGTCTATGGCGCCCAGTTGCTTCTCAATGGTGTCGAAGGCTTCCTTCACTGAGTTCGCATCCCCCACATCGCACTGCAGAGCAATCAACTTGTCGCGACGACCTGCGGGCAGTAACTTCTGCAGCTCACTGACACGCTCTACGCGACGTGCTAGTCCTACCACAACAAGGCCCGCCTTGACCAGATCCACCACGATGGCAGATCCAATGCCCGAACTTGCGCCAGTGACGACGGCGACGCGGTTCTGCCAACGTTCCATGCTGCTTGTCGAAGTATTCGAGTGGATTTGGATTGCGCAGTGCTCAATCCATTGCCTTTATATAAAGTAATCAGAATCTATAGCTAATGCTGTGGGTATAGTTCTGATGTTCGTGGGGAATTTTCGGGAACTGAACGATGGAGTTGGCCAGTGGCATAGCAATTAAATTAATGGAGCGTCTTGATAAGGGGTGTTCACTTCGCCTTATCGCATAAAAGATTCACTCAAGTATTGTTTTCGATGTTTGGGACTGTGGACTGTCGGGAGAACTAGGCGCGAGCTCATGAGACGCACCCCTTGCCCCATTGCGAGATCGTTTAGCATTCATGGCACAACTGTTTGAGATCGCCTTATCGCATATAGTACATATCATGGCATTATAATACACGATTCAGCTACACGTGCTAACATTATATCATTGTAGCGTGTTTCACCGCACCTAGTTGGTCTGTAGTTTCAAAATCTAATTGTCGTAGGTTTGACTTTAGGTATATTATATTATAGCGATAAGGCGTTGTGCGACTTCGAGCAATTGAGATTAACTTCCGAGTGTCGTGTACAATTCAGAAGTAGATATTAGTGGCTTTATCTAATTATACATATCAACTAAACTTCCTATGCGTTTGTGTGTCTCAGAGAGGAATGATTTTAAGTGTCGTTTAAATGCGAATAAATGAAATTAAGCTTGTGATATTTAGATAGAACAGGTAGTTATCAATGAGTAGTTGAACTAAATGGGTGCCCAAAGATAACTCAAGATGATATCTATTAAGAGCATTTCCAGTAGCGAAAATAAACTTTACTTAGTGCTTTCCCATGAACAAACCTTAATATAGAGGGTGTGACGAATTGTAAGGAACGTGGGTTCGAGTGCATTTAAATTTTGAAATTGTATTTGAATATATAATGATAAATGTACGTACTTATCCATTTGATGCAACAGAAAAAACGATAACGAAGGCTATATTCGGCATGCCAAGGGTGCTATACCCTTGCAGGGTTCTATATAATATAATGGTGCAGAACATTGTGTCTACCTTTGATTGGCACTGATGCGTTCAGTTAGATGTTTCCTTAAAGGCGTTGCAAACTTCTGGTCATAATAAATATACCCTCTACAAGGGTATACAAATTCACAGATAAGACAACGCAATTGTCGTAGAGTATCACAGTGTCATTTACTGAAGTCTTTAACTTAACACTATAATACATTGACATACGTTTATAATTGCACGCTAATCAATCAATCTTTTCTTTATATGCAAAAATACTTAATAACAAGTTATTCGAGATATATAGTTGATTTTATTTCCGGATCATCAGATCAGTTACAAGATTTGCTTGCATAACAATGATCTATAAGTTATAAAGAATATATAATAATTTGAATAAAGCAAAAGCAAAAGTAAAATAAAATAGTTCAAGCGAAGCTTAGTTTGCAGAGGGTATTTCTCTGTTTGCTGAGCTATTCAATTTTTAGAATCATCATTCAGCAGTCAATTAAGTATGACAGTCATAATTTAGTATAGCTTGTTAACAAGTTGCTGTTACGCGGTATTAATTCGAAAGCCAATTATTTTCACATACTGGTCTCGTGTCATTTCTACGTCACATCAAATAAAAAGTTATCCGCAATTACCTGTCATTATATCATTATTTCAGTCATTATAACAATGTTACCTCAAACATAGCGTGGGACTACAAATGCCATATATTTCTCGTATATATTCTGGTCTATCCATGTACGGTTCGGTTTTAGTCGATTTCTCTTTTACAGTCCATGCAGTTCATCATTTAAACAACACCAATTTATGCCAATTGGTCGTTCTGAAAAGGTCTAATGGAGGACAACTGGCGGCTAAGAACTAACCTAGAATACCTAAGTCGAAAATGGCGCTAATCGCGAAGAAACTGCTTGCCCTCATGGTGTATAGTATGTGTGTTTGTGTGTCGAGGGGAGGCAAGTTTAAATATTTGCCAAGTAAAGTAAAGAGCAACTGCCATTTAAAGTGATATTGCATTAAGGGGGAGGGGCATAAGCTGTGCCACCAGCAACATCAGGGTCATAAACCAATCTGAAGCTAGTGACTGATTCAATTGTTTGGTGTGTGCCTTTGACAAAGTGAATCGCTTTCACATTGTTAGGTTACATCGAATGCAAGTAGGGTTGCCACCGATTATCAGTACACGACTGCCCAATACTGTCCTTACTACTTAGCTGCATACGTGAATAGCATTTACTAAGTAGTGGGTCTTGAACTTTGTACTGAGAACAAGTCTTGCCCTAAGTATATAGCATATGTCTGAGCTTAAATAAGGAGTACAAATCATCGACTCCGACTGAGCATTATCCAAAATGTGTCCCATATCCCCTATAGTATATATAAAAGCCTAAATATTCTTTACAGGGTATTTCGTAGTCGAGTAGCTTCCACTGGGTTTTTCTTATTTTTATCGTTCGCATGTCTGGGGCTTCAACGTATCCTTGCCAGCTGATTTTTTGCTGGCTACTGTGTTAATTTTTTAAAAGGACGCCAACTGTCATGATGCAGCGCGGTTGATAATGATGAAGACGTGGCAAAAGCAGTCGCAGAAGTGAAAGCAACAGCAACATCTACAGCAAGAAGAACAGAAACAACAACAGGGCGCGTTGTTATTTATCTTGTGCAAAGCATGAAATGTAAAACACTTGAACTGAGTGGAAACGAAGGCGAAAGTAAAATAAGCAACAAAACGCGGCTCAAAACAAAACAAGTCAGAAGAGAATGGAGACACACAAGTACATATTACATAGGTACACACTGACATACATACACACACACACACACACACACACACGTATACGCAAGGCAAGAAGATGAACACGAACAAGATGAAAACGCAAAACGGCGGTGTTGATAATGACAGCAGTGACAAAAGCTCTGCACACCCCTAATAGTATGCGGATGGGTGTACAAAGGGGGCCTGAAGAGAGGGAGAGTGACACTGTTGTCCAGAGACGGACGACTGCCAGACATTGTTTCCCCCCTTCACCTATGTTCTCGTCCTTGGCGATGCAGCCGTCAGGCTGTTCTAGTTAAATTGCCTGTCCTCGAAAAAAGTCGACGTCGGCATTGCTAGTAGTAAATCAGACCCCGACAAACAATAAAAGATCTACAAAATTCTTCAGAGAGAGTGCACAAAATGGCCAAGACTTAAATGATATAGTACTCGTAATGATAGCGAGGCGACAATTTGCCGCACGTCCTACATACATTGACTGCCCCCGCTATGCCTGGTAATGAGCTCCATGAAATGACAACATCCAAAGGCGAATGCGCCTAATGGTCCACACAGGAAGGTAGCCGAGTGCGAAGTTACTGCTAGTTTTATACTGAAACTCAAATATACTCGTACAGTGCCCTGTAATATACTGAATGAAACCATATAGGATAAGCACCCCACTAAACAGACATATGTACAATACATACACCAAAAATCAATATTTTAACTCGGAAAAGAAGCAAGTTATTATATTGTACTATCTGGCTGTCAAGGGACAATTTAAAAATATGGTTGTTTGACTTGACTGATATTCATATAGTATACTAAAAATATTTATACCCTTGCTGTGAGTATATTTATTTTGACAAGGCCTTTCCAACGCACCTTAGGAGATATCTCCGACTGCATAGGGTATATACGAGTATATTCTGAATCAGCATCAATCGAACTCGCCCTGTCCGTCTGTCAGTGTGTCCGTAAATCCGTGTGTCCGTGTATTGCACGAGAACACATTTGACATACTTGGTTTTTTATTGTTGCACGCTGTAAATATGTCGGAACGAGCGGGATCATACCGATAAATCGTATAGCCATACAAACTATCGGCCGATTTTTGTTATTTGTTAAGATATTGTAACCAAATTTACTGTATCAGATTTTTCCCTTATAAATAAAATGAATAAAATATATCTTCAAAATCGGAGCACTTTAACATATAGCTGTCATAGGATAATCGGCCGGAATGAGGGTTTTTCTATGAAAACTAGTTCTGACATTAGAAATAACTGAACTTATCAGTGCCAGTCAAAGTGAGAAATAATATTGAATGTACACTGTACCATTCAATTCTGCACTATTATTAATTAAAACTTGTATAGGAACAATCTGAGGAGATAAGAACCTGCAAGAGAATAAAACCTTCGGAATGCCGAAGCTAGTATTTCTTTCTGGTTTTCTATATTTTTGATAAAACGAAAAAGACCTATGCAGTGGATAGATCTAACTGGATCTCGCGCGAAGAAGGCTGGCTCAACTTACTCACTTGTTGCACCTCATAGGCATATACTATATGTTTGTATGTAAGTATTTCAGTTAGAAAGATGGCAAACCTAACAACATAGTAAGAATCGATTGAGAAAATGTTCAATGATCTAAACCAAGGAACTGCTTTGCAAGTGCTCTACATACATAAGGAGTGTCTGCATGAATCTCTCTCGTTGTGTGTGTCTGCCCATTGCTGAGTGGTTGGTGGGACCAGTTGAACTATGCCAAAGCCATAAGCAAAGCGAAAATCAGCTGGAGCATCCTGCACATAGTTCATCAAGTTGGCAAACAAACGCATGCCACACCGAGGGCAATGCATATTTCAGGCACAGTGGGGCAATGGAGGGGGTTGGCTGTTTGAAATATGTTAGCAGTTGCATTTGTTGATAAAGGATGGGGCGACAGAGGGGTGCAGGAAGAGCACTAGAAGGAGGCCAGTCCAGGACAATGAAAGTTATCGTATTACGCCGTTTCGACTGTGTGAGAGAGAGAGAGAGAGAGAGAAAGAGGGAGAGAGGGATGGGTAAATGTAAACTTGGCCAACTGCGATGGTTTCATAGGTCCCGAGTGGCCCGACAGGCACTTGAACAAGTGGCAAAATAATTACCGAAAACACCAACACAGAAATTCGGTTTTCAAGCGACGACAAACTTTGCTTGCAGCCGGACTCGCATAGTTCAGTTTTACGTTTATAATACTTACTCTAGTGCCAACAGGCTGAGATGGCCTGGTGCGCGGCATGCCAGACTAGTAGACACCTTGGAAGCAATTCGCATTTAAATTTCCTTCAACAAGATAGTGCAAGCTCTTGTTTCTCTCTGATTGGGCTTTTACTGGGTATCAGGTAGCCCAGCACGCCGACTATATGCGTCTGTGCTGCTCCTCTGTGCTGCTGGAGAGCTCAACTTACATAAATTCAATTGTGTCGGTGTTGGATTCGATTCTCAAGAAGATTGGAGTCGGTTTAGTTTCTTGCTTTTTTTAGTGACTTGCCATGTTGGTTGTTATTGCAGTTGGCCCAAACCGATTTGGCCACAATGCTGGCTTGCCGTGTGTGCGGGAATCTGTGCGGCAGTATGTGCGGGGCTGTGTGTGCGGGAGTGTGTGTGTATGTCGTTCGAGCTGGCAGTTGACTTTTGGGCGCTTTGTGTCAATTGGTAGCACTTAGGACAATGACTCAGAGGGCCAACAAGCAGCTTGACTGTGTGCTAAGTTGGCCAACAAGGTCAACACAGGTGTGAGCACATCTCTCTGCAATCTAATCGCAGCTATTCGCTATCTAAGTTCAGGTAGAGTAAGTGTGCACTGTTTTTCATTTACTCTTCAAGTCTTATCCACGTACACACGGGGTCATTATCTTCAACAGCGCCTAGTTGCCTTGGCTCAGTGCGTTCAGGATAAGAAATCATTTAGTTAGGTATTCAATAAACTGCGACTCGTAATCAACTGACGGTTGAGCACTAGTTTTCACAGTCGTCTCCGTTCCTGCCCGTTTGCATAATCGCCCGTTCTCCCCTTCCAATTCAATCCTATCCAGTCCATGCCTACGGCCCAACCGTTTACTGAACTGGACTCCTGTCTTACCGCTTCGCCTGGCAATGCCAATTTATTTAATATGCCGTACGTGTGTTTCCGTCTTAAGTTCTGTTCCTGATACAGATTGAGATTTCCTACCAACCACCACTGGACCACGATTCTGGCAGCTGGAACCGTTTGAATACCCTAACTGCGGCTATGCTCGTTTTAATAGGAAGCATAGGAAGACATATTTCTTGTCCAGGTTCAACAAATAAAAGTCGATAAAATAGAATAGAATATAGAAATTTAAATTAAATTTAAATTTTTTAAATCTAATACCAATATTAATTTTTTTTCCTTTTTTAGCATGATAACTGTTTTTAAAACAATATATGTAAATATTAATATGAATATGAATATATAGTAGAATATATATGTAACATAAGACCATAACCCTTTTCATGGAATAAGAATCCAATTTGCATGTTTTAATCTTTGTTTGATAGAAAAATGTAAATAATCAAGCACGAAGGCGAGTGTGCTCGACTGTGATATACCCGCTACACACCTGACCAAATAGATTTCTTCAATAAATCACTTATATGTTATGCGTTTGTTGTATTGCGTACTTTCAGGGAAGGTCTTCGAAATCTGTTCACATTGAGAATTTGTTAAATATCTTCTATCTTAATTATCCCATCGCAACTAAATTTGGCTGTTAATAGTTATTGTGTTTACAAAAAATGAGCAGTACTGCATAAAATTTAAGCTTGGAATTCGATTTTTTCGATTTTAAGGGGTGGAAAGGGGCTTGGCAAAATCATAAATAAATAAGTCTGCGTGCAATAATAACATATATTGACACCAATTTTGGTAGCCTTGGCTCTTATAGTCTCTGAGATATAGGTTTTCATACGGACGAATAAACAGACAGACAAACAGAGAGACAAGGCAGACATTGTGGGATCTGCCACGCCTCCTACTGCCTGTTACATATATTTGCGGCTGGCACTACCCTCTACGCTATGGCTCTGCTGGCGCATATCTACACGTATGTTGTAAGGGCATGCGAAGTTCGCTGCGGAACGAAACAAATTGATTGCTCTTTTCGTTTTGAATTTTTTCGTTCGTTTTGCCGCTGTTCGTTTCATTTCACTGGACGTTTTCAAATTTTTCACTCGAATGCATTTAAGCGGCGCAAGATGAAGATGATGAAGATGAAGTGAATCTTCAGCGAAGAGGCGATTTTTTATTTGTCATATTCTGCTGTCCGACCATTTGTAATAAGCAATGCCAGGCGGCTATAACATGTGAGCTACCGTCGGGTTGCTTCTGGGGTTGGGACGGGGAGGGTTTGAGTGGTCGGGGCCTTGTGTCCTTAGTTCTTGGTCCGCTGGGTCGAAAAACAAAACCTTTTTAAATATTCGCCTTTGACTGCAGCCCCGACCAGTGGAGAGGTGTGAGTTATGTGTGTGTGTGTGTGTGTGTTGATAAACGTGCATAACTGTACTTATACAAATACATATACATATGTATATGTGTATGTGTATAAGCAGTTGGCTAACTGTCCGACTGCCGGACTGGCCGACGGGCTGACTAGTTTGCCCGCCAGCTTAGAGTTAAAGAGGATTCCGTCAAGGACGGCACAGGCGAATTATGTTCAAGTTTATGTGCATCTGTGTTCTATCTGGGTCTGTGTGCCGCCGCCGCCGCCGTCGCCGTTGCCGTCGCCCATCATCATCACGATAGGCCCAGCCCTGCTCGACCCTGCCCGGAACGGGTCCTCATATGCGAGTCTTTGTGTTTGCGCATTCAAGTGGTGTCGCTGCAGCAAGTGCAGCAGCTGCTGCTCCGACGTCGCGGCATATTCCGTGCCCCTCCTTCGTGTCCACATGCCCCACTTCTCCCTCCTCCATGCACCCTTCTGGTACTCTCTCTCTCTCGCCTGCCTCTTAACTGAGCTTAGATTCCCAGGCACTTGATTTTTTTACTATGCACCAAAGAGAGTGAGAGAGAGGGGGATGGGGAGATGGGGAGGGAGAGAGCGGGAAGGAGGCAAAAAGGGAGAGAGAGTGTTCTCATATTTATAGCCGAAAAGCTTCTCGCGACCTACTCGGCCCACAGCTTGTCTAATCCGACTGCGTCCCTAATTGCAACTTGCTTTGGCGAAAATCTCTTGGCTACTTCGCCATTGCCATTAGCCAACCTATGTCCGCAAATCCGATCCGTATGCAGATGTGCGCATTAATTATTTACCATATTCTGTCCTTGACAGGGTATTGCTTGACGGTTCCGCAGTTGGGCGCGTTGGTCGCACCGATTCCGCTGAGTGCGTTGGTTTTCAAATTTGGGGAACTACAATACTATGTGATTACTAAAAAGAAACTGGAGTGTCGATTGTAAAACTATTGAGAAAAACTTTCTTTACGCAAAATATTCAAATCAATTTTTCACTGAGCTGCTCTTAATTGAAGAATATGCAAAGATATGAAGTAAAAGGTCTAATAATAGCTTTAAGAATAAGTTAATTTGGCTAACAAGATCATACTTTATAGGAAATAATAAATACAAGTTTTTTTGATAGTAAAAACATGAGAGAAAGGTTAAGCTTTGTATGTTTTTGAGCTTGGAGTTGGTGTGCATGAAAGGTATATAAAAGTGTCAAGTTTAAATGCTACTTTAATACAATAGTTAAAGACTTACAAGTTTTGTAAGTATATAGTATGAACAAATTTGTAAGTATATGAAAAATATATGATATATAAAATAAAATAAATTTAATATAAATTTCTTACCCTGTGATGTTAAGATACAATATTATGATGTACGGATTCATCACTTAATAATAATAATACAAAAAACTTGCCAGGCAAAAAAAAAAAAATAAAAATAAAATGTAAATGTACAATACATATACTATAGATAACTGTATACCCCACACGTTTGTTCTGGAATCGTTAAATCGGAACGGCATGATCTAGTGTTATATAATAAACATTGTTTTTGCCAAGTGCCTGTGGTGCTGTGTGCAGGGTGAGTGACAGTTGGGGGAGGTGTAGAGGGGCGGCTGTATAACAGTTTTTGTTTTATACACTGACCTTTGCAAGTTAACTGAGTTTTATAAATTTTAAGAGTGTTCATAGGTTCAATAACGACACAGAATGAGAAAATTTATTGTCACTACGTGATCACAACGCACATAACAGGACATCGCCACACACACACACACACACACATGCACAGGCATATCGGACGGAATATTGATGACAGAACTTCATGAAGCATAAAAAAATTTGTGCAATGCGTAAATGTCAGATAAACCACAGAGAGATGTGGGATACAAGATACTTTTTTTCAGTTCTGCCTGATTTGCTTGTTGTTGTTGTTGTCGCTTTTATTATTGCCTGCAATTTTTGGCTTTGAGCCGTCAGTGGACCAACTAAACTTAACGAAACCAACCGAAGAGTGCACAACGAGCCGCCCCTGATGGCAGAATGAATCGCTTGACTATGCATGAGCCGCCCTCTCTCCTATTTCCCCCTTGGAGCCGCCTGGAACCGCATCCAGGCAGCGTGACATCCATTGCTTTGTGGCGCCGCGCCGGACGTCGGCAGCGGCGGCAGCGGTGGTGGCGTCGATTGCCAAATGAATTTTGCCAAGCAGCGAAGGTTGAAATTGGCTTTTGCCTTTTGGCGAACGCACTTTGAATTTTAATGTGGCTCAAGCGTTGCCGCAGAGCAACAGTGGGTCGTCTTTTTACCCTTTTTCGTCTGCCAGCTCTTTGTTTGTCATTTCTCAAAAAACGATGTGTGTACACAACACACACAAACACACACACAGGCAGTCTTTACACTCAAGCACACAGACTCACACAGAAGAAGCATAAAATGTTAGTCTATTTCATTAGCAGAAGAGTCAAAGAGCATAAGAAATTGTGCGGCAGGGTTCGAGGGGGTGATCTGGCTTTGGTTTAGTGGCCTTACCACCAGCCGTGCCATCTAACCGTTCCCCTCCCCTCATCTGCCCCGCCATCCTATCAACACATGCTTTTCACGCGACGGAGGCGATAGACGACGCACTACAAAAAGACCGCAATGCGATTGGATTAACATTTACTGAATATCTATAGCATACTTATGCGGGCGACGTCAGTCAGCCTGTCCCCAGGCTGTCATTTAGTCATTCACTCAGTCAGTCAGTCAGTCAGTCAGTCAGCGAGTCAGTCGGTCAGGAGTTGAGTGAGTGTGTGAGTGCGTCTTAGTTTGCGGTTGAACACTTGGGTGAATGATTGGCAAGCAGCATATTTGAATATTTGATTGTTCTCGTCCCTCTCTCTCTCTCTCTCTCTGTTCTACTCCCATACCTAATTCACACGCATACACACTCGAGTGTGGCTGTAGTCGTGTGTGTGCGTGTGTTTCATTTATTATGCGTGCATGTGTGACTCTTACGTGTTGCGTTGTTCCGCAAACTACAAGGATGAGTATTCAGATCTTTTCTATTTTTACACTGCAACAAAAACTTTGGAGAAACTTATAGGAAATTTATTAGAGGGATTTCCTCATTACAGTCAGTTTATATACCTACTTCCCAAGCCTACAATTCCACATATGTATGTGCAAAATATTATTTATCAGTAATATATATACATACATTAAGTACACATATCTTCTATAAATAAATATCTGTCTCCTATAACTAAAATATCTTTAGTAATTATCAAATTAAAATATATTATATATTTAAATAAAGTCTATAGAAATAATTTATTATACATATATATTCCACTATAATTTGTATATCCTTATAGTCTTATATCTAATACCTATGATAACTGCAGGAAGATGCAATAAAAATGATATATACAATATGTACAAGATTTCTTCTAGACTCTGTCTAATTTTTATTTAGTAATCTTTAAAAAAAGAACATCTGTTTGGGCTTTTCTATTTGCAATACATCTTATTCAGCTATTATATAATTTCGACATATAATTTTAAACATACGTCAGTCCGACGCGCACTCGCGCAGTGTATTCATGGCCGACTTTATCGGTTTCCCCTTGAATACATGAATATTTTCACTTTGTTGCCGTAACTATTCACTTTTGTGCGTCATTTGAGGGAGTTGCCCGTATGCCGTGTGTAGGGAGGGAATATGCCTGGCTGCCTGAGTGCCCCATGGTCCGTGGTCGCCTCCACTTTTGGTAATGTGTGCGTAAGGTCATGACACACATTTGACAAAAAAAGTCAGGTCCCACATGCTGCCACAGGCTGCAAGTCCTCTGTCCTCTGTCCTCTATCCACTGTCCTCGGTCCTTGCGCGGTGACCGTCATTGCCCTTTTTTGCTCTACTTGTGCCCCTCTGGTTGCCCCTTACCTGACTTAAGGCTTCATTAGAACCCCCCCCCCAGTCTAAAAACCACTGCGGTCCCTTTTTTTCCAGTACTACTTTGGCTAATTTGACCTTGCCTCTGTTCCCCTTGATAAGTTCGCCTGGCATTGTCGATGGTATTCAGTGGAGCGGCAATAAAAGTGTTTTACGTCTAAAACAATAACTCATACTTAAATGTCGTACAGTCTATACGAAACTGCTACAATAAATTCTCCCTGAAACATTACTTTAGAAGTATTTCTTGTATTTTGTACAAAGTTATAGAAATCTCGCTAGTAAAAAGATTCACAGCAAATTTCTTAAATTAGCTCGGTTGGAGTCTCATGACATAATGACAATGACAGGATTTTTTGTGATATGAATGTGATGGGATCATCTAAAGTCTCACACACACACACACACAGGCAAAGTAACACACATGTGGAGAGTTTTCACACGAAATGCTTTCGCGTGGAAGAAATATTGAAATAAATGCAGGAAAGGGGCAGGGGCACGTGTGAGGATATGAGGTATAGGGGGAGGAGGCAGGCCAGAGCTGCGTACTCCTTGCTGCCTAGGCAAAAGAGATTTATGCCTGCTACAATAACAACAACAAGTGCAATTAAAACAGCAAAGGCAGCGACAAATAAGAATGTGATAAAAATAAAACAAAAGTGAGAAGTCGTCAGAGAGGTGACCGTCAGGCTTGGCAAACAGGCAGCACGGCAGCCTACCGGCAGTACCTATACCCCGCCCGCACCTCACCCCACAGCCTGCTTATCTGGCGTCTGACGTTGCCGTCTCGAGCCCTCGATCCGCAGGCGAAAATGAAAATAAATGGCAACGGGCGCTTTTAATGACGCAGCTGTAAACACTTTGAAGACGTTGGCCCACTTGGGAATGGGGCAGTATATGTGCATAAGAGAGGGGATAGGGATGAAGAAGGAAAAGGAGGAGGATGGAGGTAGGGAGGGAGGGAGGTATGGATCTAGCATGTTTGCTGGTGTTCTGTGCGTCTCACTTGAAATGTATTAATAATTGCCTAATGTCTAATTAGCCATGCACTCTACACACACGTGCATACACGCACACTCACACATGCGCAGCTTTGGCTTAGCCCGAGCAAGTGAAGCCAAAATGAAAGCCAAAGCGTAGATTCGCCTGCCTTGTGTGCCTTCTGCGCTGTCAAACAATTTTTGAAACGAATATTTAACCGGCGTCAAAAATTCGTATAAGCCCGGGCAGCCTCCCCCGCCCCCCTGCGTCTTTACTCATTGGTTCGAATGGGAAAGGAAGCAGTGGAGGACGAATGAACACGCTCTCCCACTCTTACATTGTCTCTCTCTGCCGTCGGCTCTCGGTTAGGGACATTTTTAGGCACTTCGTGCGCGCGAGAGAAAATTTCCCTTTGCGCAAGAGAGAGACTGCAGCTGTTCCTCGGGCTAACCCGATCGCATAGCCTTGTCTCACCTTCCCTCCACCCCCTCCCCCGGCAAGTTGACAAGTTTTTAGCTTTGCCTGCCGCAACCAATACCTGCTGCACCTGTTGCTTTGAGTGTTTTGGATGGATTTGTACAAGGTTAAGGATTTCAAGAGAAATTCCGCATTTATTCCCTAGTTGAACTGACTAAATCAAATTAATTCAAAGAAAGAAAGAATTCCAAATAAATATTTATTTATTTATTGCGAGTGTCACTAAAATTTTACAATTCGGTTGACTCAATCAACACTAAAATAACATGAACATTTCAATTTGCGGTTCAATTTTGTGTGTTTTTATAGTGAAATGTGTCAACAGTTCGGTTTAGCATACAAATTGCAGTGCTTACAATATAATTCTCACATCAAATCGAATTTCTGCATGAATTGACATTGAAATTAACAACTACAAACACACACAGGCAGACACACATATGCAATTGTTGTGAGAAGGTTGCGATATTAAATTACAATACAATGTGGTCGCCTATAATAATTCTCAATGGTTCCAGCAATAGAAGAATGTGCTAACATATCTACATACTTTACAGTATTAAGTGCTTAACATAACATACACCTATGTTATACATACATTTATATGTACATATATACATGTGTCTTTAAAATTGTTTTAATTTTGATTTCGATTTTGATTATGGTCAACATAAATTAGAGTTTGGCTAGTTGGTTAGATATAGTTAGTTTGCATTGATTACTTCTGATTTGCCATATAAATTACGCAACGTCATTGAGGATTATATGGCAAATAGGAAAATAATCGTTGGAGCAAAAGATGCTGCTGCTCGGGCAATAAATTTTAATTGTCGGCGGTGGCTTTGTGCTAAATTTCATGGTATTTAAGCAGCATTAAAATCGAATTAAATATTCATATCGAATTTAACTGGAAAGCGAAAGCTGCGTGTCGCTGCTGGCAGTGACAACAAACTGACGCATTGCTGTTAAATGGCTGATAAACAATGACAGCAAAACAGAAAACAACGGCATAAAGGGGGGCGGGGAGTGGGAGAGTAGACTCTGCACCCACACGTCTGGTAAACCAACTGGGTTCTCAGCTGGGGTCCCTGAGGGGCCGCAGTGAGTGCAGTGGCAAGATAAATAATCCAATTAAAATATAAACAACACAGAGACGCCAAGAGCGCATTCATTTTAAGTGTGAATGGTACAGACATATTCGAATATAGTATTTCTTTCCGTTCTTAGAGTAGAGATGATATGGATATGCCTCATGTGAATATAAGAAGATCGATGACTTGAAAGTCCAAACAAATTAGAACTCAATACACGACTTGAAGGTATCCTGTAGCAATCTCTAATGACTATGCAGAGAATACTTATACAAGCTCCTCTTCTATATTTGTGCATTTCACAATAGGCCTCTCATTTGCTGTGGAAATTGTTCAACTCGTTTATCTAGATCAACTTTGAATAGCGTTCGTTACGGTCATTTGATGGCCACAGGGTATAATTACACAAATTCCTCGAATCGAATTGGCGACGCCCTCCACCAACCACGCCCCCTCACGGCTAGCCAGCTTGGGCGCTGGCATTGTCATTCCGTCGGCCATGTTTCAATATGTTGTCCATGGGGCTGTAATCTGATTTTAATGTTGGACGTCGGAGCGCGCCAAGCTGTAAAGTGCATAATAAAAATGTAGAAATTTAATTATGCGCAATTAATGCGCATTAAATGCAGCAACAGGATGTCGGCCATGTTGCCCATGTTGCCATGTCCCGGCAGATGAAGGAGGCTATTGATGTCGGGCCAATTGGCAGCCAGATATACAAGCAATTCTGTTATCGCTCAGTTTTCATTTCATTTAATAGACAATTCGAGAAATTCACATTTCAAACAATCAACGAAAATAAACAATTTAACGCTTTTATACCCTTGTAGGGGGTATATTCGCTTTGCGTTAAGTAGAGTTCTTATATTTGTTAGACGCTAGTATATAGTAGGTATGGATAGCAGGGGAATAGTCGGGCATATTCATTAATTCGAAGTACCCTTTCTTGGTTTTGCTTAGTTTAAAATTCTCACCGAATGTTTACAAAAATTTATTAAATTTATTTAAATATATACAGAAACATTACCAACAAAATGTAAATTAAATTTCTATGTTTCTCCTTTTTTTATAGTCAGCTACAAGTACTTTTTAATCTCACTGTCGAAAACATTTGCTTTATTTCATAAAAGAAATCAAGTAATCAAACAACTTTTAGATCGAATTATGTAGCGTAGAATGTCTTGCTCTCTTAGAATAAGAAGTTGAACGTACACTACATGCTTGAAGATTATACATATTATTAATTTTAAATGAATTCAGCACAATTTCGACCTGTTGTTTTGGCTTCCTCAAACGATAGTGACGCTGGCACTTTCTATTGGCGTAATACAACACTCATCTATCGATAGGGATGTCGACTGTGTTATCGTTAACAACATCATAACATAAAACTTAACATGACAACTTAACAGTGTATGTAAATTAACTTCGCTGTACAGGAATCACCAAAACAAAAAAGGAAGACAGACATTTTTAAATAAACATGAAAACATATAAATGCATGTATCGCCCCCTTCTGGAAGTTACATATTGTGTGATAAATTCGGTATACCCCTTTCCCAATTATTTCCAGTGGTTCCCGGGTATAATATAATAAAACAGGTATTTTAGTGAGCTTTGCCGACATTCGAAACTCGCAAAATGCTGTGTAATTTTTATAAACCGACTCCAAACTTTTGCAATCGCTGCATGTGCAAGTTGCAGGCTACCTGATTATGAATAGGGGCCAACGGCACTGCATGCAAATAGGGAAGTGGTGAATGGCGAATAGCGAATAGCAAATGGAAAATGCAGAGTGCAGAATGGGGAGTGGGAAATGAGAAGTGAAAAGTGAAAGAGCACATAAAGGGCTGGGCGTGCACGAGAGCAGTGGGAGCGCAGTGCAGTAGGGCACTATAAACATTTGCATTTGATTGCCTGCTGTGTGTGGCGAGAGCTGAGCATAAAATAAAAGAAAAAAATAGCAGAAAAAATAATAAAATAATTCAGTACCGACCTCCGGGCGATTGTCATAAATTCGAAGTGTGCGTGATTATAGAAAAACAAGAGGAAAAACAAATATTTTTATAACAGCAGTAGCAGCAGTCACATATCATTGGCATCAGGTGCCCATAATTGCCAACATTTCGTCGTTCGACTTTCTATTTCAAGGAACAGAGGGAGGGCTAACAAAAACATTCAATTTATGTTGCAAGTTTCCAATGCCTCAGTCGAAGCTGTTTTGAAACTTGAGTTTGAAGAAAGGTGTGCTATGTAAATACTCATGCATGGGATAGGGCTTTATTCAGTAAAGTTTCGAGAAGATGTACAAAGCATTTACACTGTGAATTGAATTTAAATTTGAATACATTGTTTCTGGTTTTATTCAACACTGATAAGAAAGTTCTCAATGAAGCTTTGCAGCAAGTGCGACTATTTCACAATTAAACTCAATTCAAGATTGTGGCGGTGGTATTGATTAGGTATAAGGTCGGAAATAGCAAATGACGATAGCGGACATTAACATAAGCGGTTGGACAACTGAAATACTATAGCAGGCAATACTTTTACGTTCGTAGACAACATAAAGATAATTTTAGATCTCGATTAAAGACACTCTCGAGTCGAGTTTTAATAAAAACTCGTCTCTGTTCAAATGTCAATTTGTTATTCCATGCGAGCTTTAAAGTATTTATGAATATGGGGAAAGTTATGCCACATTTCACTGCAGGCAAATGTCGCATATATGTATATATAGCAGGAAATAAGTATAGATTCAGGAGGGTGATTGCGGGTCAACTAGGGCGGTTCAGTGGTGCCTGCAGTTGACCATGTAAACTTTGTTCAACCGGTACAAAAACAATGGCATAAGTCATTTTTAATCGACTTTCATCGAGCGAATGGATTTTTTGTGGTAATTGGAAAATTTGTTATACTCGTGGAAAGTCGAGGAACACGGACACAGGCACAGGGACAGGCACAGGCACCACCGACAGGGCCAATTGCCGGCGCCAAACTTATTAGTGTCATTTGTCCAGAGTGACGGACGACGGCGAGGCTAAAAAATGACAGGCGCGATCGCCCAACAGACAGGCTACGGACAGAGCTTACGTCCTTACGTCCACTCTTCACTCGCCACTCTGCACTTTCTTGCAGATATCTGTATGTGTGTGTGTGTGTGTGTGTGTGCTCATTAGCGTGTGGCCATAACAAGTAGCCGCACTGTGGGCCGACAACAGAGACAGAGACAGAGGCCGGCTAACTTATGCAAGTTACTTACCTGGTACCGCAGATTTATGTCCGACTATTAATCAAATCCCGGCACAGCGCAGTGAAGTTTGATTGCCACTTGGCCAGGCAACTGTCTGCCCGCCGTGTCGACCATGTCTGCTTGGCGCGGCCTAAATTTATGCTAACTGCCTGCCTGAACTGGCATTCAATTTGAAATTGGCTGCGAAAAGTTGAGATTGAGATTGTTGAAATATGACTCGGTTGCTTGCTCCCTTCCCTACCCCCCTCTCCCCTCCTTTGGTTCCCTCTTGTGTGGCTCCAGTCGGCTAATCTGACGTTCCGCATTTGATTTGCCATTTTTCAGTCCTGCTCGTTAAACCTGATGAGCGGCTGAGTGTGTGCCGGGCTTACGATGTGGGGCAGGTTGTTATATCCGACATTCTTCTAACGATAATACGGATAATTATGTGCACAGCTTGTCTGTTACTCTCTCTCTCTCTCCCCTCTCTCTTTCTGTGCGACTTTAAGCTGAACTTTGGTTAGAAACATCAGCAGCCCGAGCCGAACTGAAACCCAACAACGGCAACAGCTGCAAATGCTGACAAAGTTTTCTGGGACCAACATCGAAAGTTGCAAATTAACAAGTTTGCCGCACAAGTTTCCACATATTTGGCATCGCAATAACTGTACTTTCGTTCAAGTAAATCGAAATTGAGGCAGATATAACGATTCAACGCTTGCACTGAAATCTAATTGAATTTTCAACATGCCGTAATGCGATGTCGAATAAAGAGTTCTTAACCACTTAACCACTTCTTTACCTATCTATCCAAGTATTTATCTACCTTACTATCTATTTATCTATCTATCTTGCTATCTATCTATCTATATCTCTATCTACAATATTTATCTATCTATCTTACTATCTAGCTATCTATCTATCTATCTATCTATTTATCTATCTATCTATATCTCTAGCTATCTGTCAATCTATCTGTCTATCTATATATTTATCTATCTATCTCTCTATCTGTCTCTTTATCTATCCATCGATTTACCTATCTATTATATATATATTATATTATACTTTATCTCTGTGAACCCAAGATCTCTACTATCGAAACCGCTAGAGCCATTAAATTTTTAAAAATCATTGTCTAAAAAACGCAAATGAAGATTGCTTCAAATGTTCAAGGCCACGGCAACTGTCCATCAAATTCTTTATGATTATTATGTCAAGTACAGTAAGTCATTAAATGTTCAACATATAAAACCCTCTTTAAGTAACGATAAACTATTCACTGAGAATATTCAATCAGAATCGAGTGTTTTATTATTCCAAGAACAAATTGTAATAACAGATAGGCCAGAGTGATAAGGCCGACCCGGTGCCGTGACTTGCTATCGTGATATTGCAGTTCATGCAAAGAGCGTGATAAGCTTGAAAGTACTATTCACTTCTTCGAATAACCCAGAATAACACTCAAAGGTCTCGAAGCGGGGTATTTATCAGCTCTAATAAAATTTTGCAATTTCTAATTGTTATGAAAAGTAGCCGCCTGAGAACCTGTGCTTGTTATGAATTGCAGTGATAACAGACAAAGATATCTTTACTACAATACTAACATCGTTTCCGTATCATTACTATAAAAGCCGTTAGTCGGCTAGTGAACCAACCAAATCCACTCGAATTCTTCGGCAAGTAACATGGATCGTTGGCAAAATCGCGTAGCTGTCGTCACTGGGGCCAGTTCGGGCATTGGATCTGCCATCGTGGTGGATCTGGTCAAGGCGGGCCTTGTTGTGGTAGGACTGGCGCGTCGTGTAGAGCGTGTCAGGGAGCTGCAGAAGTTGGTGCCCGCAGCTCGTCGCGACAAGTTGATTGCTCTGCAGTGCGACGTGGGGGATGCGAACTCAGTGAAGGAAGCCTTCGACACCATTGAGAAGCAACTGGGCGCCATAGACATCCTGGTGAACAACGCCGGCACCCTGCAGGACGGCAGGTTGGTGGACATGCCCCTCTCGCTGGTACAGCAGACTGTGCAGACCAACATCATGGGCATTGTGGCCTGCACCCAGCGGGCCTTCCACAACATGAAGCAGCGCAAGTTCGATGGCCACGTCATCTTGATCAACAGCATCCTTGGCCACAAGGTGTTTGGACCTACGGCGGGAAAGGCGCCGGATTTCAATGTGTATCCACCCACCAAGCACGCGGTTACAGCCTTGACTGAAATGTATCGCCAGGAGTTCCTGGGCCTGGGTACACGCATCAAGATTACGGTTAGTGTGTCATTGCCCTCTATTCTGCACGATTCTTATTCTCAATATCCCTACAGAGTATCAGTCCTGGCGTAGTGGACACGGAAATCGTGCCAGACGACATACGTACCTCAGCTAGCGATAGCATGCTGAAGGCAGAGGATATTTCGCAGGCTGTGGTGTTCACTCTGTCCACGCCCGCCCACATGCAGGTGCATGAGATGATCATCAAGCCAGTGGGCGAACTACTATAGATCTACTATTATTTTTGTCTTTGTTTTTGTTAGTAAATAAAGCAGAATAGTAACCAACATGACAAACACTCTTGCTTTATCGGTCGCGCACCTCTTGAAACTTGATTCGATTCTATTAGCAAAGTGAAGTGCGGTAGAGCCCACTTGATTTTATGAGATCGCCCGATAACTAGACAAGTAGCAGGTAAGTATGTGAGAGATAAGAAAACATACGAATACACAATATATTGTCTTACATTTTACACCTAACTTGAGGGGTACAAAGGTGTTAGTTGAGGTCTTTTCAGTAGTATAAATATCAATAGAAAACTTTTTAGTTTTATTCAGGAGTTGGCAACGCACCTTAGAAGCCATCTCCAACCCCATAAAGTGTATATATTCTGAATCATCATCAGCAGAGGAATCAAACTAGCGCTGTCCGTCTCTCCGTGTGTCCGTCTGTTGCAACCCAAACTAATTCCTCAGTTTTAGAGCTATCTTAATGAAACTTGGCATACATTCTACTTATTGCTGCACGCTGTAAACAAGTCGGAAGTAGTCGGATCGGATCGATTTATCGTATAGCTGCCATACAAACTATCGGTCAACTTTTCTTATTTCTTAAGATATGGTAACTAAATTTACTATATCGGACTTTTTCTATCTATATAATATACATATAAAATTTAATTAAAATCAGACTACTATAACATATAACTGTCATAGGAACAATCGTCCGCAATGAAAGTTTTTGTACGAAGACCTGTTCTGATTTTAGAAATAACTGAACTTATCAGTGCCAATCAAATCTAGAAATAATATTGAAGATATGTAACTATTGTAGTTTTGGTTTGATCGGAGGATATAAAAACTTGCAAGAGTATAGAGCCTTCAGTGTGCCGAAGGTAGCCTTTCTTTCTGGTTCACTCTTTCTATCTCTCACTATCTCTCTCTCTCTCCAGCTCTCTATATATCTCTCTATCTCTCTCTACTTCTATATTCTTAAGTACTTATATTGTTATTAAAGCACCTTTCAAAGAGGTTAGTCTAATAGAGAAACTAGCTTAGCTAACTTACCCTGATCCCATACGAGCGCCTTTTACTAAGGTCTTAAAGCAAAACCTTCTGCTGAGGAGCTACCATATTAGCATATGGCCAAGTCGCAGTTGCAGGGCAGCAGATGGGGGACGAGGGAGCTGGAGGGAGCTGTGCAACCGATGTCAGTTGAAAAGTGTCGACTAGAAAATGCGCGCTTGATTCTTTGCGACTTGACAAATTGACGGGCGAGTATGTTTGGTTAGCACATTTGCATATGCAGCACTTGGGCCAACAGGCAGGTTTTCAGGCAGTGTGTGTGTGTGTGTGAGTGTGTGTGAGAGGCAGGATATGCTGATTGGAGCGCCGCAGCTGGGCGTGAAGCGCAGCGTGTTTGTCTTGCGCTTGCAAATGCCACGGCGGATGTCGCGTTGTTGTCGCATTGATCAAGTGTCGAGGCAGCAGGAGAAAGAGAAGCAGAAGGAGGAGAAGAAACAGTTGGGAAAGAAGCAGAACGAGTAGCGGGCCTAGAGAAACTCCAAAGAGTCCTGCAACGGCCAGAAGCGGAAGGATGACAGGGTGTTCCTTGCACGACAGCTTAAAGGCAGTAGCAGAAGCAGCAAATCAATCACTCGCTGTGCTTCCCCCACACTGTGTCCTGGTCTGTTTCTTGCTCTCTTGCCTCATTCACTGCACGTTGACATGTGTCGTGGTGGCGGAAACACAACAGTTGCGCGTCATTGTGTTGCATTTCCGGCAGACCTGCCAAAGACAGCGCAGTCCGGCGAGCTGAAGCCGAAGCAATCAGGCGTTTCCGCTTTGCCAGCACGCGTCGTCATTAAAACGGTAAATCAAAGTGTTGGTTCAGCAGCAGCAGCAGCAGCAGCCATAAATCGCACTCATGCGTATATATTATATATGTATATATTTTTATGATATTTATGCTTTTATCGTCACTTTGGCCTCGGCCTATTTTCAATTTCGACTCCAGTGTTTTATTGCCTGAGTTCGCAATTTGTGCACACTTTGCACCTTGATTCGATGCTTTAAAGCAGCTCGGATGACGCAGGTTAATGATAGGTTAAGCTGCACAGCGATTTCTCAGAGATACATCCCCTTGAAGCGAAGCTTATTTGATAAACACAAAGATACGAGTATGTGCCGAGCTGAGTCTCTGCCTATTACTGAGGCATATCATCGTTATAACTTATATGTGTGGGTTACTTTTAAACATAGATAGCTCATACAAATGCTAAATAACGAGTTTAAAGTCGCACATGACTCATACGCCCTGTTGCACCATGAAATTGTACACCCATTTTCCCAAATAGTTTCAATTGCTGCAGGGTATTCAAAAACACGCACTTATGTCAGACAATGCAAAATGCAGTTGTACCGGGACATGTGCACTACATTTGCATATCAATAGGTACGCGATAGGCAATGCGCGAGCGAGCGAGAGGGCACGAGAGACCGACCCAGCCTGCCTAAGCGAGCAAAAGGGGGCACGAGGGGCACAGAAGAAACGAAAACGACATCGAAAACAGTCAAAAACAGTACAATAAACATGCATGCGCATGTATGTGCATGTTGGTTTCTGCGTGATTGCAGACTACACGACCAAATTGCCGACCCGGACCCAGAGTCGTACTCGAACCCGGGTCTAGGTTCAGATCTAACCTCAACTATTCGCGCGACGATGAACAAAATGCCCAATTTGGTCAACGTCAGTCAGCTGAGGCTGGCTCCGCACACACCCCCTTTATCAAACTGACCACCCACTGCATTCACTTCATGCACTCCTCCTCCCGCTTCCCCGACAACTAGTCGAGTGTCGTACACATCGCACGCATTTGCAATTTAAACTGAATGCGCATAAATTAGTGGTATTTCCCAACTCAGCAGCAACTGCTCTCACAGCAACAGCAACAACAACATCAACAAGAATTCCCACACTCCAACTGGACGAGGTCCCCAGTTGCCAGTCTCCAGTATGCTGTGCAGATGGCAAAAGTGCCACTTGAGCTACATAACTAATCAAGTTAGCAATTTCCCATTTCGAGCTTATATTGCAGTTGCTGCTCCTCGAACCGAAATTGCAGCTGGCACATAGAAATGATATAACGAAGCTCTATCATACACTCTTCTCCAGTTCTCAAGAGTTGTTTATCCTTTGTTTAGCCACAAACAGACAAAGGAAGAGCTAATTACGGTGATATGCACAGCAGATTAATCGATGCAAATATTGCTTCATCTTTTGATACAATGTCAGTTTCATTTGTGTTATTCCATTAGCAGGAAAGTGATGACAAATTTAATATGTAAGGTATGCTGGAAATGGTATAGAAGAATTAATGAAAGTTCGCGGCTAATAGGATAATCTTATGCGATAATCTTTTAACATTCATAAATCAAATTTGATAATGTAAAATGGTAGAAAATGTTAAGTCATACGGTATTTAAGTGTGACCTTAGTCGATAAGTCCATGTTGTTAACAATATCGATACAAAAAGTGTTGCACAACGCTGCAAGAGCGGGTGGCATCAAGACACAGACCAAAATTGTGAAATAAACATTTAAAAGTAAACAAAACAGTTAATAAAGTAATATCTCCACAACGGAACAACTTTCAACTTTGAGTTAGCAATCGACAAAGGTTAAGTCCTTACCCAGTTATCAGTCGCAGCGCAACACTCGATAGGTCTGCAATTCGTATTTAATCGGGCAAAAGATAAATAGCTTGATTCTGTTGCTTTAATTAATTTCATTTATTGTTATTATTATTGTTGTAGTTGTTGCTTCTACTGTTGTTGTTGGTATCGCTTTTGTCTCCTCGTCCGATGATGGAATTCAGTCTTAATTGATTCTGCCCACAGTGGCCATTTTGCAAATATTTTGCTATAATTACATAAAATCAAGCCGGCGAGGGTCGCTCAAGAGCTTTGTGTGAAATGTGAAGTATAATTATATAATAATCATTTTAATATTTAACTAAGTATATCATTTTTAGTTTATCAGCAATTTCGTCTTTGGAAGTTTGTACTTACCACTTACTATGTATCTTCAGTAATACATCGAATTGTGTTTTCGCCCCTCGTTAACCATAATTGCTTGAGGTCAATTCCACTTATAATGTATTGGTCTCACACACACACACAGATTACACTCGTGTGTGTAACACGTGTCCATGCAAATTGCATTGCACTCGTGGATAACCTTAATCAATGTGGATATTAATTGGTTCGCCCTATAACATTGTTTTTCACCTGACCGCACAGGGGCGTGCTCTTCGGCTTGGCTCTGCCTGGACAGAGCTCTGACGTCAGACTGCAACTGATGGAACCGTATTGCCTACGGCAGATGCAATTTCGAGCCTGGCTGTTGGCCAAAGTTGATTAATGTCTTTGCTCGTCTTGTATTTTATTGCTCGCCAATTAAGGAAGGTGGCCCAAGCCAATGCGAGACGAGGCAGCTAAAGTATGTGGCAACATTACGTGCCACCGATCGACTGATTTAAAAGTTGCGCAACTTTTTCCGAATTCAGATGCAAACGGAAACCCAAAGTATGCCTGAACAGCGGACAGCAGGCGTTCGAGCTGAATGAGTGGCAAAGAAAGCTACAGCCGACCGCCAGTATGGACCTTAAGATACCCTAGAGTTCACTAATATTTAATTAAGTAATTTGTGGGGGAGCTTGGTCTGTTTCAAATTTCAAATAATTTGTATCTGTGTACAATAGTTAGGAACCTGCACGCCTGATTTATTGTTGCTATCTCTAGTACTTGCTGAGATCGGCGCGTTCATAGAGACAGAAGGAAGGAAATATGCACACTTCTTGTGATGTCTACTATACATTTATATATTAACAAACTGAACATAGCCTCAGCAGGTTTTCCATGGTCACAGGGTATAAACAGCGCGCCATGTGCTGCGTGCCGCGTACCCAGCTCGGCCCCGGAGGGGGCTGTCGCTGTTTATTTTGCTGACTTTGTCAAAATTTTTGCAAAGGCAACAACTAGAAAAGTGTTGGGCAAAATGAAACTGACAGCCGTCGGACAGGGACGGACGGAGCGTCGAGCGCGGCAGCGGGCATTGGGTAGTGGGCAATGGGCAACGGCAACTGGCAACCGTAAAACGGGCAACGTAAAACGCAAAACGTAGAACGTCGAGCGTAAAACGTTGCTGCCAGCGACATTCCACAACATTTTAACTCTAAATATGGCAATGGGATTTTCGCATCATAAATCCGGCCTGTCCCGGCCGGGGCCCGCCCATGCTTCGTTTCTGCCTGCCTCCCCGCAGAACCAGTTAAATGTTTGTAGATAGATTTACGAGCAGAGCTCGGCGTTTGTATCCCGGCAAAAGTTACGGATACAATTCGCGTTTATCTAATGTATTATTTCATTATACTCTTGTGAAGGTTCTATTTATTTGGGCCAGAAGTTTGCGAAGCACAGAATGAGGCAGTGCTGTAAACGAATAAAACAAATGAAATATCATCCAAATCATTGAAACAGTCTGTAGAAAATGAAAATTATAATGAACATATACAAGACTCCGTCGAATAGACTTCTTGTGGTATTGTCATTTATGGCAAGGGTATACAACATTCGGGCATTCTTCCTTTTTTCAATTTCTATTTGCATTGTGTCCTTGGCTTATGGTAGATTTCTATCTCGCTTTGCTTTGTGTGGAATATGTCGAATTGCTGCAATTACTTTGGCCAAGTGTTAAGCTGTTTATACCCCATAAACTAATGCAAACTGACTCTGCGGGGTATGGCATATTGTGGTCCTTTGTACGTGGACTACTTATTATGTTACAATAGGCTTTTGTCCCTTTGCAAATGTTTCTTATTAAGCAAATATTTGTGTCAAGGATCGCAGGAACTAAAGGCAAATCAGTGGAATTTAATTACTTCTCTTCTAATAGATATCATCAAAGGGAACATTTTAGAAAAGTATGTCAACATATTCAACTTTTGGAATGTGCAAACTATTGACATTCTCGGTTTTAATTAGTTCACTCAGTGATGAATTCCAAAATTGATTAAGAGTACCTCAAAGGGTATTATAATCATAATAACTGTATATGTTTGACATGCCAAACAAAGTAGCATTAATGAAGGGAAAACCCTTTCAAGCCAAGCCATTTGTGCTTTGAATTGAGAGTGTCTTCAAAGGCACTGAGACGTAGGCGATTACTACAATGTTGTACCTATAGCACTATAATATAATATATTATATGCATGTATGGGTCTATACAGTTTTCCTCTTTCACAGATAGGTGCTTCTTCATTTTGAATTGAAAGATGGAATAAGGGAGCACGGCTCCACGGGATGAGGGACCGGGGAAAAAGGCGTCAAAAGCAGTTTGGCCATATGGAAAATCATTTAATTAATATTCGCAAACAGGCATTGTGTGGTCTGCTTTAACTGCTTCAAGGCTGCCAATAGTCGGAATTTCTTGTCGCCTTGTCGTCGTGTCGCTCTGTCGCCGTGTCGCGGGCCCTGTCGCCTTCAGCTCTTTTCGCCGTTTCGCTGATTAATTGCCACAGTGTTGTTATTTAATGTGCTTTTTCGGCTGTTTTTTCGCCTCGCTGGTGTGGTAGCGGGGGAGGAGTGGGGGCGAGGGCGTTGTCGTTGAGTGTTGGCCTTGCGGTTGCTCGCAGCTCGCGGCTCAACACCCAGCGATGGTTCCAGCTCTTGCTCCAGCTCCAGCTCCTGCTTGGGCCCCGACTGCGGCTCATCTGTTTTTATTTATGTATTTCATTTATTTAATTCAAAGCGTCGTCTGCCCGGGCAGCACTGCCTCTGCCGCTCTGTGTGTTTAGTTCCCATCGCATTTGCATTTTCCGTGTCCGCGCCTCTGCAATCTCTCTGCCCCCCTCACCATCGCACTGAGAGCCTCGGATTTGTTTGCTTTGGTTCTGGCGTTTTTCTTCATTAAATGCGTTTGAATTAATTTATAATTTGCTGATGCTTATGTATTTATGCCGCCTATCCCTGCCGTCGCCCACCACACCCCCTGCCCCCACCTCTTCTGCTGTCAGCAAGCTCCTTGTTGTTGATGTCTTGCCAGCCATTTTCACGCCTCGCGCCTAACTGTAATTAATTGTCATCGAATTTTCATCGAGTCAGCCAGTTTTGGCTTTATCCTCAATTCCTCATCCCGCCCATCCTTGCACCCGCCTCCTCTACCACTCACGCTCATCGCTCTCCTTGACGTAATTGTAATGGTCCCTATTTTTCTGGCTGCTGCTGTAGCCCTTGCTGTTGTTGTTGATGTTGTTATTGTTAAACGCTTCTTAGGCTTGATATATGAGGCCGGACAAGCAGCTTACTTGGCGGCGCAGCGACTCTGCCCAATCTCCCCTTCTCTCTCACACTCGACAGACAGCTCTTCTAGCTGTAATGGGTGTTCGATTACAGTGCTATCATTATCGGTATATCGATAATCAGAATAAACCGATACAGAATAATCCTCGCATTTCGATGAACAATCATCGATATATTAGTCAAATTATTGATATTCTGTATAAATATAATAGCAGTTATCAATTACTTCTTTCTTCATCTCTAAGTCGAGCCTTGTTTGTGTACTGGTGTGCAACACCCTGTATTTATGGCAAATGCTGATTTATTAAAACCCCGTCGCGATATATGCGCAGTGGGGCATAAAGTTCGATAAGTTGGCAAGTCCGTTTCAAATTTAATGCGTATTCACTGAGCAAAGTCGCAATCGAATAGATGCAATACATATAATAACATATGTATGTATTGATATCTGCATAATATACCATAAATACGTATGTATATTGATACAATAAGTATCCATCAGTTTATATATATTCACTGCTTATGGCAGTATCAGTCTAGGCCTGTCAGTCGCAGCTCACGAGCTTAAGAAACATTTTACTGCAAATAATATGATATAATATAGAGTTAACATGCCATATTCCACACAATTTCCATCAAACTTACCAAGGCTTCCTCTTCAACGTTTACTTAGTAAATTCATTCCGTTTAGCCATAATATTCATTCCGGTACATAACCTATTTATTCTATATCTAACTTGCAAACAAACTACCTTAAAGGGTATTCATAAACTGTTTAGGAACTCTTCCGCTGATTTTGATTTGAGCTATGGGTCAATTACAAGTGCACTTGTAGTTTTCCCCAGTTAGGCCCATCGATACGTCAATGGGCGGTGCCTGGCAATGATATGGGGAGTACTCTGCGTATTATGACTGATGATTGCCCCAGCTGGGCACTTAATGCACTAAACAATTTCACGTTTGATTAAAGGCAACAATAAATAAATGACTTTCAGTTTGTGTGCAAATCATGCGCAGCAGAAGTGGCTCAGCTGAATTCATCCTCAATCCGCGTGGTGCCTGGGTGCTTGTTGTTGTTGCTGCTGGATAAATTAGTGAGCAGCCAAGCGCACATTACGCAGTCGAGTCGATTACTAGCACAGCACAGAATTGAACCGAGAGCAAAGCCAGATCGAAATTGGAAACCAATCATTCTCGAATCTGGCTAAAAAGGTTATGTCTGACGTTTTCGCATGAACGCAGTAGGTGGCTAAAGGTGGGCACTGTGTGTGCAAACATTTGTGTATGTGTGCGTCAGAGAGTAGTCTGCATATTTTCGACCCCTAACAGCATCAACAGCATCGAACCGATTTTCCCATTTCCGTCCAAAAAACTAACCAACTATCGAGAAAAAGCTATGAAAGCAGTAGCTCAAAGCAAGCGAAGACTTGACAATAAAATACCCTGCACTGCATATTTACAAAGATATATTTCACTTGTGTATAATACTCAGGGACCTTCTCCCAAACTGTACTAACAGTTGAGTTCTGTGCATTCAGCTAAAGACATAGATCATTCATGACCAAGAATATTCGATAAATATTCGAAATAAGTAACATAAGTTGAACTCGTTCGACAGTAGGATACTCATTTCACAGCTATGGAAAACTGTTACAAACAGCTTGCCACACTAATAGTGCCCAACAAGTAGTTCTGAAACTATTTTGCCGCGCTCTTATGCACAACACATGCAGATGTAAAAGATATGCTGTTAAGCGAAGGCAGTGGAGTTTCAAACTATTGAAGGGAGCAGGCCGAGATTTCCTCTGTTTAAATACCATACATGTGTTGTAATTATAATTTGCTTTTTTCGCATTGCCACTAAATTTATTTAGATGTATTGTCCTTCTGTGATCTCCTTACATATGGCAACTGTTTCAACGATTACACTATGTCTTGCATACCTTATTTTTATAGTTTCCAAACAGATTGCAGCTGACTATAATTATAAAATAGAAAGTTTCAAATTACTTTGAATTTGATCTGCGTATGGTATACAGATAGGTACCTTTATGCCAAATTTTGAGTCTCTAACTTATATAATACTTGGGATTTGCATGTTCACACAGACAGATAGACATGGCTAGTTAGACTTGGCTATTGAAATTCTATGTAGGGTCAGGCAAAATTGCTATTGTCTATTAGAGTATGTATAGTACTGTCATTCGGTTACTGTTTTTGGGGAATTAATGTAATAGTTCGGGTATGTTACGAATTTATTTCAGAAAGTTCTCATCGCACATAAGTGTAAGTGATATTCTATTGTGGTGGGTCCTCATACGGTTTTGCTGTCATTGACTTGATTTGCCCTGACTATTTTTCAAGTGTGCAGCACAACGCTGCTTTTGCACAGCTTGCACAGATAACCTATGCTTTTCTAGGGGTTGGGGTCGACTGCATTGGTCGGCTTGGGTCATGTGGGGGGTCGGGTCGAGTAGATGCGCGTGGCAAGTGGCAAGCAATTGACAGTCGAGCGAGTAATTGCAACAATTGAACATTGTCAAGCCACTTGGCGGTGCACCGCCTTTGTCCCTCTGTGTGGTGTGGGCGGCGGTCCGTGATTGAGTGTGCCATTGGCACTAGGCCAGGCGGGGTTGGGGGAAAGAGGAGTGAACATTGAGGAACACTTGATTTTGACAATCGAATAACTTAAAACTGCATGACAGCACAAATGCAGCAAATCAGGCGACCCAGATAGCAATGCCATTGAGAGAGAGATGAAACAGCAATCCAGATGACAGCATATGAGTTTGCCAATTGTGGCAAGACACACACGCACTCATGCATGCCTGGGGCTATCCTCTGTGCATCAGCAAAGCAGTCAATGCTTGTCGCCTCGGAACAGTGGTGCAAAGTGCCACGATAGGTTAGTGATTTGCCGCCCATTCACCACGTTAATTGATCTTTCTCGTAGCCATGAAGCAACTGAGTGCCTTGAGCAACGCTAGAACTCGCCATGTTGTCATAAGGCGCTTATCCTCGCCGGAGGCGAAACCAATATACGCTGTCGTTGACAAATGATGCTCGCGTCCAGCTGTCGACAGTGTTGGAGAGTGGCCGAAAGTGCCTATAACTCGCACACACCCGGACAAGCGTACCTCGAGCTCCATTAGAGTAGTTCATCTCTCTCACGAAGACGAAGGCTTTCTCTCTTCTTCACGCTCTCAGTGATGCCTGCCAAGAAAAGCTGTTTAAATGCCGAAGACCATTTGTGGCCAACTGTGTTAAAAAGGCTAAGAAAATTAAAGTTAAAAATCGAAAGAAACTGTAATGAAATATCACGTCCACATACCTAACTTTGTACATTCAAATGATAAGAACTGAACTCTTCAAAATAAAGGCTAGATTTTCAGAGGGACCAGCACTGTCCAAACACGCACTGTCAAAGTGCAGCAGTGTGGCAACTGCAGCGCATATTGGTGCAGCAGGCGAGGAGGGAGAAAGACAGTGGCTGGGGGCCGTCGTTGTTGCCATGTTATTTCTTTTATGGTCCTGCTAGTTTTTCAATTTGCTCCGCAATGCTTTGTGGTGCCCATGTTGCAGAGTGCAGAACAGGCCTGCACGTTGGGCAAAAATCAACAGTTTCCTTACGTGACATTGCGCCGCTTGTGCCGCAGGGAAAATTGGGGGGCAAGTATGGAAACTTGTCATCTGGCCTGTAAGGAGCGAGGAGTACGAGAAGCGTGCTGGAGTTGAAGCCGGAGGCGCAACTGAAGCTGCAGATGTCCTTAATTTTTGCTGTCGATTGACCGAAATGCATTTCCAAACCCATTTCGAATATTTAATTGCGAATAAATGCTGCACAGATGCTGCTGATGGTCGCCATTTGAGTGCACACACACACACGCATTAGAATGGGAGCCTTGACATGCCCAGCTGCGACATTTGTTCACCTGAAATACTCAACGAATTTGGCGGCAATTGAATTTCCCATTCCGCTTTTGGTTAGAAAATTGTTTGTTGACAAAAGCCTTGTCGCTTAGTTGGCAATTTTAGTTGCCAATACCATGCGAATCCTTCAAAAGACTATGTCCGGTAGCCCAAAAAAAATAGTTTAGATTTGGTTTTGTCAAACAAGTGGGCTTCTCCATAGATACTCTTCATGCATATCTCGTTGGCATCAGCAGTGAAGTTATACATTTTGTATACTTATGTTTATATAGTTGTCATTTTAGCTACTTATATTTTTTTCTTATACCTTTAAATAGCGTGGCGGTGAACTTTTTTTCATTTTGAAATGTCTGCAGAACAATTTCGATCTGTTTTTTTGGCTTTCTTAAACGATAGTGTTGCTGTTGCGTTATAGAACACTCTTCTATCGATAGGGCTATCGACAGGGTTATCGTTAACACAATCGACTTACGATAGTCTATGACTAAGGTCACACTTAAATAACATAAAACTTAACATAACATATGTATGTATTTACTTAACAGTACAGATACTATTGATAATTTGCAAAGTTCATTGTTGATTAATATTAGAGTGAAGTTGTGTTTGTATTATAATTTAAAAAAATTTAATAAAACTGTCAGACTAGCTACTATTTATGACTTCGACATGCCTTACTCATTTAATATTCACGATTCTCTTGCATATAGTACTTCGCTTTGAAACACACCAAAAAGGAGTATATATTGTACATATTATATACTACACTATTTAAGTAACCTTAAACATAACCTAATCACTAGAAGAGATAACCTTGTAGGGGTTTTTATGATGCTCTGTGTAGAGTTCTGCTGCAAAAAATATTATGTTCTGTCTATTACGCTTGTTTATGAACTGAGTTCTAAAATGCCAAATTGAATTCATTAAGTTACGGGCAGGAGCTCATACGCATGCCGCGCACTCAGACTCACGGACTGGCACTCACTCAAAATCACACACGCACACACACTCACACACATACTTACACTAGCACACACCGTTCTACACAAACAATGTAGTAGAAAAACGCCTGAATAAACACGCCGCAGTTTTAATTGTATGCACGGCATGGCGCATAATTTCGCCCACACTTACATACAAACATAGATAGCTATCCACACACACTCACACACACACACACAGGCACACTGAGCTTGTACATGAATACGTTCAGTCATATTCATATGCAAAGGCAGGACAATGCTTTGCGAATGCACGAAATTACGCAAATGTAATTTACATAAGCAAATTGCATAAAATAAACAGCAGAGCTGCCAAAATCATAGCGAGCCCCCTTCGACAAACTGCCTTCCCCTCCCCCTCCCCCTCCCACTAGGGGGTGTATGTGTGTGTGTGTGTTGTCTCTTTCTCTCGCTGGAATATAAGCTGATTCATTAATGTTAAATTAGCGCTATTTTTGCGGGTATTTAAGGACATCAATTAGGCATTACCAGGCTCTGGCATTAAACAGTTACGTATACGCCATGCTGTACAAGCTGTATTCATTGGAACTCATCGTTCAGTCATGAGCAAATCCTAATCACAGCACAATTAGGCAGGCAAAGTGCTTTTAATAGCTCAAGGTTTTTCCATGTGATAATCTTTTGTCATAGTCCTTATCAGACTGCTCATAATGGCACCGATTACACTGTGCGTGTGTGTCAGTGTGTGTGTGTCTTACCCTGTTCAAGGACCTGCCCGTAAACGCAATTATTTCTTAATTATGAAATGTAAATTTCGAAAAACTAATTATCAAATTGTCTTTAATCTCGAGTCGAGAGCCAAGCGAGTGTTTAAATATTTGTAGATTCCAATTGTGACACCCTTTAGAGACAGCAAAAAGGGTATTTTAGCTATCATTAGGTAATAAAGTATATACAAATGCCACGGGGTATTTGCAAGTCTTGTTTGTTTAGCAATCTCGTGCCATTCTATGGCAAACTTTCGCCTGCGAATTTTAAAAGTTTCCCGTTTTTCATTTTCAAGTCCCTGCGCCGTCTACCCGCAACTGATGGACTGAAAACCGAATAGAAATAAATCACGCAAAACGAAGGCGTCAATAAATAAAGAAATATGCCCACAAACTGGGAAGGGGAAGGGGTCCCGAAAATGAAATTTATTAAGCGTAGCGTCAAATACGGCGAGTGGAGGCGAGCCAAGTGGGGGATGAATGGAATGGAATGACAATTGGCCAAAATGGGTTTCTGTCCGAAAACAGAATTTGAATAATGAATAAATGAAAATATGACTGAATGGGTAAAGGGATTCGGGCTTTAGCTGATTGCCTGATGGCCTGATTGCCAGTTTCTCCCCGGGGAACGCGGCCTAGACGAGCGTGAGAAGCGTTACCGCTTTAAGCGCGCTAAACTGTAGTTTGGGAATAGACTTGCCACGGCCAGAAAGTTGGACGTAGTCAAGCGACAGCTGCAACTTCCTTTGGGGCAAGAAACTAGCGAGCTATGTTTGTGCCATGGAACGGCAAAGAGTGGCGCACTTGTTCAGTCTATAGCAAATTGAGAGATACCTTATACAAATATGAGTGTAGTTTGATAAATATAGAAGCTCAAGCATAAAGGTGTTTTGTACTATGAAATACAATATCAACATTTATATAACTTGATTATAATACATCTCTCATTCGTTCCATTTAGTCATTGTTTGACCAAAACTAGTAACAAGTTGCAAGTAACGAGTCGAAAGAGAGCATGATATGCTGCAGCTGCATATGCCAAATGATGCTATTAAAACTTTATCCGCAGCCAATTGCGACAGACTGAACTGGGGCTAATGCCGAGAAGTTACCAAGCACGTTAATACGCACACACACGCACACACACAGAGGCCATGCCAACTTATTTTCAGTTGCCAGTTGGTTAACTAAAATTGGCTGTGCCTTTGGGTCACTGTGTCTCTGGGACTGTGTGTTTATGCCCACTGGAAATAGCGTTAAGCGACAAAAGTTACGAAATTGTAGCACAAAGGTCGCTTTGGCAGTACCAACAACAATAACAACAACAACAACAACAGTTGCAGACACCGAACTGTACCCACAACAACGAGGCAAGTACAAGATGTACAAAAATACAGGGTGACCCAAGGCAAATACGTTTGCGTAAAGAGATGGTGTTCAGTTTAGACTTGCAACAAGTGTTGCACAAGTAGTTGCAAGTATTGTAGCGACCAATTAGCCTGTCATCCACATGGATTAGATCGAAGGCTGTCACAATTCGTTTTTATTGTCGCCCTTTCACTTCCGAACCCACCGCCCTGCTCCAGTTTGCAGTGCACTTCACTCAAATGCCATCAGGGAGATCTCTCGTTGTCGTCGCATGCCCATCGTCATCGTCGGTTGCGGTTCTTGTGGTTGCGGTGTTTTTGATTTTGCCCACATGCCTTCGTTGCTGACGCTGCGGTTGTGCCGCCAGGTGGTGTTAGCTATGCCACGTACAGCTGCCCTGCGGAAGGCGCATTTGTCACGGACAAGCAGGCAGCACGGCCAGGCAAAAGGCCTCTTCCTGTTCACTTCCAGTTGGGCAAAAAGCTATCAAAAATCGGGGGAGAATCCCTCCATATCGATAGTGAGTAAGGAGTATACTTTATCGATAGTTGGTAATAAGTAAAGTACAGTTCAACTCTCGAGATTCAAAAGATATAGAAGATATCAAATGAAAGTGTGTCACGATTGCTTTAAAACTGATTGCGTGCATAGTCCCACTCGATCCTGACAACCAGGGTAAATTCAATTTGCGCTAATTAACATTTTCAATTGACTCGATTCCAATTCCGAATTTGATTTTCGTCTGGCCTTCGGGTAAGGGCAATGGGTAATGGATATGAGTTAGGGGTACCCTCGATATCGGCTCAGTGCACGCATTCGAACGGTTTGCGGCGAAACTTTCTCTGTGGAGACTGTCAAATGGCATCGGGGGCGAGCCGAGATGGGGCGAGGCGGTCTGGGCCGGGCCGGGCCACCCTTTGTCAAGAGATTTGGCCCCAAGATTTGCACTA
The DNA here is from genome assembly GCA_018904035.1 of Zaprionus ornatus. Lineage (NCBI taxonomy): Eukaryota > Metazoa > Arthropoda > Insecta > Diptera > Drosophilidae > Zaprionus > Zaprionus ornatus. The sequence continues at coordinate 26,786,069 of JAEIFZ010000001.1, forward strand.
CAATAAAGCCCGAAATGAACTTGGTCATTGGGTTCGCTGACTGGCTTCGCACGTGCTTTGTTTTCTATGCCCGTAACCATAACCGGACTCGGACTCGCACTCGCACTCAGACTCGGGCCCAGCACGAAGGAGCCATGGGCACCACAAAATTATCGCCAACATGGTTAGCTGCTGGTTGCCGCTTGCCATTTGCTGATTGCGACCACACTACTTTGTCGAGTGTGGCATATAAATTGCCTGCGACCCAAACTGCCAAACCGATATCGTAACCGAAACAAACCAAGCCGAATTGAGACTAAAGCTAGGTCCGTACACCGTACCCCGTACCCCGTACCCAACCCAATCCAATCCCATCCAGAGTAATAGTTGAGGCTTTTAACTTACTCGTGTGTCGGCAGATTTAGATTTCAATTCAATTGCATGGAGTGCCTGAATGGCGTGTGCCTGTAATCCTGTCCAGCCTAAGCCGGAGCTTAGGCCCAATCTATGAGTGCGTGTGTGTGTGGAGACCCTGATGATTTTGTCCCATTGACCATTTGCCAGTCGATGACTTTTTACTGTCTACATGTGCGCGCCGCACTTAATTGATGCAATGCACTCGAGCTGAGCCTGACATAACTTTGCTTTTAAACCGCACACACAGGCGACTCTCCCTCTCTCTGTCTCTCTCTGTCTCTCTCTGTCCCCACTGAGCACCCTCTCCCTGCGGACCAGACCGAAAAAATAAACAAAACGGGAGAGAGAGAGAGAGAGAGAGAGAGAAAAAGAAACGAAACGAAGGAATGGGAAGAAGAAATCATGACAGCAAAGCCGTTTGAGCGTTAAAAATGTGTTTCGAGCATTAGCTTTAAAAAGAAAATGCCATCAGCGTGGGACGAAGCTGTCGAAGCTGGAGGGGCGGGGGTAGGGGACTGGTATGAAAGGACTTTGCCTTCCCCGTGCCCAGGCCAGCGTTGCTGGGACAGTGCTAATCCTTCTCATTGGCCAACGGGAAAACGAGCTTCGGCTGATGCCAGTAAAATGTTTGTCCTCACCTAATTGTCTGTCAGTTTAGCATTATTTTAGAGGCGATATTTCCTGAAGCTATAGCAAGAGATTCCATCCAACTATCACTAGTTTTTAAGCAACCAAATTGCGCTTGGCGAGTGGCAGAATGAATGAAGAGTGCAAGAATTTCATTACCAGTATATGGCAATAGATTTAGGAGGGATTCGTACTTAAAGAACCCTGTTAGCCAGCAGGAACAAGAAGTTTACTGAGGTGCCAAGGCTTGCTGATTAAGGTAAACGTGTTCGCGTCATGTTCGACCTGTGTAGTTTGCGATAACCTAATTGGATTACCAGATACTGCCACTAAAAAGGCAGTCTCGGGCTTTCGGTTTTCAGTGCCCGTTTTAAGGCCCATAAGCAGCATTACATCGGCCATCGGCGGCAAACAATCAGTCATTCTACTTGTGGGCTGGAGAGATAGAGAGGCAGGGCGTTCACGTATACTGGTTCGCGCCTCTAGCCAGGAACAGAATGGTGAGTGAAAGCGGAAGGCGTGCACTGTCCACGCCTTGCAGTGATGACAGGCCACAGCAAGGGCGACGGCATGTTCACATTGTGGGACTGTTGCCAGGAGACTTTGCCTAACGTGCGCCACTCGCAACTTGCCAGTTGCCAGTTGCCAGTTGCCACTTGCCACTGGTGCCCCGTCCAAGGCCTTGCCGAGCCGAGGCGGACATATTTTTTATGACGTTACAAGGTGGTAACATAAACCGGAAACGGTGAGAGAACAGCTTCGCTCCTGTCCTGTTCTGTCCCATCTTGTCGTACCCCGTTCCACGGTCCAGACGTAAACTAAAATGTAAATGAAACTGTTTCAATGTGTCTCTTTGTGTGCGTGTCCCTCCAACCACCTGGCTGTCCTCGGCCTTAAGTCCGTAAGAGTTAAATGGGTGCGGATGTTGTTGCCCGCCCTCCGCCCCCGCCTCTTTGCTCTCCGCTCCCTGACTGCGTCAGCGTCAGCGTTAACAAAGAAAATGTCACGGAAATAACTGAGGATTAGATTGATGAGTTTGCTGCTAAGCCAAGCGGCTTGCCCCGGTCCTGGCACACGGCACGGCACGGCACGGCTTGGTTAGCTTTGGCTAGGCTTGTCCCATCCCGAGTTTAACTACGTCTCGGCCTTGTCATAAACTAGTTGCAGGCACTGTAACTGGTCGCTGTGGCACGTGGCAACATCACAAGTTAACATACAAGCCTTTGGCCTAGTCCCAGTCGGCACGGCTGGGCTCGGCTCCCGTCTGCCATGGAGCAGGATACAAGGGAGCTCTGCAAAGGCGGTAGGTGGCAGGTAGCAGGGGAGTGGGGGGTTGGGGGCAAGGGCAGCTTCAGTTTTTGATTATATGCCAACATCGGTTTATTGCGCGGTCGTTTTTCCTCGTTTTTGCATGTGTTATCTGCTGCTCCGACAACAGTAATTAATTAAATTAGAACAGAGCGGGGAACGGAGGGTGCCGAGTGCAGAGAGGAACAGGGAAAGATACCAAAAATCTTCTAGTGAAATTAACTTGCAAAGGACGCATGTCGACAGCAGCAACAATAGCAACAACAACAAGAAAACTAAAACAACTACTGGAGTGCCCGAGAAGGTCATTCCCATGAGACTGCCGGGCAGCCCATCTGCGATATGTGCATGATGAGTACGTAGTACGTACTACGTACACTACGTGTGCTGGGCACACTGCGAGAAGCCACAAGGATTGTCTCAGTGAATTGCAGGAGGTAATCGTCTTTTGGATATTCCAATATTATAATTAGCAACGAAATCTGTTGAAGCGATTATCGCTAGGATTCGTGAGTGTGATTGAGGTTATGTCTGGTCACTCATGGAGTCAGATATATTTTTTTTTTTTTTATTTATTTTTTTTGGTATTCATAAAAACTTGATCAATATCGAAGAAAGTCCAGCAAATCTGACTGTGGTATACCTAAAACAATTGTTAATATTCAGCAAACATTCAGTCTGTTTCACATAACATTTGTGGATGAAATTACTCATTTAAAATATGTATAATGTGAATTCTAGACGTCACTTACGCTTGATCAGGAATAAATATATTAAACTTATATGCTTTAAATCTACTAAGATGTCTTCCCAATCTTCCTCCCTCAATTACTAAGTAAGTCATGGTACTGCCCTCGCAACTCACATTGCCGACATGTGTGTGGGTATAAATATGTTTTGTATAATGTCTAACATTATCGTTGACATTTATTAGCCCCAAACTAAGTGAATTTTTTCTTCGCTTTTCTGCTTTTCTTTGTCATACGTTATTATTGTTGCTTTTCCGGTCTTCTACAATATATATGTATATGTATGTATATATGTACATGTGTGTGTGTGTGGGGGATATGCGACGTACCCTTCAGCAGCAGTATCTGTATTGAAATATGCGTGTCTGTCTGTGTGTGTGTGTGTGCACGTGGTCGTTGGGTTTTTGTAGGTGTGTCGGGCTTTGTCACGTTCAGCTGGCCCCAGTTTTTGTTTCTTGCAACCCTTCGGGGGCTTCCACGCGGGGCTCTAACTTTACGTGCTATGTTATTGAATCATTTTATTAATATTCACACATATACACACGCAACACGAACCCACGACACACACACACACACACAACATGCATATAGAGGCAGACAACATATATATTCTTGTGGAACCTGAGGTAGGGAGCGGGCGGGTACTTTTGTTTCGCGCTGTTCCCTTGTTTGAGCATTAAATGCTATTTTGGACATGATCTAAAAATAATAACGGGGAGCAGAAGCACTTCGGGTAATCCCGTCCTGGCATATTCTAATTTTACATTTGCCCAAATTGAGCCTAGCTACACATTACAGTGAAACCGTTCTCGCTCACATTAAGTAGGCTCCCTCCCTCCGCCCACATTGGCCATGGCACATGAATCACCACATGAGCAGTCCCCTTCCGGCCCATTGTCTCTGTCTCTCTCTCTCTCTCTCTCGTTTCCCTCCCTGCTGTCCATGTGGCACGCCTATTAAGTCGTTTTAATGTATTTTGATTGCATATTTTTCTGAGTTATGACTTGTGAGTTATGTTTAACATATGTGCATAAATTTCCACCGTAACAGATGGACACAACGAGCGGGGTTATGGTTAGTGGCGGAGGTGGAAGGAGGGAACGTGGTACGACCGGAAAATGTTAAGCCCGAAGCCGTTTTTGTCATACAAATTACTTGACTAGTGTTGTCTGCTGTGTCCACGGGGCGTATGGATAATCAGCCGTAATTATACATTCAGTTGGGCCACGCCCCTCGACCCGAGGCAGCTATTAGGCACGCGTTCGATATCGCCATGAATACATCGAGGTACTCGTAGTTTTCAGTGCCTTCACTCACGTGATCAATCAGACTTGCCTGCTATCCAGATCCAGGTTAGGGTCTTCACCAGGTTGGCCCCGTCTGTTGGGTACAGGGTGTTGGCAAGTGTCAGTAATGCCAGATAGTCGCTGGCCTCGTGACTGCGTCGACAGCTCTGCAAGCTTCACTTCCGCTCCATTATGCCTCCAGGCCATAGTTGTAGCTATTATGGTTCTGTGTGTTTCCTGCGCCGACTGCCGACTGCCAGGTGTCGGTGACGCTGACGGTGCCAGGGTCGTAGTAGTCTGAGCTGGGTCCTTAGGCATTACCTGGCCACAGTAACCAATGCCAACAGCTTTGGCAACACACTTTCAGCGTCCACAGTCCGAGACAGCCACAGAGGCAGTGCTAACAATGCAGTTGGGATTGTTTTTTCAATTGCCATCCATCCAGCCAGCCATCCTCGCCAGCATATTCATTGTTGTGCTCCAAGGCTGCGTCCGTCCGTTGCCTCCCCCGGCATGTCACGTCCGCGTCATTATCATTATCAGAAGAATGCACAACGACTTGTTATTAAGCATCATAATTGGGCGTCATTTGAGGCTCTGCGCTTTTCGATTTCAGCAGCTGCAGCTGCACTTGCAGCAGTTGCGCCTTCTGCCGACGCGTCCAATTAGACGCCATCTTGTGTGGCCGGTGTCCGGTGTCCGGTGTGTTAGAGTCCGACATTAATTACCTTGATATTGGAAGAATACTGAGAATCTATCTATAACTGTGGCTGAAAGACATCATTACTTCAGTTACTCATAGGAACAATTCAGTGGAATATGTTAACCTATGTATATAATACAATAACCTAACCTCACTTCTTATTGAAGTTGGTTTTTTCGTAACCCAGATTGTAAGTTAAGTTAAGACACTGATAAGAATAATGTAATGGAGCACACTTGAGTTACACCTGAGTTTACCTTTTATAAAAGTTAATTATGCCCTTGCAGGAGTTTGCAATGTACGAGGGTCGTTTGATAAGTCCGTGACTTTTTGTATTTGCCGCGCACCTGCTCTAAATACAACACTGCTCCTGTCAGCAGTTATCGATTAACAGCTGACTGTAAAATTTTGAGAAAGCTGCGTTTCTTAGTTTGCGTTTTATAGGCATTGAAAGCAGACGATCTCGTGAATTTTAACGAAAATGGAAAAAAGTGAATTTCGTGTGCTAATTAAGCATTATTTTTTGCGTAAAAAATCCATCACCGAAACCAAGGAAAGACTTGATAAATATTATGGGGACTCTGCACCATCAATTTCAATGGTTAAGAAATGGTTTACTGAGTTCCGTTGTGGTCGTACCAGTACAAGTGATGCCGAACGTTCAGGTCGCCCAAAAGAGGTCGTCATGCCAGAAATCGTCGACAAAATCCATGGAATGATATTGGATGATCGGAGAATGAAAGTGCGTGAGGTAGCTGAGGCTGTAGGCATCTCAACTGAACGGGTACATCACATTTTACATGAATATTTGGACATGAAAAAGCTTTCCGCGCGATGGGTGCCGCGATTGCTCACACACGACCATAAGCGCAACCGTGTGACCATTTCAAAGGAGTGTTTGGCGATGTTCAACCGCAATCCAAACGAATTTTTGCGCCGTTTCGTTACCGTAGACGAAACATGGATCCACCACACCACACCAGAGACCAAAGAACAATCAAGACAGTGGGTTTCTCCGGGTGAACGTGCACCAAAGAAGGCCAAGGTGGGTCTGTCGGCCAACAAGGTCATGGCCACAGTTTTTTGGGATGCACAAGGTATCATTCACATCGATTACCTTGAAAAGGGTAAAACGATCACCGGCGAATATTATTCAGAGCTTTTGGACAGATTCGATATTGATTTGAAGCAGAAACGACCGCATTTGGCGAAAAAAAAAGTGCTGTTCCATCAGGACAATGCACGGGTGCACACGTGTGTAGTCAGCATGGCAAAATTTCATAAATTGGGCTACGAACTGCTACCCCATCCAGCATATTCTCCAGATTTAGCCCCCTGTGACCCAAACATGAAGAAATGGCTCGGCGGTAAGAGATTCGGGTCAAATGAAGAGGTCATCACAGAAACAAACGACTATTTTGAGGGCCTTGAGAAAACCTATTATTTGGAAGGAATAAAAAAATTGGAAAAACGCTGGACTAAATGTATAGAGCTAAAAGGAGATTATGTTGAGAAATAAAACGCTTCTTTGACGAAAAAAATATATTTTATTCAAAAAGTCACGGACTTATCAAACGACCCTCGTACCTTAGGAGACAACTCCGACCCCATAGAGTATATAGATTCTGCATCAGCATCAACAGAGCAGTCGAACTAGCCCTGTCGGTCTGTTTGTCTGATGAAACTTGGCTACATGCACGCTGTAAATAAGCCAGGACGAGACGGATCGGACCGATATATCGTATAGCTGCAATAAATACTATCGTCCGATTTTTGTTATTTATTGAGATATTGCAACCAAATTCACTACATCGGAGTTTTTCTATTTATGTAATATGCATCTAAAATTTCATCAAAATCGGACCACTAAAACATATAGCTGTCATAGGAACAATGAATGAAGGTTTCCCGATTTTAGAAATAACTGAGTTTATTGTAGCTAATCAAACTGACACATACAATAATATGGAATATACACATTCAGTTCAGCATCATTATATGCAACTAGTATTGTTGCGATCGGAAGATAGAAGAACCTGCAAGGGTATAGAACCTTCGGCATGCCGGAGGTAGCCTTTCTCTTCGGTTTATTATGAAGTACAACACAAACCTCGAACTTTGGACTATCTTTAAAGCACGACAGAGTTTGAAATCCCTTTACACTGTGTGCTCGTCTAGTGATGCCCCAGTATTATTGGCTAATGTGGCAGAAATGAAATTGCATCGTTGTTCTTGTTCTGCTTTAGGGTTCTTTCGAAATTGCATGAATGCGTACTTAAATGATTGTGAATTGATACGAGAATCATTCGTGGAACATGCGCATGCGATAAAATGTTCATGTCAATGGCGAAATAGAAAATTCTTTTATTTTAGCTTTCGTTGATGGTGCTGATAGCTTCAGCAAGACATATAACGGTTGCCGCAGGCCAATAATAATCAAAGTGAAAGTCAAAGACGTTGGCCAAGTCGACTTGCGGTTGCGCTATATACATGAGAGAATGTCGAGTGAAATTGAAGAAGTTTCAAAGTAATTTGCATAGGAAAATCTACACACTTTTCCAACTTTGTGGGACTACTATCTGTATACTATATGCTCTATAGGTTCATTGTAGTGAGTGCCTCGCACTGCCTGCTATATCCATCCCTCTCTCTCCCACCCATTTTTATTACACATTAGCGAAATTTGGTTAGCGAAACTTTTTCTTGTTATTCAATTAGGAGCGAAGCCGCATACGAGTCCATGCAGGGCATGCCAGGGTAGAGTATAGAAATGGAAAGGCTGAGGGAGGGGGGAGGGGTTCCAGTTGACACATACATAGGGGAAAACTGACAAATTTAATAATCATAAAACGCAAAGGCAAACGAAACACAAACAAAGCAAACGCAGCGTGAACAAAGCGAGGCACGCAACCAAGCGAGAGGCAATGCGAAAGAACAAGTAAATGTAAGGATAATGCATAAACAGGGCATGGCCAGGGGCAGAGAGGGATGGGAGAGTGTGCAGGGGCGTTGCCAAATTACGCTAGACAAAGTTGAAATGCAATTGAAAAGTTTCGCCAAAGCAGAATCTACATGTACAGGGAGGGTCTACCTCGGTTTCAGTCTGTTCTGCTCTGCTCTGGCCTTGCTGCAGCGTGGCAAGGAAGCGGTGGGGGAGGGGGGTGTTACAACCATAAGAAATGTCATAAATGCTGACGCAGTGCCAGGGGCGCAAGTTGGGAAAGTCGCTAAATTCATATGTAGGATCTAACTTTATTGAGGGCAACCATTTGGGGGCGAATGAAACGCAGCTCAAGTTGCTGCAGTTGCTGCAGTTGCTCCCGATGCACCACCAGCTGTGGCCGCACAGGCAGCACCATCATCAGCGACGCCTTTTAAAGGCATCCTCAGTGAATTACCCCCCGGCCCGACGAGTCATCTGCACAGCTTGTGCTGCTTCCACTTTTCGTTGGGTGGGGCGAAAGTTTTGCAACCGGACAAGTTGAACAAAAGTCTTAACATATTTCCGTAATCCAAAAGTTTAGCACAAATGCGACTTAATTGTTGCTACGCGTTGTTGCTACTGCAACGTCTTATGCTAGACCTGTTTTCTGTGGTTGTTGCTACTGCAGATTTAGTTGTTGTTCTTGCTGTTGTTGTTGTTCTCGCGGGCATAAACAAAAGCGTCGACAAGCTGGAAACCAAATGAATTTGCTGTTGATGATGCTGCCGCGCTTTATTAAGTGATTAAAAGGAATAGCAAAAGTTGCAAGACAACACGAGGACGCAGTTGCAGCTACTCGCTCTCCAAGCGATGAGGGGCATGGTGCGTGGTGGGTGGTGATGAAGACCATGCAACGCCCTAACATTATGCGGCATAACTTGCCGAGCTGCGGCAATTAAGCCTGATGCAAGCAGCGAAGTGGCTTATGAAGTCTTTCAGAGTATATATTCTTTTACGGCATAAGATATCAGCATAAGAGTAAATGAATAAACTACTTAAGAGACGAATAGCTGAATAAATGTCTAGATTTAAACAAATAGACAAGCTGATAAAGATAAAGGTGTACGAGAAGATGCGAGGGAAACAAATGAATAGTGGGAGAGACTTAAACATGCTCTCTAAAAGGGGTCACACAGATGGGCATAGGTAACTATAAATACTTACCACAGTTAGTTAATGCTTTCCTCTGCCTAACTAGGATATTCTTAACTGAAAGTTAGTCGTGATAGATCGTAAGAACTTGAAGGGAATGCATTCACAGGAACTGAGCGAAAGAGGGCGACTTGGGATCTATCTCCGGTGCTGTCGTCGTGTCACTCCTTGTGGCAACCGATTCTATTAACATTCAATTTTGTGCACAGGGCGTACGAACGGACAACAAAACCGATGACAGGCCCCTCTAGTTGATGGTGCTCCTGTTGTTGTGTGTGTGTGTGTGTGTTGCAAAAGATTTCGAAGGTTTTTATGTCTTCATTTCAGCAGGCGACGCAAATCAAAGACATCGGCATAAATGGCTGTATCTATTTAACACAAATGCCCTTCTGGGCGTAAACAACGTAAACGTTGCGTATACGTAATAAATACGAACATTATAGCAAGAGCAACAACAACTAAACAGCAGACACGACATAAGCCGTAAACCGAGCACATTAACGCCACAGAATTTCGACACAAATGTGACACAAATGTCACACGGACTTATTGATTTGTCAGAATTGCCAACGACATCAGCAGCAGCAGCAGCAGCAGCAGCATCAGAATCGGAGTTGGCATCGGCGGTGGAATTGTATGTTGTTATGGGATGATGGTAAATGAGAGTAACTAAGTCGCTGCTCGTGATGTGTCGTGTTATGTTGCTTAGTATTACATCGCTTCGCATTGTTCTGTCTATCGCGAATCCTGCCAAGCCCCGTTCGAGTCCTGCCAAGTCTGGTTAAGTCTTTGTCGCAACCCAAATTGAATTCTTGGGGCTGTGTGCAATCGAACGCTTTTTGGCCCGAAACACGTAGCACGCAGCAGCTGACCGCAGATGCCCAGGCCAACACACGCACACATGCACACACAGGCACAGGCACAGGCAGGCATTCCACTTTCATAGCATAGCTGTGGGTGTTGCCCGCTCCTGACGGGCACATGAGAATGCAATTATGTGGACACTGAGCACGGCCCGTGATTCACAAACCGACGACGAGGGAAGCAAGCTATGCTGCTGTGTAAATTCATCACATTTTAAGTTAGACAACATGGGGGCAGATGTTGAATATGCAGCTTGAAGGGCGAAGGTTACACGGTTGTCATGAATACACTAGATTATACTCATTGGCCATGAGATATTAAGAGTTGCTCACACGCATAAGATAGACATATTAAACAGAGTGAGGGGATTAACCTAACTGGTTCTCAGTTGTTAAGCAAGCCTTACCATAGGTTATTGTTTATACCCAAGGTATAGTTACATTATGCTCCTATACTCGTACATCTACTGTCGTATAGGTACTATCCAATTCTAAACATCCCCCGATACATACCGCTCTAAATGCCAGAAATCAAACAACTTGAATTAATTACAATAAATGAGTTTATTGCTTAGGGAATATAATTACCCGTAAACTTATTCGCCAATGCGACACCTGCGGCCACTTGAATCGCTCCACAAATGTCTAACAACGTGTGCCACGTGGCACGTACCACACAAAACAAATTAATTTCCACTTGTTAAAACAACAATCACGCTTAATCGGCAAAACATTTGCACCAACATTTCGTTTATCCCGTAAAGATTTATGTACATTCGACCGAAAGGATTCCAAGAATGCCATGGGTTGGCGGTAGATGGGCGGAGTTTGATAGTGAATACCATCTGATGACGGCATGAATGTCATTTTAGTTCACTTTGAATCCCAAAAGCCGCTCGCCGGACATTTTGTTAACCATTAAAAAGTGAAAACAAATTCAAAAACCTCTACGTTTGCATTCACTCGGGATAAACTGTGGCCATTTGAGCATCAAGTTAGCGTAAGCTTTGGAGGTTCTCCTAATTTTTGCGAGACAATCCAACTCTTTAGGAAAGATTTATTAGATGGATTTATATCTTGTAGTATCAATAATTATTTGTTTACTAATGCAAAGAAAAAAATATATATAAGGATCTAATAACGTTATTATAAAGTGGATCAATTGTATGCACAGTAGTTCATTATACAGGCCATGTACCATATTTATACCCGCTTACCATAGGGTAGAAGGGTATAATAACTTTGTGCCAAGCGAAACTGTATGCAACAGGCAAAAGGAGGCGTGGCAGACAGCATAAACTGTATATATTCTGAATCTGCATCAACAGCCGAGTCTATATAGCCATGTCCCCTGGTCTGTCTGTCTGTCTGCCCGTCTGCCCGTCTGTCTGTCTGTCCGTCCTCATAAAACCCTTTATCTCAGAGACTATCTGAGCTAGGGCTACCAAATTTGGTGTCAATATGTGTTATTATTGCACGCAGCAGGACAATTCATTTTTGGTAAACACAATAACTATTAAGAGCCAAATGATTTCTTAAAATTTGATTGCGATCGGATAATTAAGAGAGAAGTTATTTTAGAAATTCTCAATATAAACCGATGTACGATGTTTATGTACGAAACTCCACACTCCATAAAGACCTCAATCTTCACACAGTTGTGGCACAAATTGGGAGACACACAAGTCGATACAGTGACAGATTACGGAGACATAGCAGTCTTCTTGCAAGACGTCGTATCCCCTCTCGACCTCTGAGGCGACTCAGAGGCGCCACGACATTTGGATAATAGTAAAAATATTTCACTTATGTTCCTACTTCACTTATTATATTATAGTGTTTGGTAATTCCAAAGAAAATTTCTCACCCTGTGATGTTAAGATACATATTTTGATGTGCGAATTCTTCACTTAATAATAATAATACAAAAAAAAAAAAAAAAAAAAAAAAAATATATAAACCGATTAGGAAGCCCCTCCCTGAAAGTATGCAAAACAAAATACGTTTTGGTCACGTGTGTAGCGGGTATGTCACAGTCGACCACACTCGACTATAGCTTTCATGCTTGTTTTACTTCAGCATCTGTCTTCAAAGCAAGACATGGCAGTTCACTTGAGTGTACTGGGAGCTGGCACTGCGACAATACTTGACACCATCTCGATGCCGTTTGGCGACGTTTGACCTATTTGGATAAGGTTTTTGGGAAGGTGGGACAGTTGAATAAGGTTGCCAGTCTCAGCCCTGTGGCTGCCTCGTGCTGACATTGTGTTTGTTTAATTTGTTTTATGGCCAACTATAGTCGGATTCAGTCTCGCAGAGCTGTCTGCACAGGCTAATAGATGTGCTTGGTAAGTAGCTCTAATCAAACATGCTGCTGGAATGGCATGCACGTGACAGAGATATCAGTCCAATGGCCGCCCTCAAATGAGGGTGCCTTGCAATTAGCCACGTTTCACTCTGAAAGGGACCACTTATGCTGTCAATAACTTAATTTCCACTACCACGTGATTTAATTAACGATTACAAACGCAAAGCCGGACCAGACCGGACCAGGCCGTGTGCCACTTCGCCCTTCCGCCCGCGCAGGCAGTTGGACGTGGCACTTGGTGGTCAATGAAACAATTAAGTGAGTTTCCTTGTCGTTTCGGGGTACCAGGCAACTTGTTATCGAATTGCTCCCAGTCGCAAAAGTTTCTACCAAGCGCAACCCCCGCCCCTGCACTTGTTACCCTTCCCTAATGGGACCCCTTTATGGCTACGTCGTGAGCTTGGCAATCGCTGCCCGTGCGTCCGCATTATAATTGCCACCCATGTGGTCAGCCATAATCGCTTGACGATCTCGGCCACGCACATCTCCGTGTGTGTGGGGGGAGGTGGAGGTGGGTTTGTGTAATGCATTGGCATATTGCGTACTCAATCGAAGCAGTAACTAGTTAGCAACAACTTTGCAGCGATCGTTTATTACTCGACAAGAGCGACTTCCGCCTCGACTGGCTCCCCTCTTCAACGTCTTCCTCGCCACGTTCGACTCATTTGCCGCGCTGCTGCAATCGGCTAATTTGCATGCAGCAAAACTTCCGCGTCAACTTTGCGACCCAACGAGCCATGTGAAAGTGCACAATGCGGCGTAAACAGCCAAACAACATTTGCATTTGCACAAAGTACGCGCAACCCACTGCATGCTCCGCCCCTCCGGCCTTTACCCCTGCTCCCCTGCTGGCAACCTCCACGCACTCTCGGCACCCTCTACACCCGCTGCCCTGAGCCGGGCTGCATCGCAGCCGTCGCTAATGGGCGCATTTAGGCGCATTAGGGCAAAATTATCGTAGCGTCGCAAAATACAATCGGCTTTTCATTGCGCTCGCCTGTCCGGTTGTCCGCCAGAGGGCGCATCACCCCGAATCACCCTGTGCATGTCGTTGCAAAGGAAACACTCGTTGGCATTTATTTTTCATACATTCTCTTTATATTTTTTATGCATATTTTAACTTTACAAAAAAAAATTTGGTTTCATTCTTTGTGTTATTTGGTTTTAATTAAATGTTTTTATATTTTTTTTGTTTTTGTTACTTTCCTTAACTGGAATTTGTTGCACATTGGTCATGCAGTTGGATTTAAACGATTTGGTTTATAGTTTTAAAACAGTTATTGGTTTTTCTTTTACGATTTTGTTTTACTTTCGCCCGTTCAAGGGAAAGTTTTCATTTAAAATGTACACCAAAAAAGATCAGCTATGCATTACGACTATTATATGTATACATATACATACATACATACATTTAAATGTATATGTATTTATAAATTTGCAATATTCTTTTTGCGTTTAACATAGTTCTGACTTGGTAGTTGGGACCCGTCAATCGAATTCTATTCCAAAGTTCGAATCGGAGCTCCCCATACTGCATCAAGCGATTTGATTTGCTGCACTCGAGCTCGCAGTTCGATGATGAAGGAGGAAGTGAGCGAACATTAATTTAAGTACATCGATAAACATACATAATACTTCAATTTTGGTATTCGATAATCGATAATCGGTAATCGTTAATCGTTAATCATTTGATAAGAGAGACTACATCTTCTGAAATACTTTTTGTGGGATCTTTTGCTTTTCGTTTTCGCTGCTGGCGCTTTTGATAACAATTAGTTGTATGTTTTGATATTTAGGTTTTGGTATTCCTCGTACTATAGTTAAACTAATGATTCATAATTCTCGCTAGTCGGCCAGACGTCTTCGTGCTGTCCTGCTTTGTATTTAGTAAGTCACACTGAAATTTGAATACAATTCATTTACTTAATCTATCGCTATGACATGTATTTTCTCTGCTCTTTTTCGTAGTAATCATTAAGTACCTCTTAAACAGAAAATATACATTTCTTCCCGTTCCTTTACGTTTATTTTTCTATATATTTCTTTTCATTTATGTTTTACAATAGATTTGGTACCATTTTCGTTTCGAGTTCTTTCAACAATTATGAAACGACGAGAATTAGATAACACTAATAGAAAATTCTCTAAAACGAGATTTTGTTTGTTCACATATGTAGTAGTTCTTCATTGGCTTTTGTTCAATACTCGTATTATCTACCGTGTTTCGTGTTTGGTAAAATTTGATTTTAACAGTTTTATAAAATTTAGTTAAAAAAAAAACAACATGAATACATATAGACTATATACATTTATTCGTAACACTTTCGTTATTGATTATGAAAAGAGTTCGCCAGAAAAAGAGACGAACAGAAAAGTTCATGTGTCCGTATCCTCATTCTCGGAACTTCAATCATTCTAAATTTGACACTTTCAATTGGTTCCATACAAAGTGTTCTATTGTAGTTCAATGCTTAAGTACTCGTATGACCGAACCATACTAAATCAAAGAAACTCCTGCGAAACGAAGTTTGGTCTATTATTTCTCGATTTATTCACATATTGAATAGTTGAAATGATATCGAGTCTTAACGATCCCAGAGAGCAGCATGGGAGAGTATTCTGTGGTAATATTTATCTAAAACGTTTGTTCATTCCTCACTGCCTCACCGCATTACAGTACAATATCATATCGAATCATATCTGGGGGACCATTGTGTAGATTCTGTGTAGATGTGCAGTTGCTTGGGAAAGACTGAGGAGGCTGCAACGACATACAGATGCCGTTGCGCTTGGGTGGGTCAGAGTTCAGAGTTAAGAGTGGGTGTTGTGTGGGTCAGGAGTTCGCATATTGTCGAGCTTCGCTTGAGGTTGTGTAGTGTATTGTAGCACAGGGTGAGGCATTTAGGTGCCGCACTCAAACAGATACGTTTCGTGTGAAACGGCTATAGACTCTTCGACCTTATACGATCGATAAGATAACAAGAAACCAATTTTTTTCGAAGGAGTTTAGTTAGTTTGAATCAAGTTGTTAACTGTCTAGTTTAGTTAAACTACTACAATATATAGGAAATAACCTTATAGAGAGAGAAAGAGAGAGTTAAGTTAAGAATTTGTTTAGCTAGTTAAGTGAGAGTTAGAAGTGTGGACAGGGCTAGAGAGGGCTAACAGTGTTCATATGTTTAGTGTTAAGTGTTTTGATTGGATAGTTTGGGAGCAACGCATTTCGCCATTACTACTCGTACTGTGGCAACACTTATCTAAAAATAATGCAATATGTTTCAACTATTGGTTTGCATTAACCTTTGCAACCTAAAGTTAGTTACATATCGGGTATCTGGTAGTTTTCCGTTTCGAATTTCCAAATTTCACGTTTCGATCGAGATGACATTGGTTTTTGATTTCATTTTGCTTAATTGGGTTGGACACTGATTTTTAGTGAGACAATCGAAAGAGAAGTGTCTCCAAATTGTTTGAAATGTTTTGTGGTTTCGATCGCACTTGGTGCAGTTATTTGTTATTTGGTAATCTATTCAAAATCTTGTAAAGTTAAAAAGCTTTTAAGGTGTTTCAGCTAAGGTACCGATTTGCTACAGGTTGTCTAAGTGGATTCGTTATCGCTTTGCACTCGCTCTTGGTTCTTGTTCCCGCTCTCAGGCCAAGGCAGATTGGAGATCTTTTGAGATTTGTTCAAGTTATTGGAAGACTACAGCTAAGCTAATACATGCACACACGCAAGGTATAGGACATTTCTTTGTATGTATCTTTGAATGTATGTGTTTCGGTGTGCCTGTTAGGTAATACATAGGTCGGAAACTAAACGGTATCTTATTGTGATCCAGTTCCATTTAATTGAGTTCACTTTTACATTTTATATTTGTTGTATATTCTCTTTTTATATTCTCTATTTTTATTTTCCTTTTTACATTCTGCTCATTGACACTGTTCCGTCTCTACAGCACTGGTTGCTCTTGTTGCTTTAGTTGCACATCATTTATTATCTAATAGTTGTGTGTTCTGCTGCACCTAAGTCTATCTATAAAAATACAACACACATCAATATGCTTGATAGATATTGTAACACTCAAATAAATAATTTCATATACATTTTGTTCTTTAATCCTAAATACAACTACGTTTCTAAAAGCTTTCGTTTCGTTTTCGCTTTCGCTTTGCATTTGTTTTCTTTCTGGTCCGATTTCTGATTCCGTTTCAAACATGGATTTCATTTGATTTGCTTAAGTTTGTAATAATATTTAATTTTCTAACATATACTACACGGTACATCGGGTATCCGCAATATATATGCTATTCTATTCTATGTACATAAATTAGACAAAGACAACACGCGATATAGGCGAAGCTCAGATCACATACATGCAATGCGAATATGCCTCGGATGTACATGGGAATCAACACAGTTCATTCTAAGGGTTGACTAACCAGTCGATGAATCTTTTCATTCTCAATATTCCGCTTCGCTTACATTTTCCGAGCTTCGTTCTAGACATGCACAGACATGCACAACAATGTTAGAAAGGAAAAGAGAGCAGCTCCTTTTCGGTATTGCATATGGGGTATGTAAGATAGACATTCACATACTGAGTACATAGCAAACTTATAAAATGGGCAAAATGCAATCTTATTACGCATTTTACAACTCAATTTCATTAAGGTTCGTACAGTCAGGTGACTCTCGAAGCACAATCCATCCAAGTGGGGATTCGGCACTCGATCTGCTTTGGTTTTCTCTTAGTTTTCTCTATTTATGACGATCTTTCATTTGGCATGCTTGTCATTTTTGAGTTGATTTCGATTCGATCATCGATGTTGCGTACACTTCTGTTGGCAGTTACTTCGACTTAAATAGATACATACAATACATATGTTGATACACGATAGTTCCGAGACTCGTAATCATGTATGGCGTTTCTTTAATTGGGAACATCGTAACGCATACAAATACGAATATAATTAAGGGTTTTCAATATGTTTTGTTTCTCTGTTTTTATCATTCATTAGGCGGTAGTTTGTTTTTGGGTATAAAGCTTTCGTTACGCATGCAGTCAGCGTGAAAATGCACACACACGTACATCGCACAATTGACGATAATTGCATATCGATAACTGTGCTATGCAGCCAATAAATGCAACAGTTTCGCGTTAATTATGCATCCAGAACCTTGCATTGTGTGCCTGAGCATGTGTGAGTGTGTGTGCGTGTGTATGTGTGTGTGGCACAAGTGACAAGCATAAGCACATCCACACTCTCTCGTCCATATTATTATTGCATATTTATGGCCTTTTCTCGACGATTCGCGTTCGGGTTCGTTCGGTTTTGCCTTTGCCATGTTCATATTTCATTTTGTTTTTATGCAAATTTCTCTTGTTTGCATACGTATGCAAATGTGTGTGTGCCGGGCTGTCCATGTGAGTGTATGTGTGTGTGTGTCTTTGAGTGTGTGCGGGTAGCCAGCGGTAATTCAAGCAGACGGCAAGCAGCATCGCCAGAACGAACGCACGCAGGCAGAAACGGTAATATCGTAAATGAAAGAGAAAACATAAAAAGCGAAATGGAAACAATAAGAAAGAGAGGGAAGAAGAACAAGAAGAAGAAGAAGTAAAGCACATATTTTAATTGTCGTACAAGAATTTCAATTCTGTGCTCAGTGTCGCAGTCTCTTTGCTTCCTGCTGTGTCTGCGTGTGCCCGTGTTTATTGCAAAAGAAAGCATAAAAGTCATATGAAAGCGTACATAGCAAGAGATATAGGAACAACACAGCTGCTGAAAGCTATCTAGCAACTGCATCCATTGTTTGTGTCTATTGCAAATTGCCCAAGGTAGCCAAGGTAGTTGAGCTCCTTTCAAGCCTTCTCTTAGAAATACTAAATAAAATATGGCATAGATAAATGATATATATAGGCAGATGGTAGCTCTGAGATAGGAGCTCAGTTCTATCGATATCAATTTATGTTAAGGTATATCCACATTGAATCAGGTTTAATCTAATTGGAAACAATAAACTAATTCGAAAGTTGGTAAATTTCAATTAGGATGAGACTGCTTTGACCATCTTTAGGGGACTTGTTTATAACTTTTTGAATTGAATTCGGGAAGTATTGCAAGAACTTTTGTGCGGCCATCAACGCTTACTACACACACACACACACAGACTCTACACACATATGTACAATATCATTTCGTCATTTAGATGATGCTGTTTCTGATTAGCTTAGTTCACATTTATTTATCGTAGATCTTAAGTTTTCGAATATCTCTTTTATAGATTAAAGTAGTTCAATTTTCCATCACAGCTAACGTCAACATTGGTATTTGGTTTTTGGTTTTTGTAACTTTGACAACTATTAACATTTTCAATATGATTTCAATTATATTTATCGAATTCGGTTTGAGAAATTTCAAATCAAACAAAATATTAAACACAGAACATCATTTGGATTTCAATTTTATTTGTTTTCTTTTTGTTTTTGTTTCTCTTTAATTTTAGTTCATTAGTTTATTAATTTCTTTTAGATTTTCTCTATTTTGATTTAGATTAAATGTTGCATTTCTGTAGCAAGTACGTAATACATTTAGGTTTCTATGCGATTTTAATACTATAACACATTTTACATATCCAACATTGATTTTATATTGTATACACTCGCACTCACACGGAGCGAGTGAAAGAGCGATAGAGAAGCGGAAGAATAGAAGAGGAACATACAATCTAAGCACACATACGTACACACATACATCTGGGAAATGAAAACACATACACATACAGATATAGCTACATACGAGTATACTGTGTTACATTAAAACTTTTCTCTTGGCCAGAGTTGACTGAGCTGCGATTGAGCAGAAGGAGACTCGTCCTTTCGGGTCTTTAATGATGTGGGGGGTCTACTCTATCCGACAGGCTACTCGCTGGCGACAGGGTACTGAAGAGGGCAAGTGGGGCGACTAGCAGGAGACTCCCTGCTTGGCTACAGTGTACCACGTGCTTACCGTCACCAAGGAGGGCGAGTCCGGCGTGCTGGGCAGCTCCGTCGCACCTCCTCCGTTCTCTAGTGCTATCAGGGCAGTGGGTGGCAGGGCTGGTCGAGGTGGAGGTGGTGGTGGTGGAGGTGGAGGCGGTGCTGGCGGGTGTGGTGGCTCTGCTGCTGCTGCTGCTGCTGTATGCGCTGCAGCTGCACCGGCTTTTGTGGCAGTCTGAAGCGGCTTATTGGGACGATGCTTGCGCTTGGTTTTGGCCTTGGCTGGCTTTGATGGTGCCAACTGTGTCTGCACCTGAACCTGGCACAGCTGCTGTGGATGATGGAAGTGCATGGGCTGCGGCACGTGCGGCCCCACCTGCGGGCAACGGAAGCGTATGGCCTGCTCGTTGGCCATGTTCAGCTCTGGCCAGCGCGGCTTCACACGCGTCTCCAGCTGATGCGGATGCTGATGCTGATGCGGATGCTGGTGTTGGTGTTGGTGTTGGTGCTGCAGATGACGCTGCTTGCTCTTGCTGCGCTTTCGCTGACGTGACTTGGAGTGCGATTTGCGCAGGCGCGTCGACGAGGTCGCAGCTGGACGTGATTGCAGCTCCGATTGCGGCCGTTGGCAGTGCCGGCAGATGGATCGGCTGCGCTGCCTACCGTTCTCGTATTCATCCTGATCCGTATCGTCGTCGCCCTCACCCTCCTCATCGTTGTCATCATCATCCTCATCATCATCATCATCATCATCCTCACCCGCTTCTAGCCTTTGCGGCCTGCGATTAGTTTTCCAATTGTTGTTGTTGCTGTTGCTACTTGTTGCTGTGCTTGTTGTTGTTGCTGCTATTGTTGTATTGGTTTCTGTGCTGGCGCCATCCATGTCAATGACATGACAACACTTGCCTGCAGATTGCCCGCCGTATCTTGTGCTATGTTTCGTCTTGTAGTTGGACTTACGTTTCTCCGACTGTGCCTGCTTGTTGTGGTTGTGCTTGTGTTGCTTCTGCTGCTTCTGCTGCTGTTGTTGTTGTTGTTGTTGTTCCAGTTGCTGTTGCTGTTGGCTGCGGCTACGTCGGCGCCTCCGCACCGTGTACTCATCCCCCTTGTCAGTCGGATATGGTCAGAATGCTGTGTCAAACACGGACATCGATCTGGATATGGCCTCATCATTGCGGCAGGCCTCCAAAAACTCCTCCAGCGTCACAACGCCATCGCGATTGATGTCCATTTTCTAAATGAAAAAGAGTGCATAAGTGCGCAAGACGAAAGGGTAACAGTCAGTTGACATTGCTGAATTAAACACTTTCTGCAGGGTGTATAGAGTATGGAAGGAACAATCGTTTAAAATAGTCAAAGATAATTGTATGCCGGCCTAGCCTCCAGACGGCAAAACCTTTGCATTACCAATCAGAGAGACCTTATGCTATCCAATTTAAGGTTCCCACGTTCACTATTTATATACAGCAATTATACCCTTTTAGTGGGTATATTCACTTTGGCCAGGAGTTTGCAATGCGCCTATTCTATTATTATATTAGTCCTGACCGTCTGTCCGTCTGTCCGTATATTCGTGTGTCCGTCTGATGCAACGCAAACTATTCTTTCGTTTTTGGAGCTATCTGAAGGAAATTTAGCACAATGCCTCCTATTGCTGCACGCTGTAAATAAGTCGGAACGAGCTGGATCACACTGATATATCGTATAAACTTAATTCAAACTATCGGTCGATTTTTGTTATTTGTTGAGATACCGCAATCAAATTTACTATATCAGACTTTTCTTATATATGTAATATGTATATCAAATTTCATCAGAATCGGATCACCATAAAATATAGCTGCCAGAGGAACAATCGGTCAGAATAAAGGTTTTTGTATGAAGACCTGTTCTGATTATAGAAATAACTAAACATATCAGCGCTAATCAAAGTAAGACTATTAAATATACACATTCAATTCAGCACCATTATATATAACTAGTATTGGAATGATAGGAGGATAGAAGAACCTGCAAGGGTATAGAACATTCGGCATGCCGAAGATTGCCTTTCTTTCTCGTTTAACTATAATGTAGTCTTGTCTGCTGCATGTTAAAGTCCATGGAAATCGCAGCAATTTCATCTCAGCAAAGTAGAGCTCTCTCTTTGGTAACTAACTTGTTCGTTATCGTTGCATAAATCGGACGTACTTAAGGTTAACTGGCCTGAGATACTACTGAGCTATGCATGCATTAAGCAGAGAACATTTCAAGTAGAAACAATTTAAGACAGAGAACGAGACCCAAAAAATAAGTTGAGCTCGTTTGGGTCTGACCTAACGCAGCGAGAAGGTCTTCCGCCTCGCTCTCACTCTCGCTGTCTCGCTTTGTCTCTCTGCCTGTCTCACTCTGCATTCAACAGGACGACAACCGCTAATGACAATGCGTGACTGGCAAGCCAAGCGGGCCAAGTACTGCAGGCGGCAGCAATCTGGACAGATGGAGCGACCACATGATGGCCATGTTCACTCACAGTCACAACGGGAGGCGTAGGCGTGGGCGAGGGCGAGGGCGTGGCAGGGAGGGCAGGCGTTGCCATTTTCACTAGCTGGACTGCTCGAATGAAATACATAATTTGATTTGCATAATGCAGAGTAAATAAGCCGTCAGTCTGAGGCGAGCGCAAATTGAAATTGCATAATTAACATAAGTAATGCGCATTGTTCTTCCAGCTGGACACTACAATGACCGAGATGTGTGTGTGTGTGCGTGTGTGTGTGTGTGTGTGCGAGTGTGTGGGAGTATGAAACACAGTACTGAGCAGCGTACCCACCTGAAAGATTTGCTCCACCTTGCCCTTGATCTTCTCCTCCTCGGGGCACTCGTCCGGCAGGCGGCCCATCAGCTCGTATATGGCAGTCACAATGTCAGTCATTTCCTCCCTCGTTATGAAGCCGTCGCCGTTGATGTCGTACAGCGAGAAAGTCCAGCGCAGTTTCTCCTCCACGGAGCCACGCGACAGTATCGAAAGTCCTTGAACAAAATCCTGTGGCAAATGAATGAGAAGCCGCACATAAATAAACATTACGCATAACACCGCTCAGCGTTGCAAATTCATAAAGCTATTGCAATCGCAATTACAGATACACTTAACAGTTACAAAGATACACGTTGACTCGCAGCTATATATGTATACAGTATATAGATACAGAGTCATGAGTTGGAACTCGTTGTACTTATGAATGCGATGGGCCAACGAATGTGACAACAGAGTCCAGAGAAATTGAAAATATGTTTTAAGAAATTGCTCGTTAACCGCTGCTGCCCATGGGCCATGGCCACGACACAGCTCGTTGAAGTACCTCACCCCCCAGCTGCCTTTCAGCTCAGCTCTCTGTCCTGTCCTGCCTCCACACCGTAATGTGCTGCTGAAGTGGACATTTATTTCAGTTCTTCGTATGACAAATGTGCCTAGATAAGAAACTGGAAAGTGGAAAAAGTTATGGAGCTCCTACCACGCCCCCCTCCCACTCCTCCTCCTCCCAGTGGCCGATTTGCGTCGAGGGAGCTGGAACTGAGAACTCGAGCGCAGCTGCGCCAGGCAACTCGCCTTGCTTTACATATCTCTTAGCCAGTTTCTTGTTAAGTTTGGCCAAATGGCCACTTGGCCAATTGCAGACGTGGCCGGTGCCGGCCCCGGCGCCGGGCAGCGGGCTAATTTATCAGCGTGCAGTGCACGTGACAGCGTCGGGCGAGGAAAAAAGCTTGCCTACTTTCGGGCGTTGCAGCTCGGACGCTGACAAATGCGCACAGTCAGAGACACGACGAGCGGATCCAGCTGAATCCTGATTCCGCAACCCCCCTTCCCCCTCGCATCCTCCTGCCGCCCTTTACAAATGAGCCCGCGTGCTACACTTGTTTGTTTGCTAAGCTTGCAGCGTAGATACCTCGCATCGCATAGTTGCACTCAATTCCTTTTGATTAATACTCGACACCTGCACGGCAGAAGAGTTGGAGGACTCGATCCTCATGTTTAAGGTGTCGAAGAACTTGAAGCAATGCACAGGCATAGTATGCCCAATAGTGACCAATATTATATAGCTACATACATCTGACTTGCTTTACACACGTCCAAACACATTATTAGTTTGGGGGGAATAATTGATATTTGATTGGGGGAGATGAACTGCCACCTTATAGATCGATTGTATCCCCTGCTTAGCTTAGCGCTTCTTATCCAGGCCATTTACTCTAAGGAAGTCCTTATCTCATTTGTTTAACGACGTACTTCTTTTAAGTATCCGAATCCTGGCGGATCACCAGTTTGGATTTCGACAGGGACGCAGCATTGTGGAGCAGGTCCACAGATTGACAAAACATATTCTACAGGCCTTTGATGATTTGGAATACTGTTATGCTGTATTCATTGACATGCAACAAGCATTTGATAGAGTTTAAAAAGTTGTTCCCAGCACCATATTCCGGAGTTATGAGATCATACTTGAAAGAACAGAAGTTCATGGTCAGGGTCAGAAACACCTTTTCGACCTCTTGTTTTATGAGAGCTGGAATTCCGCAGGGCAGCGTCCTTGGACTGCTGCTCTACTCAATATATACTGCAGACTTGCCATGCCCAAACGACTATCATATGGTAGTTCCCAGGAAGGCCCTACTCACTAAGTACGCTGATGACATTGCACTGTTGTACAGCTCTTAGTGTTGCAACGAGGCAGCACGTGGCCTCCAAACGTACCTCACCACACTGGCTGCATGGTGCAAAAGATGGAATTTAAAGGTTAATCCACAAAAGATCACCAATCCCTGCTTCACCTTGAAGACCCTCATCCCAACACCCCAATCATACAATTGGAAGGCGTAATTCGAGATCAACCTTTGCAGGCTAAGTACCTTGGGATTACCCTTGCCAAAAGACCAATCTACGTTCACTGTGTAGCCCCGATCTGACTATACGAGCCTACAAAAACCCAACTACAAGGTATACAGGTATTGCGATCGTGCCATGCGTGCCATTACAGACTGCTCATATTATGTACGTGGCACTACCCTTCATCGTGATCTGAATCTGCATACAGTGGAAGAGCATATCTCAAGGCACACTAACCGATATAGAGATAGACTCAACAGACACCACACCATATTTGCAAGACGCTTATTCCCTGCCAGGCCTCTAAGGAGATTAAAAAGGAAGGGTTTTGCCAAAACAATGACCCTAAAGCCGCCTCGAAGAATGAGACATAGTTGTAAGTCCTAACACGGTTGGTGTGACGTTTGGTACTATTATTTATTTGTGTACTTGCGCTGTTATGTTAGTAAAAAAAAAAAAAAAAAAAAAAAAATTCTTTTTTTAGAGCCAATGGCGGACATACTGTGAGTAAGTGTTATAGCATCTCGGCATCTTACTCGCAGAATTGCATTTGCTCACAGCTATTTCAAGTTTGTTAAGCTGTATTCTTAGCCTACAATGGCCTCTAAGTATTCCCGGATTCTCATTGGGTGCTTACCTAGTTCCATAAACTGCTTAAACCTTTTCAGACTTTGATTGCCTCAAGTGAGGTGTTGGTTACCAGTCCAACAGGCGGATCTTCGCTTTCTCTGATCTTAGGTACTCTTACGTATACCGCAAAACGGCTCAAAGTACACTCTGCTCCTGCTTTCGCTAGTATGTCAGTCCCGTCATTACCCGGTATATAAAGAGTGAGGTTGTTTCTCTTCCCTAGCTCGTGCAAACACATTTATACAATACCATACATGCACATTCCTTTATTATCCACTCCCATTACATTCCTACTTAAATGTGAGCTGAGCGATTCAGTTGTTTGCTTGTTCGTTGTGTCCTCGTTGTTGTTGTTGTTGTTTGGTGTTGGCAATTTAATAAAGGCAACAATAGCAACAACGCCAGCAACAACGAGCGTCGTGCAACAGCAAATCGTGCATAAAACACCTTGCAACAATATGTGAGCTTAATTGAAAAGCGGAAGTCTACTTAGTCAGTCGTCACTCGACACACCGGGAAGGTACAGGGACTAGGAAGAGAAGGCAGGCAGGGCCGAGCAGGGGCACAGAGAGAAGGCACGAAGGGACTGGAAGAGAGGGTGGCAGAACAGTAAGAGGAGAATGCGATTTCTGTGGCAGAGGGTACACACAAGGACAGGCATCTAGATACTTGTGTGCTCCACAAAGACAAACACAAACACACACACATACACGCACACACATGTAGACCCGCACACTGCACATGCTTTATATCGAGAACGTGCCTTGTAGTCATTACAATTTTAGGTCATTATTCACAAACGAAAATGGCCAGCAGGCAAAAAGGCAGCGCCAAAGGCGAAGCTCGCGATGGGCTGCGTTCCATAGCCAGATAAGCGACTGTCTCTCAACGAGTCTCTCTCTCTCTCTCTCTCTCTCTCTCAGTGTGTGTGTAGGTGTGTGTGTGTGTCGGTATGGGTGTGGGTGTATGTAACTACTGCAGTTAGCTCTGGCTCGTATTGTGCGGCCTGTCTTTGCCTTACATCGCACTTGTGTCTTGTCGCTGGCTTGGCTTGGCTTGGCCGCCCCGGCGAGTTGGCGTTAAAATCGCCATAATTCATCGTTTCAATGGCGTCGCCACCAACACGTGCTGGCCCATTGTGCTGGGCCCTGGCATATTCTGCATACATATCCAATAGGCGTGGCCCTTGAGCCGGAACTGAAGTTCATGTTCGGCCGGTGGCTCCGGGACTGGGGGTCGGACTGTGAACAAAACTGCAAAATTATTTGCAATTTGCGTGCGAATTTCACTGCGCACCCTGACACGCCTCGTCCCCATTCCGCCCCGCCCTCATCGCCCCCTTCGCCATCGCCATTTGCCATTTGCCATGATTTGCATGCGCATATTTATTTGATTTCCGCCCTTCTGCTTGTCGCTTTTGTTCCTCGGCACTCTTTGCACCACCAGTATATGCAGTATATACCAAATAAAGTATATACCAAATAGCGTTAGATAGAATGGAAATGTTGACAATGACAGCAGCAGCAACAACGACAGCAACATGAACACCGTCCGTGAATGCAGACACAGATAAGCACCCGCTGTCCCACTTCATGCCCCTTTCCCTGCTCCCTTGGCAGACCAGCCAACTTGCGCTGAGTTTTATTTCGATTCCTGAGACATTTCACTTGATTTTTAGCTTTTGTTTCACTTGCTGAAATGAAACCCAAGAACTGAAGGGACTTTTTGAGCCAAGTCTGCAGCACGCTATACCTTGCAGAGGGTACATTCATTTTGGCCAGGAGGTTGCAACACGCCTTAGGAGACGTCTCCGAGCCCAAAGTACAATATATGTATATACTAAATCAGCATCAACAGAGGAATCGAACTAGCCCAGTCCGTCTATCCATGTGTCCGTATTTTTGTGTGTCCGTATATTTGTGTGTCCGTATATTTGTGTGTCCATATATTTGTGTGTTCGTATATTTGTGTGTCCGTATATTCGTGTGTCCGTATATTCGTGTGTCCGTATATTCATGTGTCCATATATTCGTGGGTCCATATATTTGTATGTCCGTATATTTGTGTGTCCATATATTTGTGTGTCCGTATATTCGTGTGTCCGTATATTCGTGTGTCCGTATATTCGTGTGTCCGTATATTCGTGTGTTCGTATATTCGTGTGTCCGTATATTCGTGTGTCCGTATATTTATGTGTCCGTATATTTGTGAGTCCGTATATTTGTGTGTCCGTATATTCGTGTGTCCGTATATTTGTGTGTCCGTATATTCGTGTGTCCGTATATTTGTGT
This sequence comes from Zaprionus ornatus, assembly GCA_018904035.1. Taxonomy (NCBI): domain Eukaryota; kingdom Metazoa; phylum Arthropoda; class Insecta; order Diptera; family Drosophilidae; genus Zaprionus; species Zaprionus ornatus. Next base: position 26,813,266 of record JAEIFZ010000001.1, read on the forward strand.
GTCCGTATATTTGTGTGTCCGTATATTTGTGTGTCCATATATTTGTGTGTTCGTATATTTGTGTGTCCGTATATTCGTGTGTCCGTATATTCGTGTGTCCGTATATTCATGTGTCCATATATTCGTGGGTCCATATATTTGTATGTCCGTATATTTGTGTGTCCATATATTTGTGTGTCCGTATATTCGTGTGTCCGTATATTCGTGTGTCCGTATATTCGTGTGTCCGTATATTCGTGTGTTCGTATATTCGTGTGTCCGTATATTCGTGTGTCCGTATATTAATGTGTCCGTATATTCATGTGTCCGTATATTCGTGTGTCCGTATATTGGTGTGTCCGTATATTCGTGTGTCCGTATATTCGTGTGTCCGTATATTCGTGTGTCCGTATATTTGTGTGTCCGTATATTTGTGTGTCCGTATATTTGTGTGTCCGTATATTTGTGTGTCCGTATATTTGTGTGTCCGTATATTTGTGTGTCCGTATATTTGTGTGTCCGTATATTTGTGTGTCCGTATATTCGTGTGGCTGTATATTCGTGTATCCGTATATTTGTGTGTCCGTATATTCGTGTGTCCGTATATTCGTGTGTCCGTATATTCGTGTGTCCGTATATTCGTTTGTCCGTATATTCGTTTGTCCGTATATTCGTGTGTCCGTATATTCGTGTGTCCGTATATTCGTGTATCCAATGCCAACTAGACTCTCATTTTTAGAGCTATCTCAACGAAACTTGGTATACATGCTTTTTTTTGATGCACGCTGAAAATAAGTCGGAACGAGCTGGAGTAGACCAATATGTCGTATAGCTGCCATACAAACTATCGGTCGATTTCTGTTATTTGTTGAGATGTTGCAATGAAATTTAATAATTCAGACTTTGTCCATAAATACCATATAACATGAATTTAAAATTTAATTAAAATCGGACCACTATAACATATAGCTGCCAAAGGAACAATCGACCGAAATGCAGGTATTTTTACGAAGACCTGTTCTGATTATAGAAATAACTAATAATAACTTATCAGCGCTAATCAAAGTAAGACTATTGAATATACGCATTCAATTCTGCACCATTATATATAACTAGTAATGGGACGATCTGAGGATAGAAGAACCTGCAAGGGTATAGAACCTTCGGCATGCCGAAGGTAGCTTTCATTCTGGTATATATCTCGTTAACAACCAAAAAGTACTATTAATAATCATTAATTTGATGAACCTACTGATCAAAGCTGAGCTCGTCGATGAGGGTTGTAATGAAATAAAGTAAATCTCTGCTAAGCCTCTCTGAGAATATTCAGCTCGAACTACTCTCTCTCTGAAAGTTATGCAAAGTGATGTCAGCTTGAAGTACCCACCAGAAGGGTGTCAATCGCTGAACTTTAAACCTCACTGTGCTTGGAGCAGCAGTCGTTAGAGAAGCAGACCTCGAACAGGGTTCAGTGGCAGCGTATGGCGCCAAGAGTCCATAAAATGTAGTCAATAAAAGAGACAGTTGAACCTACACAGAAATCAGGAGACAGTTACAAAATGGCAGAGGAAGAACTTTAAAGAGTTGAGCTTCAAGTAAACGTTGGCACAACGGACACTCGGAGATTGTAATGCGCCTAAGCACTTGGCAAATAATTCAATTTAATATACTTAGTTATGTACTCCCCAAAGGCGAGCAGGGGAGGGGATAGGGGATAGGCGGCGAGGTGTGTTGTTCCTGGCTTGCTTGCTTGCTGGTGGGTGGGCTCAGTGGTCAGCAAGGGAGTAAGGAAGGGGGGGGGAGTGGAGCAGAGCACTGCCAACAATTCTAGCAACAATAGCAACAAAGCGCGCTTAAGCACAATGAAATTACTTTAGACATTTTAAGCATAAAATATGGCTGACAGTTGAGTTGGAACTCCAGGACGGCGCAGCTTCAGTAGCATCATAAATGACTCGCTCACTGCTTCCTTCCATATCTCCCTCTCTCTGCCTCTGTCCCTTTTACTTCTTCACTCTCTGTCTGTACCCATCTCTCTCATTTCTTCTCCATCTCTCCGCTCTTCCCTTTGCCTCTCTGTTTCTGTCAGCTCAGCATGTTGCGTGTTGTGTAAGGAGGCTGAGGCTGAGGCTGCACTGAGGTTTCTATGGGTTGTCTTCTTCGAATTTGAAGATTTCTGCCGCCCAGCCGCAGCTCATTTAGCTCGGAACAATCGGTGCAAGCGAAGCACCGGCTACATTTCGGTGACAGTCATATAAGTTAAATACATACAGACACACATGTATCTCCGGTCTTTGCGACTTAAATCAAGTAAAGGTCGAATTATGTGGTATCTCTAAGTTAATATATGTATATATATATATCTATATATATATAGGTACATCTTCTCACTCTCTTTTCTCTCTCCTCTCTCCTTCTCTACACTTGTTTCTGCGCCTTTGCCTGTGAGGCAAAAGTTTTCGCCAAGTTTGTTGGTTAAAAAGCGCTTGTCATTGATGGGTGACAAGCCTGGCAGCTGACAAAGACTGACACTGTGCAAGACAGCGACTGATTTGCTTTAAACATTAAACGTAGAACCGGGGGAGCGAGCATAATATAAGGCTGTCCTGTCTGCCCTTGGGGAGAGACCTGAGACCTCAGCTCTGTGATTTTAAAGTCACTTTAAAGTCGACATTTGCTGTCTGCGATATGAACAAGCAAAGAAGATAGCTGAGATACATTCTTGTTAAGCTTCTTTCTCTTGTAACAAAGCAAAGCTACAGCTTATCAACTAAATAATGAGCTATTATTCCTTAGCATATGTACTCAGCTGGCAGTTACTCTGTCATGTCAACTCAATCTGCCCATCTGCATCCATGTAAGTCACAGAGTGTACCCCATATGTTGGTTCAGTGACGAGTTCGCAGCTCGTTTGTATAATCAAATATTTGAAGACGACTCGAATAGCTTTCCGAGATAACGGTATGCAGATACTTATTCAAATCGGACTTATTCAGAACTTACTTAAAGCTAGAGGAATCGGTTCCTTTGCATCACAATGCGAGAGAGAAGGCAAAAGTATTTTATCGATTCGATTGACCTCTTACTTACCTCGAAGCTGACAATGCCGCTGTGATCCTGATCCAGTGTATTGAATACATAATGTGCGTATAATGTTGGATTTGCTGTTGGAGTTGTTGTAGTTGTTGTTGTTGTAGTTGTAGTTGTTGTAGTTATTGTTGTTGTTGTTGCGAATGAAACAAGAAAGGAGATTCGTTAAATGTGAGAGTCCAGCTGGGAGGGAAGCCAAGAAATAAATGTCTCGACTTCGGCATCGTCTTTAAAGCTTCAAGCAGTTGGTTATTTGCGTTTAAATCAACAGTCAAGAACTCAACTACGGATACACACATATCGTATATAGCCATATGCAAAGTACTCGTACACAACATTGACAATGGCTAACACACACACACACACGCACACACAGAAGGAAAGACACACTTAAAGACGTACAAGCGATTACGTTTGCAAGTGCTCTGTTTACGTCTTCGATAAACTATGCGACAAGAAAATAATCTGCGCTTGGGAATGACATGGGAATGACATGAGAATGGGAATGCGAATGCGAATGGAAATGGAAATGGGATGGAAGAAACGAACATAAATGCGAATACAAATGTGAATAGGGACGCGATGTGGATGTGGAAGTCAAACGGAAAGTGAAACTGAAGTTTTCTTTTGCGTTGTTGTCGTTCTCCCTCTCCCTCTTCTTCTTTTGCTTCTCCCTCTTCATCATCTTCTTCTTCTTCTTCTCCTTGTATTGTGTTTGTTGAGATGGCAGCGCCAGCATAAATATGCGACTTCTTCGAATGCTATGTCATTGTTGGGTCCAAAACTTTTATGTGGGGGCCCGACCCAGTTGTTCCTGTTGTCAATGAAACACTGTACACTTGTGGCAGCCTCCATGATACCGCAATGCTGCTCGGCCCGGCCCGGCCCAGAAGCCCTTGCCCCCTGCCAGTAAGTGAAAAATTGTTGCAACTAAAGTTTCGTTTTGTCAGCCACAAAGTTTTTGTTTATCGCTAAAAGTCAACATGACCCTAAAAAGGACTTTCTAGCCGCTACGGCACTGTCTCCGTTTCCGCCTCCTTGCCCGTCTCCGTCTCCCTGTTTCCGTCTCAGTCTCAAGTTCCTGGAGCAAACTAATTAGTCGGTATAGGGGTGTGCGAGTGTGCTGATAACTGCGTAATGCGGCACAAATTACGCCGCATGTTTGCATTACGCCAGTTACCAGAGCCCATTCATTATCGTGGCGACTCTCTGTGATTTCTACCACAACCACATACAGGGTGTTTCGCAGTCGTTTACTCTCTCTCTCTCTGTATTCAGCAAAGCGGCGACTGCAGGCAGCGTTTCATAATCTTCCACTCTGGTCCTCCCCTGGCGGGCACTTGGTGCGAATGTCCTTATCTGGCCATCACATTACATTCAGATTACGGCCAAGCAGTCGCTCATTTGTAATGTTTATGATTACGACTGCCCGCCGCCCCGCCCTTGCCAGTTGCAGCTGCAACTGCCACCTCCGCCTCCGCCTCCGTTTCCGCTTACGGTTCGATTTCTGTCTTTTATGGCGGCCAACGTTTACACCTCTTTGAGGCTCCGACCAAAAATGCAGTTCATAAAACGGAGAATTTGATGTGGTATGCGCAGAGTAGGATGGTTACGCCTCTCCCCGTTGCTGACTGCTTGGCGGGGGTGGGCTCCGGTCTGCGGGGCCTTTTGAGAGCGTATGCGGTATTGTTTTGCGCCTTCATGCAGTGCCAGAAATGTATTTGTCAAAGTTTATTGTCGCCATTTGATACTTAATGTGTTTTTATGACGCATGACGCACTGCCACGCCCACAGTACGCACGGCAAGGTCAAAGCTCAAAGGCAAAGACGCCGCAGCTGCTGCCAGATATGTTTTTACTTCGGCCAAATCAAAATGACTGCAAATGTGCCATGTAAAAATTGTTATAAAATTTGAGCTGACGGCGTGTGGAGAGCACATGGAAAACAAAGCAATTGGCGAGCAGGGGACTCGGATCGTGGTGAGGTGAGGCGGGACGAGGTCGCAGCGTTAATGTATGTGAAAGAGATGCAGGAACGGGGCTGGGCACACACCATGACGTTGGGATTGCGACTGGGAGACAAAAGTGATAAATCACCAACTTTGATGACGATTTTTTCGCTTTCTTTTTTTTGCTGGTGTGGCAGCATTAGGCCTGCCACAGCACGCATCTTGGCGGAGTGGCAAAGCGGCTTATCAAAATAAAAAATGATTTCATTATTTATTTTTCATCAGATAACCGAGGCGCAGCATGTTTCGTGTTTACTTCGCTTTTTACAAGCATTTCCGCCTGTCGATGTCGGAGCTTGTTTGTCAGCTTTAGCGCACAGTCTCTGTGTCAGTCTCTGTACACGTCCTCCCTCTATCTCTCACTCCCTCACTCTCCAGCTCCAGCCCCGCCCCAGTTCCCATCTCAGCTTTTCACTCTGCTCTCTCACTCCCCTTGGCGCAGCATTATGTACATTTCCCTCGCAGACAGCCAAATAAGTTTATTATAATAATTTAGTGCCAAACATGTGTAGCAATATCTCGGGCTTTCGGTTCGTCCCGCCCGAGGGGATTAGTTCACCACGGCCCTGGCAGCTCGGCAACAACAGAAAGAGCAGAAATACCCATAATGCTAAGGTTCTTAAAGTAAGGCCTAGCTTTGATGCATATACGAGTACTTGCAAGTGTGTCTGTATGGGTAATGAGCATAGGCTTCTACTTCATTCTTAGCTAGTTAGGCTCTTTGATATCGATTTGTCTTCTTAACCTCACAAGCCATTGAATTCTTCAACTGTATAAAGAGATCTTAAAGCATTGCTTTATATTCATTTTCAACTTTCCTAAGAGATCTTAAAGCGTTGCTATAAATTCACATAATGCTAAGGTTCTTAAAGCAAGGCCTACTTCGTTACTTGATCTTAAAGCGTCGCTGTGTATTCACATAGACTTGGCTCCTGCATCTTGCATGAAACGTAACATTTCAAATGGGGAAATATTATCCCTTGAGCAAACAGTTTTACTGAGTTAAAGGGTGTAGCCTGGCTTACATTTTTTCATTTCATCGAAGCTGCGCAGTGTAAACAAAGTCCCTTGTGGGTTGACTTTTCCATTTTACATTCATTAGGTGCATCACTTGCTCGGTCCGTCGATCGACCGCTCGGCCAGTTGGTTAGTCAGTGAGTCAGTGAGTCAGTCGGTTGGCTGGTGGGTCAGTCGGTTACTGGACAGTAGCTCATTATCCGCGCCTCGACTCGCGTTCGACTCGGCGTGGCTTGGTCGCTTTGTGGCAAGGCTTTTATTTATGGCAGCAGCCGCGTGGTAAAAAGTAAATGAGCAAATTTACTTGTTATTCAAACGAGGTCAAGTGGGCGGATGGGCGAAGGTTTGGCTGCCTTCGCTGCCTTTGCTGCCCTGCTGCCTTGGCTTCCGACCCTGCCTGGCCCTGTCCCGCATCGTGGCAGCCCGCCGCGGCCCTGTCGCGACTTGTGAAACATGATTTTGCTTTTTATACTTTTGCTAATTTGCTCTCTCAACATTTCAGTTTTACACGCCGAGGGTCCCTCTGTCCGGGGGCCTTCGGCGGGGCTTGTCGAAAGTGGTGTGGCACAGTTCCTTGGGATCGCCAGTGCTGCCCCAGCCCGGTACAACTCGACGGACGTTGCTCTTGCTCTTGTGCATCTATCTATTTATCAATGCCCCATTCGGGGGCATGCCAGCAGACAAAGCTTCGACTGGGTAAAGGGGCTAGCATCGGCCTTTGTCTTCGGCCTCACTCACAAAGCAGGCAATAATAACGATAATACACACTTGTACGAGTCCAGGACCGGAATGGCCGAGACGGACGTAGCTGCCTGTGGCAAGCAGCCGATGAAATTGCCAATAACCTGCCAGGCCGATGTTCGGGCCTGTTCGGACCTGTTTGGGCCTGTTCGCTCCATTTGAATGCGGGCAACCCCAGCTGCGGCTCAACTGAATTGATAACGCATAACAATGCGAGAGCCAATGGAGTCTGTCTCTGTCTCTGTCTTCTGTGGGTCAGCCCCGAGGCAAGGGGCATTTCAAGGATTGTGTTCCGGTTAGCTTGCCACTTGAAGCTGATAAGCTTCCGTTGCGAGTGGATGTAACAGATGAAAAATAAACGTTGAATGCGAATGAATGAATGTAAACAAATAATTGAATTTAACTTGAGTTGGCTAATGCACGTGATCGAAGAAACCAAGAGGGGAGGGATGAGTTCAGCTTGCAAAGTAGATATATCAATTACTATGAATAGAAATGATTGATGGTGATTCGTGCAGGTTAGTTAATTAGCACACACACACACATACTTATAGACAACTTATAGCTAACACTTAGACACATAAAAGACACATAAAGGCGTAAATCGAAATCAAAAGCTGAAATCGAGCTGCATTCGTTGGGCATTTGTTGTTGGATTGTGATGTCGTAGAGATTCGCGATGAGTTCTAATGCACGAGCTGAGCTACAGGCAAACTCGATAGGCAATGCTAGTAGGTGGCAAGTTAAGACATACAAATGTACACAGAGAATATACACATAGATATACATAGAGGCGAGCTAGGACGAGTTTGTCACTCTGATGAGGTAACATATTCAAAGATGAGAAGTAAACGAGAAACGAGTATATAGGCAAGCGTTAGTAATTCACTAGTCAAGTCACAAATGTTAACGAAACAAATTATACTGTACCGCACGAACCTCCCTGTGGAAAGAACTGCGAGTAGATCACTTTGAAGGTGTCCTCCTTGACGACGCCCGTGGGGCATTCAGCCTTAAAACCGCGATAAATTCGTTTGATTTCGTCCTCTGTGAAGCGGGTGGCACGACTCAGGGCGCTCAGCGAGTCCGGTCTGTAGCGGGCTGGTGTCTCAAACTCCTCCAGTTCGGAATCTGCAACGACCACGGGTAGGCGGGACGGGGCAGCGCAGGCGTTGGGGCAGAGAAAGAGAAAGCAATGTATGAGTGAACATGTTTAACAAGCAAAAGCCATGAAAGGTTCATTCAGTATTCAGTATGCAGTATTCAGTATTTAACTATGTTTGGGTAGGACTCGGTGACTCGGTTACTCGGTTGGGTATTCCACGGACCGGTTAGGCCCGTTAAACGCGAGTGTGTGTGTGTGTTTGTGTCAGCTGAGGTGTTGGGAAAACTGGAGCAAATGCATTTCAACTCGTGTCAGATTTCGCTGGCTTACGCTTTGGTTATATTTCTGTCATTAGCCCGGCTTGAGTGCTCGAGTCGCACTCGAGTTAGGAGAGTTCCTTATCTGTCTTTCGTTTCTGCCTACTTGTCAGCTTGTTAGCCCGCCAGCGCACTCACACTCTCATAGGCCAGCTCACACTTACACCCACACACCCACTCACTCACACGTACTCACACACACTCACGCGTACTCACACTTTACGTGCTTTTGATTTTGATCTTGTGAGTCGCTTCTAGCGTCGAATTGACTTGTAACTTCCTTAAGCACTTTGCCCGTCCCAGCACAAAGTTTTCCAGACTGCCTGTGCTTAAGTTCTTTCCTCTATTTATTGCAAATGTGTGCGAAGGCTTTGGTGGCAAGTGAACAAGTAAGCAAAGTGTCGAGAGTCAAGCGCACTCGACTTCGAATACCCTTCACAGAGTCTAACCAAGAGTCTGAGGTGCAGAAAACAAAGTTTGGCAAAGAGCCCAACTGTATATACCCTCGTTTAGTCAGCTGCAACGGGTACAGGGCACACGGCAAAACCTTTGCATACTTTCGCTTTACTTGGAAACAGGTAAATAGCCGCTGCCCCTGCCACTGCTACTGCCACTGCCTGAGAACTTCTTTGCCTTTGCCTTTGCCTTTGTGCGGGGAATGCTTTGTGGCTCGCGTGGAGCCTCAATTTTGGCTAATTAAAAGTTCTGCTCAACTCCTGCAAACTCACACACACACGCAGACACATACACACAGATATGAGCTTTGACAGTGCTTGTGTGTGTGCGTGGGCGCCCAAAAGCAGGCAACACTTTTTGACAAATGGTTGCTTAAAAATGCATGAAACACGCGCAGCAAGCAGCCTTAAAGGCAGACGTGCCTAGGCCACCGCATCAACTATTTGCCAGCCACGCCCCCAGCCCACAGCAGGTGAATGCGGACGAGCTTGCAGAAGGCCTGAAGCCAGTATACCCTGCATATTTCGCGCATAGGGTAACCCCTGATACAGCTAAGCGACAAATTGCTATTCACGTCGTTATCTTATCTTGTACATATTTCCCAGTCGAGATTGATGCCAGATATATCACAGTGTAATGCCATCCCCCCAGGGCATCCCCCTCAAAATGCGAACTCCCACAAATACACACATAAGCAAACGTACACGCACACACACACACACACAAAGTAGTATACAATAAACTCGCTCTCATGAATATGCAAATGCATTGTTTAATATGCATTTTCTTTGAAACTGCACTCCAACTTCATTATTATATTTCTGTTTGTAAATACAGATTTGCTGCAATTTTTGTGAAGCTCAAACTTGAATAGAAATTTAATACGAAATTGTTACAAGTTTAAAACTGTCAGTAAATGATCATCCCATTTGAAGAGTCCTGCTGTAGATGCCCAACTGGCAGTTACCCTGTAGTCGACATTTAAACTATAATGTGAAAAGACTAAACAGATCCTAGACTTTGTATACTATACCTTATAAACTACACATTTTACTATTCATTAAGCTTTAACCATTGGACCTTTGACCATTGAAAATGGTCAAAAGAGGGTTTACTAACTTTGTGCAAATACAATATATGTAACAAACAGAACGAGGCCCGTGAAAACTCATAAAATACGAGGGTTGCCTTTTAACATATATCGCTGGATTGGGCAACCCTAGTGTTTATCGATGGTATGGTGAATTCAACCGAGGTCCACTGTATGGCTGTCTCAAGATGAGCCAAATCCAACAAAAATTTTTTTTAACACGAAGCACTTCCAAGCAAATGATCGCCTGTTTTTTCGGAAAAACTGGAAAAACGCAGATAAGTCAATTCTGAGTGGTACAGAACCATTTGATTGGTGGTTGTTTTCCAAGAAATCAGGATAACCAACCGCCGAAGGCGGATCATTCTTCAACACAACAATGATAGGTCTCACACATTGGTTAAAACAACTGCATTCTTGAGCACTCAAAACATCGAATGGACTCATCTGCCGTATAGTCCTGACTTGACACCGAAAGACATGCATGTTTTGGAGATACCAGAGTGGCAAAAGTGCTTTGACAATTGGTTCTTAATGGGGAATATTAGGAAAAACAAAAAAGTGATTTTCGAGGAGTTTTTTTTTTTTGTTTTCGAATCCTGAAATATAAAAGGCAACACTCATGTATATATTCTTGATCAGGATGACTTGCAGAGTCGATTTGATGTCTGCTCGACTGTCTGTCTGCTCGACTGTCTGTCTGCTCGTCTGTCTGTCTGCTCGGCTGTCTGTCTGTTCGTCTGTCTGTCTGCTCGTCTGTCTGTCTGCTCGTCTGTCTGTCTGTTTGAACGTCAAGATCTCAGCTATTAAGAAAGCTAGAGTCTCCAAATTTGGCATGAACGTTTATGGGATCTTTACACAGATCAAGATCTATCCACGCCCACCGCCACAATAATCAATATTTTAGAAACAATATTCTGACTAACACTGTTACTAAGCTGACAATAATATTCAACTATCCTTACAATTGGATCGAACCATAAACACAGAAGATATTAAAGAAAGTATACGAATAACACTAAGTTTTTGTGTCACTAAAAAAGTGAGGCAGGCCAGCGCCATCTGTCGAGAATAATTTGAAACCATGTACATATGTATAAAATAATGAAGGGTATTCTACTGTCGCGTTCCGCTCGATTGTTGCTCTCGCTTTAGATGCGTAGGCAAGGGATATCTACGAATTGAAGGAAGGCAGGGGATACGAGTATGTTGGATTCCTTAAACTGTCTCTCTGTTCAAACTTGCAAGTACTGAGTATCTTTTGCTCGTCCCTTTGGGAGAGTGGAATGTCGAGTTTGGCTATTTATTTTCTCATATTTCTCAGGTATTTTTTGCTCGTCGAGTGCCGACACACACATTACTGCCAGATCAGACTCGGAATATCTGCTGCCAGAATATCTAAGCTGTCGTTTCATGTGAAATGCAATTGCGGCTGTCGCCTCGTCTCCTTATGGCTTCCATTTCCATACACATCTCCCCATCTTGGCCATCTCACGGACGAGCGCATTCTCTCAGTTGCCAGTTGCCAGTTGCCAGACGAGGTATGTGCCATGTGGCATGGCGAGGATTGTTGACGAAATGCATTAGTCGGGATATATATTCATGTGATGTTAGCTTGCCTCTAATTTGCCCAAGCTGTGCATCCCAAATGACATTCGTGAGGCCTGCCTCTCTCTCTCTGTGTGTGTGTATGTGTCAGCGCTTTATTATCATCAGCTGACGACAACAAACAACGAACAGACGAAAAATATATCTGGCAAAATGTCTAAATTATTTGCCAGTATGACAAAGCTGTCACCAGGAGAGTACCACCCCCTCCCCCCCCGTGCTCCCCTCGGGGCAGGCAACTAGACTAAAAGTCGCCTGACGAGCGCTGTTGTTGTTGTTGTTTCATTTAGTTGCAGTTGCAGTTGCAGCTTGTTGTTTTCACCTGCTGAGGTCAAGGTGCGAGCAATGCCAAACGCAAACATGCCGCTCATTTGCGTGTGCCAGCGCTGGCAAAGAGGGAGCAGGAGGGGGGAGGGGAGGTAGAGGGTCTTAGGGGGCGTTGCGTGGTTGGCATTAAGTGGCAAGTGGTCGAGGGAGGTGGCGCTGGCGTTGGCAATCGGCAACAATAACAATAAACAAGGCTGGCGAGGTGAGTGCAGCTTTAACCTGCAACTGTTGTTGTTGCTTATTCTTGTTGTTGTTGTTGTAATGGCAGATAAACCACACACACACTGAGGCAGAAAGAGTGAGGGAGAGCGAGCATCACACTTCGGCCACAAAACATACACACTAAGTGCCACATGGCACACACCTAGTTGCGGCTTTTACCCCCCTCCCCTCCCTCATATGGGGATGTTGCATGCGCTCGCATAATAAGTTCCTGTTTATCTCAACTCGGTTTGTTTGTCTGTTTGTCAGTCCCTGCTGCTGCTGCTGCTGCTGCAGTTGTATACGAGGGTGTGTGTGTGTGTGTGTGTGGGTGTGGGTGTCTGCCTGCCTGCGCAGGTGTCATGTTTCCGTTTCCGTTGCAGCTGCAGCAGCTGAAGCTGAAGCTGAAGCCGCCGTCAGCGATGTGCAAATATTTTTGCATGATGCTGCTGCAAACTGTTTCGGCATCAGTGCCAGTTCTGTGTGAGTGTGAGTGTTTGTGTGTGTGTGTGGCAGTATGCATGCCTGCATTGACTGCCAAGGGGAGGGCAGGAGGGAGACTGCGGGCAGGATTTTTATTAGGTGTGCCTGCTGTTTTTGTCTGCGCTGCAACTGCGAAAATATTTACTTTCGTTCAATTTCGAGTATCATCGATAAGTGCAGAGTGAAGGGATACGACACACCCCCCGCCCGCCATCCCGCCTTCCTTCGTCTCCCTCACTCCTACTTTGGCTATAACAGAAACCACTGCCAAGTGCAAATTAATAAAAAGCAGAAAGATAGCAACGTGTGTGGATCCTTTGAAGCAACGCGCTCAATTGGAGCGTATACAGATACACACACACACACACACACAGACACAGGCACACACAAAGGCCAACGCCTCAGCCAGTTTTATAGCTTTTCTCTCTTCGTTTTGATAAGCAAGCGCCGAAAAAAGGAAAGCAAGCTAAACGAAAGGGGCGAAGAAAAGAAAAGTAAGAAAGAAAACGACGTCGAGTCGACATCATTAAAATGAGACGGAAGGCGTTGCAAACTAAAGTAAACTCGAGCAGCTTCTGCCACTGCCACTGCCACAGCCACAGCCACTGCACCTCAAGCCAGCTCTTGATTTGGCTGACAGTCAAAACGAGAGGAATCTATAAAATGTTTTTATGAAATCGTTAAAGCTAAGGACAAACAGATATTGTTCTTCCCGTGCGGGTAATGAACATGTTATCAGCAGAGAGGCGGAGCAAGGGAGACAAGACGCAACGCGGTTACGATTATTACACACACACTGGAGTGCAGGGTATGCAGCCTGTGTGTGTGGGTGTGTGTGCCCTCAAGGTTGGCCATCAAAAGCATTCGACTCTTCTTTGCCAGCCAAACTCAATTCCCTCCGCAAGAACCGAACAACGAATCGCCTTGAAATTGTCTTACCCCCCTCCCTGCCCGGCACAGTTGCATAATGAGTCTGGTGTAGACAATGAAATCTAGTGGCAAGTGCATCAAAGCAATGCTTATCGGCAATTTGGCAGACACATCGTGGCTCAAAGGCACTTGGCGAACTCTTCTTTCATTGAGATTATTGTGCCAAAGTTCTGTTCAGTTCTAATACAATCTGCAAGTTTATGGTCCATGGAAATGCCACAATAATGAAGCTACAATGTAGAAGCTTAGGGAATGCATTCAACTCTGCATCTACTCATCTGCCAGTCTGTCTGTCTGCCAGTCTGCCTGCCAGTCTGTCAGTCTGTTTACCATTATAAACTACAGTGTTGGTGCATATATCATTCTTTGTTTGCCCCATAGATCATGCAGCGTCTGTCTGGCTGCATAGTTTATCCCGAATTGGCAGTAGATCTCGTGGAAAGTAGCACACGTTCAATTCATCACGATCGCAATATAAACACAGCGCGGATCCATCAACGCGAGTGCTCATTCTATTTCAGATGAAACCCAGAGATCGTCCGCCTCGTGGCAGCGCAAATATCATCATGAATTCTTTTATAAAATGAATTGTCGAGATCTGTCTGGCAGTTGAGGCGATAAAAGGGCCACAGCATGTTGTATGTGCAACGTGCAGCGTGCAGCGTGCAACGTTGTGGCAAACAATGGCTTCACTTATCTTGTTGGGCGACTCGTATAAATTGCGAGCGTTCATTTTCATAGCCCAATCAGAGGCGGGCACACACGGCGTATGTGGAATATGCAGCAGCAGCCAACGCGTTGCAATGCCGCGTAGCAAGTTTGTCGCGCACGTTGTGCCTCCTGCTGCCCCTTCTTTGCGTCACATTGTTGCCACGCGCTGTTTGCAACTACAATGAAACAATGCATCTTCCTCTCGTTCTCGTTGTTGTTGTTGTTGTTGTTGTTGTTGATGACGCTCCGGCTTTATTGCGCGCATTTTGTGCTGGTGCTGTTGGACGCGGGTTACCCAGTTACCGTTACCTCTGCTGCCCAGACAATTACCAACTAATTGCAATCAGGGGGGGGAGGGTTGGTATGTTGCCGAGGCAAGGCAGCCCAATCCGCGGTTGTTTCAGCTGCAGCGACACTTAGCCCGATAAACACACACACACACGCACACACACACACAAAGAGTCACCAAAAGTAAATGCAAAAAACTTTTTCATGTGCAAAAAGCCACAAATAAAATCGAGAGCAAGAGAGCGAGAAAGAACAAGAGAGAGAGAGAAAGAAAGAGAGAGTGACAGAGGGGGGAGACAAAAAACGTGGAAAATTGTATGAAAAATGAAATGCACTTAACTTATTTGCAAGCCGAGCAAAATGCGCTTAAATAAATTAAAATGTGGCAACCCTGACACTTAAATACACTCACACACACACTCGCACACACACTAACACACTCGCACAATATAAAGAAAAGGAAAATAATAAGAGAAATGGAAAAACAAACATGACAGACAAAGGACAAAGCATCCTGCCGGCATCCTTGCACGCGCTACCTCCCCCTCCCCCTACCCATGCCCCTGCCCCTGCCACTGCTCCTGCTGCTCTCCCTCTCTTTCCCACTGCCTCGCTCTCGCCTGAGCGCTCGTGAAAGGCGGCGCAAGTGCGCCATGCGCCAAGGAGGCGTTTGAGGCGCCTGTCAAGACACTCGCCGACTTGCCGCCTCGCAGAAGGCCTCAAAGGTGCCAGCAACCTGGTGGCAGGTGGCAGGTGGCAGGTGGCAGGTGGAAGGTGCTGCCTGCCAGATGGAAAGTGCTCGCTGCCAGGTGGCAGGTGGCAGACTGCAGCAGAGGCGCTGGCTTTGTGCTCTCCGCGCACAGAAGCACTTAAAATGTGGCAGTTGCCATTAAAAATTATGTAGGGTATCAAACAACAAACAGCGAATAATGAAATGATAATTAAGCCCCCCTCACAACTTTCCCCCTCTCCCCATTGCAAGGACCTTCAACGCTGCATAAACTGAAGCGACCACAAAATGCAGACACAGAATTCAATTACGACTCTCTCTCGCTCTCTCTCCCTCTCTCTAGCTGGGCACAGGGTGCTGGGCCTTAATGAAGAAATGATGAAGTGCAGCAGTGCACAAAACAAACAGGCAAAGAGAGACAGAGACAGGGAGAGAGAAGGAGAGAGAGAAGAACAACAAACCAAGCACAGATAGAAGAAGAAGAAGAAAGGCCAAAAGGCAAATGGAGCAGATAGACAAAGCCAGTTGTGGAAATTGAGATGGAGCTAAAGACGATGGCCATGGGGGAATGGAGGGGAGCAGGGTAGGAAGGGATGGAGGGGAGCAGTGCGCCGCACTGATTGAGCCGGCTCCGGGAGAAGGAAACAATAAAATGCAGCCAGAGGCAAGCGATGTGTCCAGCAAAAAAAACGAAACGAAGCCAAAACGAGCAGCCAGCAAATTGCCCAAGCCGAAGCTAAGCCCAAAGCAGAAACGTTTATTCAGTTCATTACTATATATCATTACTCTGTTCACCCCCTGCCCTCTTTCACACTTTGTCCTTGTGTGACATTTGAGATGTTGCAAGCTGAGCCCGTTGCCAGCCAAGGCAGAGATAAGTTGCAACAGTGTTGCACAGTGCACTTTACAAATTGACAAGAAATGATTTATTGCCAGGCGGACTTGCAGCTTCAAGCTGCTAACCTCTTTTTGAAAGCCGACAAGAGTTCTTGGACAGAGAGGGAAATCTATTTATATTGACGCCACAAAATACACTCGGATTTGAGAACTAGATCTATCGATAGTTGCCTCTTACATCGATAGATCCAGCGAGCATAGTCTGTACTATCTGTTTTTTTAAATAAGTTTTTTGTTTCTCTTCTTATCTCTCTCTCTTCTCTTTTCACTCTTAGGCACACATCTATCGGTAGAGACCGTATTCCACTGATAATATTTAATATTTGCAATCGGTCTATCGATAGTTACATTGATTGCTATCGTTTTCTCAGTATGATATGCATTACAATTGGATTATGCCCTTGCATGGGGTATATTAATTTTGGCCAGAAGCTTGCAACGCACCTTAGAAGACATCTCCGACCCCACAAAGTGTATATATTCTGAATCAGTATCACCAAAGGAAGCGAACTAGCCCTGTCCGTGTCCGTAAATCCATGTGTCCGTCTGTTGCAACGCAAACTAATCTCGCAATTTTAGAGCTATCTTGATGAAACTTGGCACACATGCTTCTTATTGCTGCACGCTGTAAATAAGTCGGAATGAGCCGGATCACACTGATATATGGTATAGCTGCCATACAAACTATCGGCCGATTTTTGTAATTTGTCAAGATATTGTAACCAAATTGACTACATCGTACTTTTTCTATATATAT